>OY755040.1:72234539-72312701 GCA_963576565.1 Aspidapion aeneum
AATCTTGTGAAGCGTTTTTGACACACTTCCCATTATCCGATTTGGATGAAATTTGGTACACACATAGTGGTCCCATGACAATACAACATTAGGAAAAAAATATCCTTAGTAGATAGCTGAGACTAAAAAGTAGAAAATAAATTGGTAAAAAAAAATTTTTAAGTCACAAGCTTTTATAAAATGCACTAAAAATTAAAAAATAATTTTCTAACATTCTAATATTATCATAATAATAAAAGCGATGGCCGCAAATCAAAGCATAAGTTAATCTAAATTTGTGATCTAAACACTTGATGTGCCGCAATGTTATGCCATTGCCATACCTATCTCAGAGAAATTCTAGGGTCGGTTTGGGTGGGTTTGGTACCTCTGCATTTTTCTGCTAGACTGATTCTTGCAAATAGTGATATTTAATTGATGCGGATATCTTATCGTGCTAACATCGTCAAAATTTCCATCAGTCGGCCATCGCTTTTATTATTACGATAATATTAGAATGTTAGAAAATTATTTTTTAATTTTTAGTGCATTTTATAAAAGCTTGTGACTTAAAAAAAAATTTTACCAATTTATTCTCGAAAAAATTAGGATCACCAGAGCTTACACTACTATAGTATAGTATATGTGTGAGCTAAAATGTTTTATTTGAGTTAAAAAAATGACTTTTGTCATTTTTATAATTTTATTATTTTTCTAAATTGTGTTAGAATTATGGACGAAGAACAGAAAGCAATTATTTTTTGTTCCAGAAGAAGAAAAAAATTGATGATTTGTTTGAAAATTAATTTCCAATGGATTTTTCGTTTCTATTATTATTCTATAGGATACCTTAAGATTGTACTTTACCACGTTTCTAATAATTAAGAGTTATTTGGATTTTACGTTTTTTATTAAAATATCTATCAGTACCTTTGGATTGTACGTTTCCCTTGTCTCTAATTAAGAGTTATTTAGATTTTAAGATTTTTTTATAAAAATACATTTCAGTGTTAATATATTTTAATGCGTAATCATATATATTGTCCAATCCGCACCCTAAATGTGCTTTCCGCATCTTTTATATTAATAGGTATATAAAAAAATTAATGGTACTTGATTAATATTTGCAGTATTTTTTTATCAGACTGGCATCATATTCTTTGGTTCGTTTAAGTTAGTTAACTATAACATTATCAAGAAATTTAGCAGGTTAAAAAAAAATGTCGTGAGATATAATTTTTTTATTTTTAGCTACTTGATAACTTTTTCTTTTGTTAACCAGATTATTTTCATCCAACAAATGTTGGTTTTAAATATTTTTGTAATTAATAATTTAACAAAATATGATTGTTCTCGCCCTTTCTTAAATTAAAATATTCCAGGAAAATAACGAAAATCAGTTTGACAACATTGTATTTGTTCCGCTGCGAATTTATTTTTCTTTTCATAAAAGACTCGGGTTTTGGCCACCTTCGGATAAGGTGAAAAACATATATTAGGCGGTTTCATAAAATTTTGTGGTGAAAGAAAAACGTCTTTTCTGCATCGAATAAAGAGTGGTCCTTTTTGGTTTACAAATAAGCAAGCGACACCAGTATTCACTCAACCTTACAATTTTTCCTTTTACCTTTCCCTCCTATTTTCACAATTTTCCGAGTGAAAAATAATTAGGACAGAAGATCTACATAAATGTGGTGAGTACAAAAAATGTATCGTTTATTGGTGTTCATCAGCTTTTCATTGACTATCGGAGGAACATTGGCCTTGCGAGCCAGGACAATCAGCACGATAAGTTTTTGTTGTCTTGTTTACGCGGTATATTTAATTTAATTTTATAGAAATACCTACACATATTTATAGAGGTTTCAAATAAAATTTTTTATCTCTTTAATTTAGCAGGTTTATAAAAGACAAAAAAGCGATTACCGGGTTAATCTTTTTTGTATTTATGCAGTTTTGGACAGCGGGAAAATACAGCGTTGTCAAACTATCTAAAAATAAGAGGTTTTGAGGAAAATTTTCACCATAATATTTTTTTTGAAAAGTAATTCCAATTAATTGCGGGTTAATTGGGTTACATTTAGGAGGAGGTTTTAGTAATTATTTTACAAAATGGCTAGCACGTCGGAACGTCAGCTAAAGACTCTTACGGCGAAAAAAGAGTCTTTGTTTAGCATTTTGCAAAAACTTTATGATATGTCCAGAGACTTTTCCACAGAAAACTTAAAAACTAAATTTAGAACTTTGCATGCAAGTTTTGAGGAAACAAAAACTAACATTTACTCAATCTTGGATGAAATCAATGAGGTTCAATTTGAAATAGACGAGAATTACACGCCAAATTATAAGGTTTTGGAATCTATTAATGAACTTTGTTGTTATATCCAGACCGCGGCGGAAAAAATAAAGGTACCTACTCAAGTTACTACAAATAGTGGTGGTTCTTCCCGTGCGAACACTAACCCAAGTGGAGCTCCGACTTTGCGTAGATCATTACAAATACCAGATCTTCATTTACCGGAGTTTAATGGGGAGATTCGGCAGTGGGAGACCTTTCACGCGTTATATAAGAATTTGGTGCATACTAATCCTAATTTGACGGATTTGGATCGGATCCATTTATTGATTTGGTGTTTAAGGGGATCTGCTCAGGGGGTATATGCAGGTATCGCGATTGTGCCCAATAATTATAATATTATTTATCAAGCACTATGTGATAAATATGAAAACAAACGGATTTTAGCTAATACCTACCTGCAACAAATTATGGAGTTTAAAACCGTTAATACGGAATCGGAAAGAAATTTAACTACATTTTTAGAACGATTTGATACATCAGTTGCGGCACTAAAAAATATAAATTTACCGGATTTAACGGATTTTATTTTAATTTATGTTGCTTTATCTAAACTGGATATCGATACGGTACGGGCCTTTGAGATTGATCAACGAGGCAAAGATATTCCGACTTATGGGGATTTAATTGAGTTTATTAAGGGGCAGACGCGTATTCTCCATATGAACAAGCCATCTAGTAGTACGGGTGGAAAATCAGCGGTTAAAAGTTTTTTCGTTGGAGAAAATAAAAATAAAACAAATATGTGTTCATTTTGTAAAAGGTCTGGACATTATATAGGGCGATGCGATAAATTCAAACAACTTACGGCTTTCAAAAGGTATGAAGTGGTGAGGGAGAATAATTGGTGTTTTTTGTGCCTATCTTCATCTCATGGAGTTCGAAATTGTCCATCAGAACGAGCATGTACCGTATGTTCCAAAAAACATCACGTGTTACTCCACTTTGCTAAAACCCCACAAGAATCGGATCAGTCACGTGGAAATACAGTATCGGAAATTTCAAGAGAGGGTAATTTTTCGGGAAATAGTGCGCAAGAAAATTTTGAATCCCATCTTTGCGCTTCGAGTGCGGAGAAAAGAGCCTTTAATTATACAACTTTATTGTCTACGGTGGTCGTTTCGGTGGAATGGTTGCATGCCGAATAGTACCGCTAGATTTATTTTGGATTCTGGGAGTCAGACAAATTTATTAACTTTAAATTGTTGCAAAAAATTAGGATTACATATTTCAAAAAAATTTTCATCTTTAAACGGTTTAGGCGGGAATAAACAAAGCGTAAGAGGGATGACTACGCTGTCGATTGCTTCGCGGTACAACTCAAATAAAAAATATACTATTGATGCGCTTTTAGTAGAAAAAATTACGGATAATTTACCAAAGGTACGCGTGAATGTGGGCGCGATTCCGGAGTTGGATAACATTTATTTGGCGGATAACGCGTTTGACAAACCGGGAGAAATACACGGAATAATCGGAGTAGAACTTTTTGGCATTATTTTGGGCAAAAATCGGATCACGGGGACAACGGGTTCTCCAGTAGCGGTTGAAACGGATTTTGGATATGTCGTCATGGGTCAGGTTCCGGTTTTATCAAGAACGACATCTCCCTCGGTTTATTTTTCTTTACGAGAGGAACAATCAATTGAGCAACTCTTAAATAAGTTTTGGGAAGTCGAACAGGTGCCAAATCGACCTTTATTAATTCCAGAAGAGAAAGAATGTGATGACATTTTTAAGTCAACATACAGTAGGGGCAAAGACGGACGGTTCACGGTAGCGCTTCCTTTTAGAGTTTCCCCGGAGAGTTTGGGCGATTCATACATGAATGCAAAATCACGGTTATTATCTTTAGAAAGACGGTTAATGAAGGATCAAAATTTGCGTGTCGAATACAATAAAGTTATGCAAACGCTCTTGGATGATGGGCATATGGCGCTAGCTACAAGCGGGGATCAAGATTTGTCATATTATATGGCACATCACCCAGTGATTAAAATTGGTAGCTCTAGTACCCCTGTGGGGTAGTGCTGGACGCAAGCGCTCCTTGTGATAATCACGTTTCGCTAAATGATATTTTATATTGCGGCCCAAAATTACAAGCGAATATTTTTTCGTTGCTTTTAAATTTTCGGTTGTTTCAAATTGCATTGACTTCGGATATAAAAAAGATGTATTTACAAATAAAAATAGTTCCTGAGCATTGGCAATTTCAAAAATTATTATGGCGGTTTAATCCAGAAAACGAAATCCAAACTTATGAGATGCGGGTGGTTGCGTTTGGGTTAAAATATTCACCTTACTTGGCGCTACGGACGGTTAAACAGCTGGTCGAGGAAGAAGGCGATAAATTTCCTATGGCGGGTAAATATGTATTACGAGATCAGTACATTGATGATTTTTGTTGCAGTATTGACTCGGAAGATCAAGCTGTTCGGTTATTTCAAGAGTCATTTAAATCAGGCGGGTTCGATTTAGTTAAATGGTCATCTAATTCGGTGTCAGTTTTAGAAAAAATACCAGTTGAAAAAAGGCTTTCAGAGACTGTTGTTTTTAAGACCGACACAAAAATTTTAGGTATTCAATGGAATCCGGAAAATGACACTTTTGGCTTTAAGGTTAGAATTCCAGAGCCAAAATGTACAAAACGTGCCATATTGTCAGCGGTTGCTCAATGTTTCGATCCTATTGGAATTTTGGCACCATTCATTTTGTGGTTAAAAGCATTGATTAAGGAACTTTGGCTATTGAAATTAGGGTGGGACGAAGAACCTCCAGAAAATATTAAGAAAAAATGGCAATTAGTGCGGTCCGAATGGGCTAAACTCGGAGAATTTTAAGTTCCAAGACATTTGGGTGCAAGTGAAAAGCAGCCAGTGATTATTATTGCTTTTGCGGATGCCAGTTTAATCGGTTACGGTTCAGTAGTTTATTTAAAAACGGGGTTTTCTTTCGGAAAAAAAAAGATATCAATATCCAGCTAGTTTGTGCGAAATCTAAGGTTAGTCCGACCAAAACTATAACTATTCCCAGAATAGAACTGCTGGCCTGTCATTTACTATCAAAGCTGATAAAAGAAGTTGTAGAAAATTATCGAGATCGTGTTTTAATTTCAAAGATATTTGCATTTTCAGATTCATCGACGGTTATTAGCTGGTTAAACACTTCTTTTTTAAAAGATATTTTCGTGACGAATCGGATTTTACAAATAAAGGAAAATGTAAATAATGCAATTTGGAATTACGTAGAGGGTATTCAAAACCTTGCTGCTTTATCGCGCGGACTTAGCCCTTCTCAATTAGTTTCGAATCCTTTATGGTTAAAGGGACCCTCATGGATCAGTCAGCCAGAAGAAGAGTGGCCCGAGTTTTTGAATATCGGGGGAAACTTTTCGGTTGATCGAGAGGAATCAGAGGTTTTTACGGTTAAAATGGAGGAAAGTTCTTATGCATTTTTTGAGTTAATGGAGCGAATGTCTTCTTTTTCTAAAATGATTAGAACAACGGTTTTTATTTTGCGGTTTTAGCCAGTGAGTCACAACAGGCGGAGCTAACGCTTATAAAATTAATCCAAGCCAAGCATTTTAAAAGCGAAATTAATCAGTTGAATTCGGGAGGCAAATGTAAAACGACATTAAAAAGACCTAATCCTTTTTTGCAGGATGGATTGTTGAGGGTTGGGGGTAGAATTGGTAATTCCAACCTAGATTTTTCTAAAAAACATCCACTTATTTTGCCTGCGAAGAACATTTTTACGGAAAAACTGGTTGAGTTTCATCATATTATTAACATGCATACGGGGGCCTACTTACTGGAGGCACTCTTACGTCAAAAATATTGGATTTTGAGGGGTAGAAATTTGATTCGAAGTAAATTACACAAATGTAATCGCTGCTTTCGATTGAACCCAAAACATTTAACACCTTTGATGGGAAACTTACCCCTTCCAAGAGTACAAGAAGTTAAAGCTTTTCCGAACAGTGGCGTAGATTATTTCGGTCCAGTTAGAATTTGTATGGGGAAAAGGAAAAATGCTCCCGTCTATAAGCGTTATGTAAGTCTGTTTGTGTGTATGTCTGTTAAGGCGCTGCATTTGGAGTTGGTTAGCTCGCTATCTACAGACTGTTTTTTGCAAGCATTCAAGCGGTTTATATCTCGTCGAGGGCCAGTTAGGGCAATTTATTCGGACCAAGGACGGAATTTTGTAGGAGCTAAATCAGTCCTAAGCGAGTTAAAAGGACTCATGTGCTCTCCAGAATATATTAGCGCATTTGAAACTGAGCTCGGAGTGCACGGTATAGAGTGGCATTTTAATAGCCCAGCAGCACCGGAACAAGGAGGTCTTTGGGAAAGCAACGTCAAATCGGTGAAAAATCATCTCTATCGGGTTATCGGAGATCAGTTGCTAACCTTTGAGGAGTTTTCCACTTTGTTGACGGAAGTTGAGGCACTGTTGAACTCAAGGCCTTTGTATCTGTTATCAGCAGATCCCAGTGCGCCAGAGGCTTTAACTTTTTTAACCTTAGCGCCATTACGTGGGTTTCCGGTAGAGAACGTTATGGGTGTGCCACTTAATAGATTGGATCGGTTCCAACTAGTGGATCGGATGGTACAAGATTTTTGGAGTAGATGGCGTTTAGAGTACTTGAGTAGTTTACAAATTCGAAAAAAGTGGAATGAACCTATTACTAATGTAACGGAAGGTACGGTAGTTATTCTCAAAACGGATAACGCTCCACCATTACATTGGCCATTGGCTATAATAACAAAAGTTCATCCAGGCAGTGACGGCGTTGTGCGCAATGTTACTCTAAAAAGAAGCAAAGGCACTAGTAGTAAAATTGTGCCCTCTGCCAACACAGTAGTTTTTTTTTATGTTGTTTTGCTGGTTTTGTCAGCTTCAATAGGTTGATTTAGTTAAAAAAAAAATTCTCTATTTTTATAATTATTTTTATTATTATTATTTATTTTTTTTGTTTAGGTTTTGGTTATTAAGGTTACGGGAAACCTTGCGGGTTTAGAGTTAGATACGTTAATGTTAGTTTCTGTTTTTTTGTCTAATATGACTGAAAAACTATTTTTCAGGGTTGGGGGTATGTTCTCACCCTTTCTTAAATTAAAATATTCCAGGAAAATAACGAAAATCAGTTTGACAACATTGTATTTGTTCCGCTGCGAATTTATTTTTCTTTTCATAAAAGACTCGGGTTTTGGCCACCTTCGGATAAGGTGAAAAACATATATTAGGCGGTTTCATAAAATTTTGTGGTGAAAGAAAAACGTCTTTTCTGCATCGAATAAAGAGTGGTCCTTTTTGGTTTACAAATAAGCAAACGACACCAGTATTCACTCAACCTTCCAATTTTTCCTTTTACCTTTCCCTCCTATTTTCACAATTTTCCGAGTGAAAAATAATTAGGACAGAAGATCTACATAAACGTGGTGAGTACAAAAAATTTATCGTTTATTGGTGTTCATCAGCTTTTCATTGACTATCGGAGGAACAATGATTGATGATGACGAAACAAAATTATCTACCTAATCTAACAAAAAAGCGTTTATCGATTTTGTCTTAGAGAAAGTTGTTGAAATTTCTCTTGAAATCTTGACACCTTCCTTAAATAAAACGAACACAAAAAATATTAAATATTTAAAGTTGCAAAAAAAAAGTTTAAAAAATGTTTTGGCCATGTTAAAAAAAAATCGTCTTAAATATAGGCGGCCATATAGAACCTAGTTTCCTTAAGGTTTTTAAGAGTGGGTGGGAAATTTAGACTTTTGGTTTATGCCATTAGTTTTAGGCATTTTAAAAAGGTTTTATAGAGAGGCTTAAAGGTAAACTTAATTCTTTTGTATTTATAGCTACCCATATGTGCATATTAAATATTATTTACATGGCCGGCCATATAAAACCTTGTTTCCTTAAGGGTTCTAACAGAAGTAAGTAAATACTTTCGTGTTTTATTTTTTTTAGATATTTCTGGTAAAAATAATAGATGTACCTAGGGACAGATTGGTACCTACCTATTGCAAGATTGATTATTTAAAGCCCAATAATTAATAATTGTTAAGCTTCCATCCTCCTGGGTAGGACACCCAGGCCTAGATAAGGCCTGTTTAGACAGCCAATATAAGAGGTTGCCCTCCAACCTGCAGGTACAACGGATATCATGGCACTGGCCTTCTCGATTGTGTGCAAATTGCACGATAAAAAACATTTAAAAGTGTTGAATTATACGATTTTAACACTTTAAAAAACAAATACAAAAAATTTAAGTGAGGTTATGTTGACTATGTTTACTTTTTTTTTTGTTGGCTTCATAAGGGCACTCAAAAATCAATGTTGCGAGACAGTAACAAATAAAACCAAGTGACCAATATAAAACCATAATGGCGTATTTAAAATTATTTCAAAAAATATTGTAAAGAGAAAATATTTACCTAGTCGTTTTAGCAGTGTTTTTTAATAATAATTTTACTTTAATTTTGATTTATGTAAACCAAACAGACTTTTTAAAGGTGAATAGTGTAAATTATAACTTTTTTATTTTAAATATTTGTTATTTTGTTATCAAAAAACGATTAAAAAGCATGCCATGAGCTGGCACGCTTGTTTTGAGAGCTTTTCAGATACGACGTTATCGGAAAAATAAATCTGGCAGGCAACTTGATCATCAACAAAACGACAAACTGCTCATATATAGGTATATATTTATGTGATAAAATAATTTTGGGACTCAGGACATTTTTGGCAATTTTGTGACCTAAATTATTTTATATAGCCATTGTGAATCTAAAATATCGCTATAGCTTTTATAGGAAAACTTCTTTACTATAAAGGTATTATGGTATTCAACAGAATCGCCAGGATACCAAATTACCAAATCTAGTTTTATAGGATAGAGATTTCTAAGTTGCTTTTAGAACCTGGCATAATAGCGTTAGGCCCTAAAAGGTTTTATACTGGTGGAACAGCTAGAGGGCGAAGCTGGAGTTTATTTCTTATGGTTTTATAGTGAGTTTAATACATAGGTTGCCACCACCAATTGGGGAGTCCCATTAAGGAGGTCTAAGGGGTATATAAGGGTAATGGGAACGTGCTTGCGACCAAACATTAAAACTAATGGTTTTAAGGAAAGGCGCTGGCAACATTTTAGCTTCTGCTATAAATAAAGAAATGTTACTTGGGTATATATATATATATATATATATATATATATATATATATTGATGCACTCGGCGTTGTCACCTCGGCGTTAAGGATATGACGACCTGACCTCACTTATTTCTAGTGGTGTTAGCCCATATATAGGTACATATATGGCATGAAGGGAAGTTCCTTTACCAGAAATTCAAAAGAGGGGTAAATAATTTTTTTTTCAAATATTTGATAAATACGTGGAATACGTTCGGACCTCAGACCGATATACAACCTTTGGATATGTACTATTTCCTGCCACCTCAGGCACTGTTGCTGGTTTTATAAAAGTGATAAGGTATGGCGTAAGTCTATAAGCAACAATAGCTTTATCTAACTAAATTTAAATATTAAATATAAGGTAACAACGTTTTACTTTTATTTAGGGACACTTTAGGAAATATTACAACTTTAAAAGGTTGCAAAAGTTTGTAAGAAAAGATTAATGGTGACAACGTACTGCCTTTATATAAAAACCAAACATTTATACTTTCGTTATAGAAAAACTTGCTGTTATTTTTTTTGGAAAACACATTTTGAGGTTTTGTGATCTCAGAAAAGTTACATAGCTTGAAAGTCCTAAATACATTTTTTATTGAAAAATGGTTTACTTACTGTCAAAAATTCCCGATAAACATTAAAAGGAAATTGTCAAAAATACACTCTATGGAATGCAAAAAAAATTAATACATTATCTTAACTTTTGGGTTTGCAATGTTTATGACATGATTGATATGACAGAATTTTTAAAAAACATCATTTATCCGTAACAATAAATTTAATAAAAAAGAAATTGTGATTAGTTAAGTCGTTTAAAACAGGAAAACCATATACAGGAATGATGTGTTTGCCCACGCTAGAGTCCCTGTATGTTGACATATTTGGATATATTAATATATCCAAATATGTCAACATACAGGGACTCTAGCCCACGCCACAGCCCAACGCGAATATTATTAATCTAATAATAACCACCAGCAATCACAAGGCTCAAATGTTGACGTGATGTCAGAATTTGTAAATGACATTCTTTATCAAAAAAGTTTCACGGGCGAATCCTCAGAGGTAGCAGAAGACACCTTAAGCCCTGGATTTTTTTAAATTTGAAGGAATTTCACGAGGTAAAAAGTCTTAACAAAAAAGTTTTACGGGCAAGTCCTCAGAGGTAAAGGTAGCTCGGGGAAGCGTTTCCGCCTCATTAGGCCTCATTGAGCCCGAGCATAACCATGAAATGAAATGATCATGTCGGTATCTGAAAAAGAAATAGGAAATATGGTGTTTACTGAGGAGAGACCAACTGTCAATTTGCAGCTTTGACATTCTTTATTATTTAATTTCCAAGTAAGTCATATCAAAATTATAATATCTTTATGTTCAATTTAGCACTGTGCCTAAGAGTCATTTGCAGCCGTAATAGCCAAGTTTACAAAAACATTTCCAAACTACTGAGAACCTTTCATTTTAAAATTTGTATTGGAGAACTTGGGTTTACTTTTATCTCAATTCTTTTAACGGAACACCACTCTCACGTACTTGGCTTTTTTTACATGAAATGTTTTTCTTATGAT
Organism: Aspidapion aeneum; assembly: GCA_963576565.1. Taxonomy (NCBI): domain Eukaryota; kingdom Metazoa; phylum Arthropoda; class Insecta; order Coleoptera; family Brentidae; genus Aspidapion; species Aspidapion aeneum. The sequence goes on from OY755040.1 coordinate 72,245,640, forward strand.
TTCACTCCTTTTTTAAAGGATTTGGATAATATTTAAGTTTTAAAGTAGTAAAATATGAGGAATATTATTCAAAAGTTGTTCAATGCCTAATGAAAAATTTTGAGGTTTTTTTTATATTTTCCTATGGTTTCATCATAGTTCCTATCAGCCTTCCAAAGCTCAGCTCTGTAGTGTTCCTCGAAATAGTCAATGCTAATTTTACATAACTTTACGTTTATAGGGGAGGAAAGTAAACTAAAATGTTGGTGTTTTTAAATTTTTTACTATACTTAGTTTTATCATAGTTCCTATCAGTCTTCCAAAGCTCTCTAGCGATTCTGGAAGGAATGTTAATTTTACATGACTTTACATTCAAAGGGGAGTGAAGTCAATTATAATTTGGGGTTTTTTAATTTTGTTTTATAGTTTTATCATAGTTCCTATCGGCCTTCCAAAGCTCAGCTCTCTAGCGTATCTGGAAGTGGGCAATGTTACTTTTACATAACTTTACATTTATAGGGTAGGGAAGTAAATTAACATTTTGGGGTTTTTAAGTTTTTTCCTATAGTTTTGTCATATTTCCTATCAGTCTGCCATAGCTCAGCTCTCTAGCGCCTCTGGAAGTGGGCAGTGTTTCTTTTACATAACTTTACATGTATGGGGAAGAGGAGTGGATTAGAATTTTCGGGTTTTTTGATTTTTTCCAATGGTTTGGTCACAATTTCTAACAGTATGCCAAATTTCAGCTTTATAGCGTGTCAAGAAGTGTTACCTAACCTAAATGTAGACTCACCTCAAAGGTCATGAGGGCCTATACTTCCAAAATGGGGTAATCCAATGTACGGGTAACGTTCAAGTCTTACGTAGACAGCATGGCTTGGGGCGACTTCAAATTAATTCCTTAAAGCGGGGCTCGTCTATTGTTTTTGTCAACCAAACACGGCTCCAGAACCAAACTATAGCCTAACTAAAGGCTCTCTCATGTAAAAACCGCCAACGGCGTCTCTACGGACACGAAATAAGCCCTCAAAAGCTCACCCCCAAATTTTCTGACAGAGAAAAAAGACGTTCCGCTCCAAAAATTGACAGGGAAATTGACAGAGAGAGAAAGCGCCAGTGTTCCCAACTACAACGAACAACCTATGTTCCCTCTTCTCAGTCTCATGCCAGTCCAATCGGCCTCTCTTTCTATGGCGAGACGCAGCTTTCACTAAGGAAGGATAACGCAAAAGAATGGCCATTTGTTTTTCGTTGGACAAGGACTTAACCTAGCGATTAAGCAGGTGCATACGGGGGTTAATCTGTCACCTGTTCTGTGTCATGGTCGATGTCAAATAAATCTCAAAACAAATATTTTTGGGGCATAGGCCTAGGCCCCCTTTTACCAAAATAGTGATAACTCGGTAAATAGTGCGACTCCAAAAAAAAGCTAGTAGTCCAATCAAGCAGTCATGTAACGTTCCAGTGAAGATGTATCATCACCCTATCAATACGACAATGAAAGGTGTGAAACAACGACAGTAGGGTCCGAGATGAACCACACGGCCCGACAGGAATATGATAGAAGACCGGAGACATAACTCTAAAGGTAGGAAAGTACCATAAACTGATCTTAAATTCAGCAAGGATCTATTCCCAAAAGGCTCTATGATATTTTGAATATTATGACTCATCAGTAGTGCACCTACATAACTGAGCCAAATATAAGCTCACCCTGTCTCAGGACAATTACAGTATGTCACACAATACCTGTAAAGCCAGAAAGTAACATATTCCCTTTTGTCTTTTAGTTACAAAGGAGTACGAGGGTACGAATTAATTAAACCAGGCCTTGCAGTATCTTCATCAGCACTTCTTCAACATCCACCAAGGTACAATTCCAGTATTAGCTATCTATAAGACTATTGGTAGTAATTTTGATTTGGATACATATGCCTTACTGTAAGTTTTAATCTTTAATATATAACAGTTGTTTCTTTACTCCGCAGATATTACTTACCAGCAGTAAAGATAAAGTAGAAAAGTAAAAATAGATGTCACACATTTATTTTATCAATCTGGTTATCTCTCTCCTAGATACAAAAAGGTGAAAGTAGTCGAACGGGGTGATTTGAGTAAAACAACAGTTACTTTATAATTTATTTGTACGGGAATTCTGGACCGTTACACTCCCCCCTTCCTCCGTCAGAGGTGAACACCGACTAAAAACTGACATCAATCGACTAGTGGCACTAGTTTGACAAAGTAAACATCCCGAACTTGGACATCCCGTAAATTTGAGCATTACCTTTTTGAAAGTGAAAACAGGACGCACACCACCTAACCTACGCCACAACCAAGTACAGGTCCATGCGGCAAACAAGTCCCATCGGACTTAAGTATATTAAACCTAAACCTAACTTACAAACTAGTTACGCAGCAGTATTGCGAGCAACCCCTGTTGCTATTAACACTACCTATTGGAGCAAGCGCAACCACTTATAAATAATCAAGACTTAAATTTTGACAGGTTAATCCGTAACTTGCCACTGTCACCAATCAAGCATCCCTACACTTTCGGGCGACCTACTCGAATACCAGTAGCCGGGACCATTATGTTGATGGCTCGCCGAGGCTGCCATCGAAGAACCCACGACCCCCCAATACCAAGCGCAATCCCGAACTAACTCTATAACTGGCTTACCACCATTGCACACTCATTTGCATGCAGGAGACGCAGCGATGCAACCAAGTGACACCCATCAAATCACGGAGCCGTAAAAAGATTCCAAATAAAAAATTTACCCCCACCCCGTGTTCAATATGTCCGAGCGACACCCACAAACAATCGGAAAGGGACTCCCCAGAACGCAGAACGGCAACGTTGCAAACCAAAACCGGGTACCGGATCAACAGTGCGAAAACTACATACACTGGGATGGAAGGACGATCCAGCAGACTAGCATTGTGCAGGACGCAAAGCAGCGTCAAGCCTCGTGTACTAGTCCTGGTACCAGTTCACTCCGCGGCCCGTCCGAGAACCAAAAAGCACCCTCCACTGAATCATAAGTGGAAGTCGCCCCATCATACCGAGAATTTGTCGATATCGGGAATTAACTTTTACACGTCACCCCCACTCCAGTGAAATCCACCCTGAGAAAAAGAAAAAAAAGTATCCAGGCCTTGATGATCAGCCGGATATGGCACCTGAAAATTATAGATCCGGAAATCACCTAAACTTCAGTGCTAACAAAATAAGCGCCCACCACTAACCCGGTTTAGTAATTGCCTGGAAAAGATGTTAAGTCCAGCGCAACTACCGCCAAAGTGGATCTACTTTGAGGGCAATACACTACTACACTCACTCTACTAATCTTGGTCAATTTCCTCGTCGTCATCCGCAAGAGGTAAACACCGATCAACGACAATCTTGTCTTTTTATACTCTTAATCCAAGTTATCATCGTCATCAGCAACGATGACTGGCTTTAAGTCTTGCACGTGCCAATTGCCGATGCAAACTTTTCCATCCAGCTCCTCCAGCTGATAAGTCACAGTTCCTAGCTTTTTCTTAACGCGGAACGGACCGATGTACTTAGGACAAAGTTTGGCGTTTACATCGTTTAAGGCATCTGACTGAACTTTGTTTCGTCTCCACACCAGATCCCCAGGGAAATAAGATCCCTGTGTCCCAGATTGTATCGGACACGGTTCTTATCTGCCGACCTCTTCATATTGGTTTTAACGGCTTGATATAAATTCTTAAAACCTTCAAGTCTTTTCTCAATTGCTGGTCGAGGTCCTCTATCAATATGATAAGCATATTCTCGACCATCAGAAATGTATTCTCTACCAAAGTTGATGAAATACCATCGTTTTAACGACTCTGTTCGCTCTTTCACAAGGGTCTGCCTGGGGATGATATACGGCCGTATACGAAATTTTAAAGTGATACTTGTCAGCCAGAGCCTGAAATCCCTTACTTTTCATCTGAGTTCCATTGTCGCAGATGACATATTGGGGCACACCAAAGGTAAGAATAATGTCCTTCTCTAAATGTTTACAAATATACTGGGCTTTTGCAGAACGAACTGGAAAGACCACATACTTGCTGAAATAATCACTTACGACCAGCATATGAGTGTTACCAGTTTTGGACGCACGTGGTAGTGGACCTACAAAATCGAGACTAATAACTTGCCATGGCTGGGTAGGTTCGGGAGTCTTTCCCATGTGACCTGCTGGGGCCTTCTGGTCGACTTTATATTTTGCACAAGTTTCACACCGATTTACATATCTGGTTATATCGGAGCGCATCTTTGGCCAATAGTAACGGGTTTTAAGTTCTGTTATACGTCTTGAATATGTCCAAGTGACCAGAACGAACATCATCATGCGCCTCATGCATGACTTTTCGACGAGCATCTTCCAATTATCGGAACCTTGAGCTAACTCAGGTATAACACATTTGACATACTTGTAAATTAAGTCATTTTCAACCAGCCACTGAGGGTATTTCAGCGAATCAGCTTGGATAGAATCTTTAAGCTTTCGGTACCATGCATCTGAGGTATTGAAAAAATCATATTTTGCCTCCTCGACTATCAGAGTATCTACATTTGGTACAGTTCGAGACAAGAAATCGGGCACGACATGATCACGGCCTTTCCTGTGCACAATTCGGTAGTTGTAACCTTGAAGACGGAGAGCCCATCGAGCTAATCTTCCAGTCGGGTCTTTTAAGTTGTCAACCAGACTAATGAACTGTGGTCAGTCAGCTCGAGATATTGCTTTAATTTATCGGTGGCCCATACTACGGCTAAACACTCACGTTCCGTGGTAGAAAACGCTTTCTCCTGTTTAGTCAAAGACCTGGAGCTATAGCAAATGACTTTCTCGCCCTCATCGAACTGTTGCGTCAAAACCGCGCCTATTCCAAAGGCAGATGCATCAGTTTGAAGCGTAAACGGTTTGTAAAAGTCTGGGCACGTCAGAATTGGCGCAGATACTAGAGCAGACTTGAGCTGGTTAAAAGCGACGTCACACTCGGAAGACCAACGAAAAGAAACATTCTTCTGAGTGAGTCGAGTCAACGGAGCGACGATAGAGGAGAAGTTTGGCATGAAATCGACGGGACCAACTGGCCATACCAAGGAAACTTCGGACTTGTTTGACCGTTTTCGGCGCTGGAACATTCAAGATGGCGTCGACCTTGGAAATGTCACACTGGAGTCCTTCCCCGTACACTATAAATCCTATAAAACGAAGAGAACCAATACAAAAGTTACATTTCTCTTCTGAAATAGTCAACCCTGCGGCCGTCAATCGGTCGAGGACAAGTCCTAGGACTCGAATATGAGTCTGAAAATCTGGTGCGATGCAAATCACGTCGTCAAGGTACACAAAGACATAGGGCTGCAAGTCCACTCCAACGACTTCATCAATAAGACGTTGCCAACACGCAGGAGCGTTAGTAAGGCCAAAAGGCATTCTTTTAAACTGAAATAAGCCGCGCCCAGGTACTGTAAAAGCAGTGAGTTCCCTGCATGACTCTTTTACACTCACCTGCCAATAGGCTGATCGTATATCCATGGAACTTATCTAATTTGCGTCCTTCAGACGGTCTAGAATCGAGGAAATATATGGTATCGGATAGACGTCTTTCTTAGTAAATTTATTCAAAAGGCGAAAATCTATACAGAACCTGTGCTCGCCGTCCGGCTTAGGCACCAGTTGGACCGGTGAGGACCACGCACTCTTGGAGGGCTCCACCACACCTAACTGTAACATTTTGTCTAGCTCCTCGTCAATTATCTTTTGCTTTAAAGGAGATATTGGGTAGTATCTTTATTTCAGGGGCTTGGTGCCTTCCTGCAGAATGATCTCATGTTCATAAACTGTTGTAAACCCCAAACCGTCCTTCGTTTTCAAGAATTTCTCTCGCAGAAGACTATTAAGGTGTTCCCGTTCCTCCGATGTAAGAACTTCGAGATCTTGAACCTTGCTGCCAGTACCACCAGAAGCAGGAGCACATTCAACTTGTTTCAAAAAATTTTGAAAAATCTGACGTCTATCATGACCGACCAGGTCGAGGGACTCCTCGCCATCTCCAAAATACCACTGATTCCTTTTTAAATCAGGTAAAATGTCCATACAAACGAAGAAATCCACGCCCAGAATCAACGCATGCGGAAAGTCAGGGACGACCATAACCGGTAAGACACGAACACGACCCATAAGCTTGTCCATTCGCTACCACACATCTAGATCTACGACCTCTGTCCAGCTTTAGGCCTAGTTTACGAAGAACCTCCCAACCTGGACCACCAGCAATGGTCGAGCTAGCGCCTGAGTCCAACAATGCTAAGATTGGGTGACCCAGTATGGTAACCTCTAAAAAAGGTCGTTTGTCGCCTGCTGCATGAGCCAAAGCATAGGCAAAAAAAGCCTGTTCCGGCCAAAGCTCGTCACGCAAATCGTAAATCCCTCTCTGGAGCAGCGAAAGCACTTCAATGACTTCCTTCTTTCAGGGCATTGGGGTCTACGATGACCAACCTTTTTACAGTGCCAGCAAGTGGGCTGTTCCTTATTTGTTTGTTCCTGTCGAGCAACCGAATTTTCCATCGAATTAATTGCGTGTATAGCTTTTTTATTGGTGGAACGCTTGTATACCAGATTTGGTTCCGTTAGACAAGAGCTGGTGGGAGGGGGAACAAAAGATTCGGCTCTTTGAATCGTTTCCTCCACTTGACTTCCCAACTCAATCAGATGATCAATCGAGTCTACTTGACGAAACACCAAAGCCTTCTGCAACTGTGGCAAGAGGTTTCGACGAATGACCGCAAGTTGTTCCTGCATTGGAGGTGGATCTCTCAATTTTCGGAATAAATTCTGCATGCGGGTGACGTACAGGCCAACCCGTTCACCAGTTCCTTGAGTCCTTTTAGGGATCTCCTCTTTGAGTTTCGTTTCATGATCATATGGTAAAAAGGTTTTCCTCAGCCAATACTCAAAATCTTTCCAGTCTTTGAAGGTATCCCATCTCTCTCTATACCAGTCCTGGGCATCACCAGTCAAAAAATCATCCATAGCTCCAAACAACTGTTCTCTGAACATGTTTCTAGACCTACACTTGGCCTCTAGATTATCTATAAAGGAGCTTAAACTGATATGACCATCGTATTTTGGGATGTTCCATTTTTCAAATCCACACGCCTGTCCTGGCATCTGATAGGGATAGTTAACATGATTTCCCCCTGGGAACTGTTGATGACCTCTAGGCATCTCTGGTTGAGCCTGATGTCTCTGTGTTGACGTATATGATTGAGACCAATCGGGTTGTCTCCTTGAGAGTTCGGGGTCAAAATGACCTTCGGCGATCCCTCTTGGCCAAGATATGTAGGGCGGTGCCTGATGAAGCACGACTCCGTTCCGTAGGCAGGGTCTCAATAATTGGTCCATCATACCGTGAGGAAGTAGCCTCCCGAAAGGTAGATTGCAGGTCATTGTAGAAAATTGAGGGACATGAGGGCGAGTGAGCTCTTCAGGATGCATCGTGACCCACAGGGCTATATGGAGTCGATCCAAACTGGTAGTGTGAAGGTAAGTTAAAACTCACTCTTCTTTCCACCATTGGTTCACCTCGAACACCAGTTGATGCTTGTGGTAAGTTCTGAAGTCCTGAGTACTGAGTCAACTCAAGGGGAGGGTTCGTTGGCAGCCTCTGAGAAATTTCAGCAGGCTGGGGCAGCTCGAATACTCTAGGGCAATCACGAGGGTTGAGATCGGAAATCGCTATCCTTCGATCGTTCAGGGGAACATGCGTCTCTCCAAATCACACCGGAAGTACGGGCAAGGACGGGGTAGATCGGTTCAAGGGACCTGTGTGCTCATCTCGCACTTGTGGAACATCGCTCTGCAATGGTTGAGAGGAAATAGAATTTTGCACAGGGGGCTCTCGGCTAGACCTTTCAGTCTGTGGCTCAACATTGGTGGTCTCGTGCTCCTCGAAATCGATGAGTGAGACGTGATCCCTGGAATCGAGAGTTGGCTGCACTGAGGGTTGCTCTGGGTTAGACTCCTGAGCTTCGAAGCTAGGAAGTGGTTCCGAGAGATTATTCAATAAATTTTCCAAAAAGTCGTTCGCACTGCCTTGGAGTCCTAAGGTTGCAATATTAAAAACACCATCAAGCGCTCGCAACAAGCCTTCGCACAATTCATGCAGACTTTCCTTCCTTCGGGCTTCATCACCACTATCGGGTCTAATCAGATTGATTCTACCTCTGAGATGGAATAGTCGGGACTGGATTCGTTGATGTTCATTATGGCAATTGGCTTTATCAAACTCTTAGATACTTTCACCCAATTCATCCAACTTAGCCCGGCAAACCGCTAACTCCTTGATAGGGTCAAAACAAACTCTGGCCTTTGACTGTCCTGCACGTTGCTCCGCCAATACTGCTCTTAATTGCGCTCGCTTATCCTGAGCCGCGTGACTCTTTATCTCAACTCCTCTACTCTCCAACTCGTAGGTAATCTCGTCACTCAACAGTCGGTTGACCTCCATCTTACAAATTTGACACAATTAGGTAGTAAGGGACAACAAAAAAAATAACGCACGTAGGTGCATTTCACTTCCTTGCTAGAAACACTTCACTTAAACAAAAAATACAACGTAAAATAAATTTGAGGGGTAAGACCTGAAACGGATCGGCCAGTGCCAAGAAACTTCAATGTATCACAGGGTTAGTACTCAAAACAAAACTTTTCAGTTACTTCATGCTTTTCCCGTCAAGGGAATATCTTAAGAAAGCATGACGCGGTGCTTTTGTTTAAAAGGAGGAGAAAAAAAAAGAAACAAAAGTTCTTGACTTGAAGAAAAAGAAAAAAAAATTGAAAATTGGGAAAAGTAACCAGGATTCTTCCTCTCTCTAGACCAAAAAAATGACGTGGGGTTTTGTTGAATTTAAAAAAAAAATGACCTAGGGGTTTATTGAGAAAAAAATATATATATTTAAAAAAAAATGACCTGGGGGTTTATTGGAAATAACAAAAAAAATTTAATGACCTGGGGGTTTATTGAAGAAAAAAAATATTTGAAAAAAAATGACCTGGGGGTTTATTGAAGAGAAAAAAAAATATTAAAAAAAAATGACTTGGGGGTTTATTGGAAAGAACAAAAAAAATTTAATGACTTGGGGGTTTATTGAAGAGCAAAAAAATATTTGAAAAAAAAATGACCTGGGGTTTATTGAAGAGAAAAAAAAAATATTAAAAAAAAATGACTTGGGGGTTTATTGGAAAAAACAAAAAAAATTTAATGACCTGGGGGTTTATTAAAGAGAAAAAGAAATGACCTGGGGGTTTATTGAAGAAAATAAAAAAAAATATTTAAAAAAAATGACCTGGGGTTTTGTTGAATAATAAAAAAAAATTAAGAAAAATGAATTGGGGGTTTTGTTTAACTTTAAAAAAAATTTAATAACATGGGTTTTGTTAAAAAAAAATATAAAAAAAAAAATAAGAAAAATGACTTGGGGGTTTTGTTTAAGAACAAAAAAATAAAACAAAAAAAATGACTTAAGGGTTTTATGGAATCAATAATAAATTTTAAAAAGTTGAGAGAAGAAAAATGACCTGGTGTTGAATTTTACAAAAAAAAAAATGACTGGGGTTTTTCTTTAATTGAAAAGGAAGGAACAAAATATTTTTGAAAAACAACAACTTGGGACTTTTTGACTTGAAAAGACAAAAAATAATTGTAAAAAGAAAGTGACCCGGGGCTTTTTAATTTTAAAAGGAAAGAAAAAACTGAGCTGAGCTTTGTAATTAAAAAAGAACACAACACCTGAAAAAAAATTGACAGGAAGAAAAATTTACTTAGGGCTTTTTGAATTTTTAATAATGTATTATAAAAAAATAATTAAGTCCCGCAACGATTTAAAAAAATCGCACTTGAGAATTAAGCTAAAATAAAACTTTGAACGAAGTGAAACACCCCCTTTTCTTCCTCAAAAAAAAATTGTAAAGAAAACTGGGTTAATATCAGAAAACCTGGAAAACCGTACGGGACACTTCCCACCTAAAGCCACTAATAATTCCAAAATTGATGTTCCACACCGAGCAACACCACAAAACCCAGCCACAATTTACGTGTTACTCAAAAAAAAAACCAAAATCCACGTTGGGCCGCCAGTGAAACACTAGTACTTTCAACCATGTGAGGGAGTACCAAGTATTTATAAAACAACAATCTCACTGCCCCTCAAAACAGGATCAGTGGATGTTCGGGTTCAATTCTCTTACGAGACTGCCTTTATGACTTGGTTTTCTATGTGGGGATGCGTAGTGGAACACCAACATTAGAGTACAAAAAAGTTTAATTAATCATGTTCTTGGATAAACTTACATCTGTTGGATCTTAACCTAATTTTACTTAGTTAGTTAAGGGTTAGTAACGTATGACCTAAGTTAGTTAAGTTTTTTTTATGTTGTTACCCACAAGGTAGGTATTTAAAATAGAATCAGAATTGTCCCAAGTTTTCCTTTAAAATACTGATATCCGAGTTAGTTCCTTATGTTTTTAGGTTTATCCCGATAGTTTATTCGCTCTACTCTGGTACTCGCCTACAGCTCCACAGTAACAGGAACTCGCTACAGGCAACAACCAGAAGAAGACCGAAAGACGCAGGCCAAGAAGAAGACCAAAGAAGAAGACCCTAAACAAAATAACATGGTTTTAGGCCAAGAACTGGACTACAACTTAAAAATAATTATAAAACTCGTTGCAGCCAAAATTCATAGACATTTATTGTCCCGCGATGAGTACTACTCAATGTTGCAGCAGATACTCATGTAAGAGAAAAAGTAATCTGAACTTAAAATTAACAGACACACATCTCACTGAAATAAGTACCACTTAGGTACCACTTAATATTGCAACAGGTACTTAATCTGCACTTTCAAATTAATCAGTACATGTTACATTAAAATAGTACAATTTAATCAGTATAAAATAATCTGTAACTTTTTGTTTGAAACTCGTAGACAATGATTGTGTAGAAATAAAATTTCGGACTTCCATTGTCTTTATTTATTTTAAGAACACGACGTTTCGGTTAGTGAGTATCTCTAACCGTTATCAAGTGTAAACTAAACAATCTAGTCTCTAGGCTACTACTTATACTACTTGGTGTGCAGTCAGGTGTGACGGCCCGCCCCCTTTTTAATCGTAAGACGCCTGTTTTCCTTAAGGAGTGGTTTCCATATGTTTGGTATGTCCGTACTTGGTTGACTGAAAATTTCTTTATTCTGCATTATAAACGCAGCTTCAATAAACTTTCGTTTTCGCCAATGCGACTCCTTATGTAAAACTTTAGCTTCTGACCACTGAATCCTGTGATCATTTGACCATGCATGATCTGCTAAACCATATTTTTCAATATCCCCTAATTGGGTACTTTTTAGATGTTCATTTACTCTAACCTGAAGAGGGCGTTTCGTTTCACCTACATATGATTTACCACACTCACACGGGATTTGGTAAATACATTCCTTGTTATTTGAGGGATTGTCTGGTTTTGTTTTAGTTACAAAACTTCTTATCGTATTTCCCGAAGAAAATACTGTTTTTATATTATAGTGTTTAGCTATTCGTCTTATGTTTTCTGAAATCCCTTGAACATATGGAATGTTAATAACACCTAACGGATTATTATTTTGAGAATTTGGTACATTTAGTTTGTTTTTAATTTTAAATATCGTTGAGTTTATTAATTTCTCGGAATAACCATTCTGTTGTAAGTCCTTTTTAATGTTTTTAATTTCTGTGGTTAATTCTTCATTATTACTACAAATATTTACGGCTCTTAAATACAAACTTCTTATAACTCCTTGTTTTGTTGCAACAGAATGATTAGACTTAAAATTTAGGTACTGTCCCGTGTGTGTAGGTTTCCTATATACAGTGGTTTGAATGTTTCTGTCTAATCGTTTGACAAGAACATCCAAAAAAGGTAAGGCCGAATCTTTTTCAATTTCCATGGTGCACTTGATTGTTTGTCGAATACCGTTTAAATGGTGTAGAAAATTTTGTAGTTCGTCATCATTTTCCGGCCATATAATAAATGTGTCATCCATGTATCGTAGCCATAGTTTTGGTTTGACTCTTGCTGTGTTGATCGCATGGTCCTCGAACCACTCCATGTAGATGTTTGCTACCACTGGCGAAAGAGATGAATCCATTGGGAGTCCATCATTTTGCGCGTAAAACTTATCTTTCACTTGAAAGTAAGAGTTACGGAGACAGAGCTCCAAAAGATCCATCACCCCCTCCACCGATAGCGTTGTTCTCTCATGAAGTGTATCATCAGTTTGTAATTTGTTTTTGATGATACTGAGTGACTCATTTATTGGCACGTTGGTGTAGAGACTTTCTACATCAAAACTTACAAATCTATCGCCGGGATCTAATTCGATACCTTTTAAAACCTCGACAAAATGTTCCGAGTTTTTGACAAAAGATTCGGACTTACCCTGTAGTGGTTGAATTATGTCCAACAAAAACCTCGACAAAGTGCTGGTCGGTGAGTCCCTGGAGCTGGTAATTGGTCGCAGTGGTATATCCTTTTTATGGATCTTTGGTAATCCATAAAAATGTGGTGCCTTACTGTGGTGTGGAGTCAGGCGGGATCTAACAGCGTCGGAGATATTTTCAGCGTACTTCTTCAAAGTCCTGTAGATGCGTCCTTCTATGGTGGTGGTTGGATCTTTGGGTAGTTGCTTATAGTCTCCTTTCTCCAGAACTTCTTGGATCTTTTTGTCGTAAGTCTCGACATCCATGATCACCGTCGCGTTTCCTTTGTCGGCCGGTAGAATCTTGATTGATTTGTCTGCCTGCAGGTTCTTGATTGCCCGTTGTTCTTGACTGGTGATGTTTGTCTTTTGTTGCTTCTTTCTGTCCAACGTGGTTCTTACTTTATGGCGAAACTCATCAGCTTCGGGTTGAGGTAGACTAACGGTCTCTATTGCCGCAATAATTTCCAGTGTCGGTGTCTGTGCCGGTGCAATGGCGAACTTAAGTCCCTTACTGAGTACCAATTCTTCGTTGGTGCTCAGAGTCCTTTTGGAGATGTTCACTATAGTGCTTGGTGTTGTTGAGCCTGTTCTATCTTGAGTACGTGTCTGTAGTTTCTTAAGTTTTTCTCGGTGAGTTGATCTTATCTTCTGTCGTTCTCTGTTGCACGTACTGTCAATTTTACTCAGTATCGGTTCGTAGTCTTCCTCCCATGTGTGTCGTCTAATTTCGTCAAAACGCTCCTCCATGTCGGTGTTGAAGTTGGCTTTTCTCCATCGATGGTAACTGATTTGGGATCGGATTAGTGCTTGGCTGGTCCTCTCTAAGATCTTCTTCGTTCTCACTCCCGGAAAGTTGGCTTTTAGGCGAAAACCAACCGGAATGACACCACTGTCGCGCGCCTCGCACAAAAATGAAATGTGTTCTTCATCCTTTATCACTTTAAGTTTGGTCTTCTCGTAGCCTCTGAATAGATTGTTGATTCCGGGTCCGTACCGTTCTTCAACTCTTTGTTTGAAACTCGTAGACAATGATTGTGTAGAAATAAAATTTCGGACTTCCATTGTCTTTATTTATTTTAAAAACACGACGTTTCGGTTAGTAAGTATCTCTAACCGTTATCAAGTGTAAACTAAACAATCTAGTCTTTAGGCTACTACTTATACTACTTGGTGTGCAGTCAGGTGTGACGGCCCGCCCCCTTTTTAATCGTAAGACGCCTGTTTTCCTTAAGGAGTGGTTTCCATATGTTTGGTATGTCCGTGCTTGGTTGACTGAAAACTTCTTTATTCTGCATTATAAACGCAGCTTCAATAAACTTTCGTTTTCGCCAATGCGACTCCTTATGTAAAACTTTAGCTTCTGACCACTGAATCCTGTGATCATTTGACCATGCATGATCTGCTAAACCAGATTTTTCAATATCCCCTAATTGGGTACTTTTTAGATGTTCATTTACTCTAACCTGAAGAGGGCGTTTCGTTTCACCTACATATGATTTACCACACTCACACGGGATTTGGTAAATACATTCCTTGTTATTTGAGGGATTGTCTGGTTTTGTTTTAGTTACAAAACTTCTTATCGTATTTCCCGAAGAAAATACTGTTTTTATATTATAGTGTTTAGCTATTCGTCTTATGTTTTCTGAAATCCCTTGAACATATGGAATGTTAATAACACCTAACGGATTATTATTTTGAGAATTTGGTACATTTAGTTTGTTTTTAATTTTAAAGATCGTTGAGTTTATTAATTTCTCGGAATAACCATTCTGTTGTAAGTCCTTTTTAATGTTTTTAATTTCTGTGGTTAATTCTTCATTATTACTACAAATATTTACGGCTCTTAAATACAAACTTCTTATAACTCCTTGTTTTGTTGCAACAGAATGATTAGACTTAAAATTTAGGTACTGTCCCGTGTGTGTAGGTTTCCTATATACAGTGGTTTGAATGTTTCTGTCTAATCGTTTGACAAGAACATCCAAAAAAGGTAAGGCCGAATCTTTTTCAATTTCCATGGTGCACTTGATTGTTTGTCGAATACCGTTTAAATGGTGTAGAAACACAGACACCGACACTGGAAATTATTGCGGCAATAGGAAATTATTGCGGCAATAGAGACCGTTAGTCTACCTCAACCCGAAGCTGATGAGTTTCGCCATAAAGTAAGAACCACGTTGGACAGAAAGAAGCAACAAAAGACAAACATCACCAGTCAAGAACAACGGGCAATCAAGAACCTGCAGGCAGACAAATCAATCAAGATTCTACCGGCCGACAAAGGAAACGCGACGGTGATCATGGATGTCGAGACTTACGACAAAAAGATCCAAGAAGTTCTGGAGAAAGGAGACTATAAGCAACTACCCAAAGATCCAACCACCACCATAGAAGGACGCATCTACAGGACTTTGAAGAAGTACGCTGAAAATATCTCCGACGCTGTTAGATCCCGCCTGACTCCACACCACAGTAAGGCACCACATTTTTATGGATTACCAAAGATCCATAAAAAGGATATACCACTGCGACCAATTACCAGCTCCAGGGACTCACCGACCAGCACTTTGTCGAGGTTTTTGTTGGACATAATTCAACCACTACAGGGTAAGTCCGAATCTTTTGTCAAAAACTCGGAACATTTTGTCGAGGTTTTAAAAGGTATCGAATTAGATCCCGGCGATAGATTTGTAAGTTTTGATGTAGAAAGTCTCTACACCAACGTGCCAATAAATGAGTCACTCAGTATCATCAAAAACAAATTACAAACTGATGATACACTTCATGAGAGAACAACGCTATCGGTGGAGGGGGTGATGGATCTTTTGGAGCTCTGTCTCCGTAACTCTTACTTTCAAGTGAAAGATAAGTTTTACGCGCAAAATGATGGACTCCCAATGGGTTCATCTCTTTCGCCAGTGGTAGCAAACATCTACATGGAGTGGTTCGAGGACCATGCGATCAACACAGCAAGAGTCAAACCAAAACTATGGCTACGATACGTGGATGACACATTTATTATATGGCCGGAAAATGATGACGAACTACAAAAAAAAAAAAATTCTACACCATTTAAACGGTATTCGACAAACAATCAAGTGCACCATGGAAATTGAAAAAGATTCGGCCTTACCTTTTTTGGATGTTCTTGTCAAACGATTAGACAGAAACATTCAAACCACTGTATATAGGAAACCTACACACACGGGACAGTACCTAAATTTTAAGTCTAATCATTCTGTTGCAACAAAACAAGGAGTTATAAGAAGTTTGTATTTAAGAGCCGTAAATATTTGTAGTAATAATGAAGAATTAACCACAGAAATTAAAAACATTAAAAAGGACTTACAACAGAATGGTTATTCCGAGAAATTAATAAACTCAACGATATTTAAAATTAAAAACAAACTAAATGTACCAAATTCTCAAAATAATAATCCGTTAGGTGTTATTAACATTCCATATGTTCAAGGGATTTCAGAAAACATAAGACGAATAGCTAAACACTATAATATAAAAACAGTATTTTCTTCGGGAAATACGATAAGAAGTTTTGTAACTAAAACAAAACCAGACAATCCCTCAAATAACAAGGAATGTATTTACCAAATCCCGTGTGAGTGTGGTAAATCATATGTAGGTGAAACGAAACGCCCTCTTCAGGTTAGAGTAAATGAACATCTAAAAAGTACCCAATTAGGGGATATTGAAAAATCTGGTTTAGCAGATCATGCATGGTCAAATGATCACAGGATTCAGTGGTCAGAAGCTAAAGTTTTACATAAGGAGTCGCATTGGCGAAAACGAAAGTTTATTGAAGCTGCGTTTATAATGCAGAATAAAGAAGTTTTTAGTCAACCAAGCACGGACATACCAAACATATGGAAACCACTCCTTAAGGAAAACAGGCGTCTTACGATTAAAAAGGGGGCGGGCCGTCACACCTGACTGCACACCAAGTAGTATAAGTAGTAGCCTAGAGACTAGATTGTTTAGTTTACACTTGATAACGGTTAGAGATACTTACTAACCGAAACGTCGTGTTTTTAAAATAAATAAAGACAATGGAAGTCCGAAATTTTATTTCTACACAATCATTGTCTACGAGTTTCAAACAAAGAGTTGAAGAACGGTACGGACCCGGAATCAACAATCTATTCAGAGGCTACGAGAAGACCAAACTTAAAGTGATAAAGGAAGAAGAACACATTTCATTTTTGTGCGAGGCGCGCGACAGTGGTGTCATTCCGGTTGGTTTTCGCCTAAAAGCCAACTTTCCGGGAGTGAGAACGAAGAAGATCTTAGAGAGGACCAGCCAAGCACTAATCCGATCCCAAATCAGTTACCATCGATGGAGAAAAGCCAACTTCAACACCGACATGGAGGAGCGTTTTGACGAAATTAGACGACACACATGGGAGGAAGACTACGAACCGATACTTAGTAAAATTGACAGTACGTGCAACAGAGAACGACAGAAGATAAGATCAACTCACCGAGAAAAACTTAAGAAACTACAGACACGTACTCAAGATAGAACAGGCTCAACAACACCAAGCACTATAGTGAACATCTCCAAAAGGACTCTGAGCACCAACGAAGAATTGGTACTCAGTAAGGGACTTAAGTTCGCCATTGCACCGGCACAGACACCGACACTGGAAATTATTGCGGCAATAGAGACCGTTAGTCTACCTCAACCCGAAGCTGATGAGTTTCGCCATAAAGTAAGAACCACGTTGGACAGAAAGAAGCAACAAAAGACAAACATCACCAGTCAAGAACAACGGGCAATCAAGAACCTGCAGGCAGACAAATCAATCAAGATTCTACCGGCCGACAAAGGAAACGCGACGGTGATCATGGATGTCGAGACTTACGACAAAAAGATCCAAGAAGTTCTGGAGAAAGGAGACTATAAGCAACTACCCAAAGATCCAACCACCACCATAGAAGGACGCATCTACAGGACTTTGAAGAAGTACGCTGAAAATATCTCCGACGCTGTTAGATCCCGCCTGACTCCACACCACAGTAAGGCACCACATTTTTATGGATTACCAAAGATCCATAAAAAGGATATACCACTGCGACCAATTACCAGCTCCAGGGACTCACCGACCAGCACTTTGTCGAGGTTTTTGTTGGACATAATTCAACCACTACAGGGTAAGTCCGAATCTTTTGTCAAAAACTCGGAACATTTTGTCGAGGTTTTAAAAGGTATCGAATTAGATCCCGGCGATAGATTTGTAAGTTTTGATGTAGAAAGTCTCTACACCAACGTGCCAATAAATGAGTCACTCAGTATCATCAAAAACAAATTACAAACTGATGATACACTTCATGAGAGAACAACGCTATCGGTGGAGGGGGTGATGGATCTTTTGGAGCTCTGTCTCCGTAACTCTTACTTTCAAGTGAAAGATAAGTTTTACGCGCAAAATGATGGACTCCCAATGGGTTCATCTCTTTCGCCGGTGGTAGCAAACATCTACATGGAGTGGTTCGAGGACCATGCGATCAACACAGCAAGAGTCAAACCAAAACTATGGCTACGATACATGGATGACACATTTATTATATGGCCGGAAAATGATGACGAACTACAAAATTTTCTACACCATTTAAACGGTATTCGACAAACAATCAAGTGCACCATGGAAATTGAAAAAGATTCGGCCTTACCTTTTTTGGATGTTCTTGTCAAACGATTAGACAGAAACATTCAAACCACTGTATATAGGAAACCTACACACACGGGACAGTACCTAAATTTTAAGTCTAATCATTCTGTTGCAACAAAACAAGGAGTTATAAGAAGTTTGTATTTAAGAACCGTAAATATTTGTAGTAATATTGAAGAATTAACCACAGAAATTAAAAACATTAAAAAGGACTTACAACAGAATGGTTATTCCGAGAAATTAATAAACTCAACGATATTTAAAATTAAAAACAAACTAAATGTACCAAATTCTCAAAATAATAATCCGTTAGGTGTTATTAACATTCCATATGTTCAAGGGATTTCAGAAAACATAAGACGAATAGCTAAACACTATAATATAAAAACAGTATTTTCTTCGGGAAATACGATAAGAAGTTTTGTAACTAAAACAAAACCAGACAATCCCTCAAATAACAAGGAATGTATTTACCAAATCCCGTGTGAGTGTGGTAAATCATATGTAGGCGAAACGAAACGCCCTCTTCAGGTTAGAGTAAATGAACATCTAAAAAGTACCCAATTAGGGGATATTGAAAAATCTGGTTTAGCAGATCATGCATGGTCAAATGATCACAGGATTCAGTGGTCAGAAGCTAAAGTTTTACATAAGGAGTCGCATTGGCGAAAACGAGAGTTTATTGAAGCTGCGTTTATAATGCAGAATAAAGAAGTTTTCAGTCAACCAAGCACGGACATACCAAACATATGGAAACCACTCCTTAAGGAAAACAGGCGTCTTACGATTAAAAAGGGGGCGGGCCGTCACACCTGACTGCACACCAAGTAGTATAAGTAGTAGCCTAGAGACTAGATTGTTTAGTTTACACTTGATAACGGTTAGAGATACTTACTAACCGAAACGTCGTGTTTTTAAAATAAATAAAGACAATGCAAGTCCGAAATTTTATTTCTAATTTGTAACTTATTTTTAAATAAAAACGGGGACAATGCAGTAAGAGTTCCATCTCTATGCCAGTGATCTCTAAGCTCATAACGGGGCTCTTTAAACTTATAAAAATATTTACAAAAAGAACACAATGTCTAGCAAGAAGTGTTACCTAACCTAAATGTAGACTCACCTCAAAGGTCATGAGGGCCTATACTTCCAAAATGGGGTAATCCAATGTACGGGTAACGTTCAAGTCTTACGTAGACAGCATGGCTTGGGGCGACTTCAAATTAATTCCGCGAAGCGGGGCTCGTCTATAGTTTTTGTCAACCAAACACGGCTCCAGAACCAAACTATAGCCAAACTAAAGGCTCTCTCATGTAAAAACCGCCAACGACGTCTCTACGGACACGAAATAAGCCCTCAAAAGCTCACCCCCAAAACAGGCTTCCAAATTTTCTGACAGAGAAAAAAGACGTTCCGCTCCAAAAATTGACAGGGAAATTGACAGGGAAATT
The DNA here is from genome assembly GCA_963576565.1 of Aspidapion aeneum. Lineage (NCBI taxonomy): Eukaryota > Metazoa > Arthropoda > Insecta > Coleoptera > Brentidae > Aspidapion > Aspidapion aeneum. The sequence continues at coordinate 72,265,314 of OY755040.1, forward strand.
GACAGAGACGCGCCAGTGTTCCCAACTACAACGAACAACCTATGTTCCCTCTTCTCAGTCTCATGCCAGTCCAATCGGCCTCTCTTTCTATGGCGAGACGCAGCTTTCACTAAAGAAGGATAACGCAAAAAAATGGCCATTTGTTTTTCGTTGGACAAGGACTTAACCTAGCGATTAAGCAGGTGCATACGAGGGTTAATCTGTCACCTGTTCTGTGTCATGACCGATGTCAAATAAATGTCAAAACAAATATTTTTGGGGCATAGGCCTAGGCCCCCTTTTACCAAAATAGTGATAACTCGGTAAACAGTGCGACTCAAAAAAAAGCTAGTAGTCCAATCAAGCGGTCGTGTAACGTTCCAGTGAAGATGTTTTCAGTGTGCAGTGTCTCAAAGACGTTTCTTACCACACCCCATCGCTTCACTCATAAATCAGAAGGCACAAAGGGCAAGGCCCTATCAATACGACAATGAAAGGTGTGAAACAACGACACTAGGGTCCGAGATAAACCACACGGCCCGACAGGAATATGATAGAAGACAGGAGACACAACTCTAAAGGTAGGAAAGTACCATTAATTGATTTTAAATTCAGCAAGGATCTATTCCCAAAAGGCTCTATGATATTTTGAATATTATGATTCATCAGTAGTGTACCTACATAACTGAGCCAAATATAAGCTCACCCTGTCTCAGGACAATTACAGTGTGTCACACAATACCTGTAAAGCCAGAAAGTAGAAAGTAACATATTCCCTTTTGTCTTTTAGTTACAAAGGAGTACCAGGGTACGAATTAATTAAACCAGGCCTCGCAGTATCTTCATCAGCACTTCTTCAACATCCACCAAGGTACAATCCCAGTATTAGCTATCTATAAGACTATTGGTAGTAATTTTGATTTGGATACATATGCCTTACTGTAAGTTTTAATCTTTAATATATAACAGTTGTTTCTTTACTCCGCAGATATTATTTACCAGCAGTAAAGATAAAGTAGAAAAGTAAAAATAGATGTCACACATTTATTTTATCAATCTGGTTATCTCTCTCCTAGATACAAAAAGGTGAAAGTAGTCGAACGGGGTGATTTGAGTAAAACAACAGTTACTTTATAATTTATTTGTACGGGAATTCTGGACCGTTACAGGGCATAACATATTTCCCTAAAAGGTTATTTTTAAAAAATACAGTGAAAAAATTTGTTGCTTTCATAAAGACCTCCGACTTTGGGACGCCACTAAAATTTTATATGTTACCCTACCCTTAACAGATTGTAGACTTTTGAAAAGAATATTTACTGCTTATTATATTAAAGCCTGGTTTTTTTTTTAAATTAATAAAACGAATATAATTTATTTCATTAAAAAAATATTATCTTATTGTGCACTGCAGGCGCTCCTGGAGTGTTAACCTTAGCTATCACTTTGTATAACATCGTTTAAAAGAAAAGCTGTATTTCCTACCAAAAAGTATTCTCAACATTTTTGTCTAAATTGCTATCTTTTTCATAAAACTTAAGAAAACTTATAAAAACACGTACTTTTTTTCGCGATCAAATCACCCCAACAATATTAGGAATCATCAAACCTATACTCATGCCAAGTTTCAAAACTTTGGAAACTTTAAGCACTCTCATATATACATAGGGTCCTCGTGACAATACATTTTAACGTTTTTGTTAATCACAAAATATTTATAATGGCGGACTTTTATATTAATTATAAACCTATTTATCTTAAATTTTAAACTTTGAGGTGGCTTCAGGCGCTGACTATAATTTTTTTACTTAAAAAATCAACATGTTGGATCTATACATATTGGTCAATGCTTGTAATAATGATTTTTGTTTAAATTGAAACCATTAAATTGTAAAAAAATAAAAATGTGTAAACTTAATGCGTTTTGATCCATCACTGTGTGAAATGCTATTTGTTGTTATCGATATCGAACATCGTACATATTACCTTAATCTAAATAAATTTAAATATATCTGTAACTACTTCCACTGAAAAAACTTAATTTGTAGTTGATAGGCCTATTATGGTATCCCGTAGAATTATTTTTATTCACCGGGTGTTTGCCTCCTTGAGTAGGAGGGCCGGTGTGACGTTAAAAATCCAAGATGGCAGGTTTTTTTATGTTTTTTTAAAAACTTTGGCTTGTAACTTTTGCCGCATCGACTTTGCAAAAAAATTATATAGGTTATGATGTGCTTGTAACAGAACAGCAAGTTAGTGTTCGTTTTAGTGAGTTTTGTATTCATGAACTTAAACAGTAACTGTTATTTTTTTAAATATTAAAAAAATTATAAAAATTCGAGATTAGTCAAGAAAAACCCTCGGTCGATCGGTGATATATCACTCGATTTTAAGTCACCAGGTGTTTGCGTCAAATTTGAGTACGAGGATCTATATGACGACATAAATCCCAACTAGCGGCATTAAGAGCGTTTTTAAGATATAAGCTAGTAAGTTTTCTTAAAAACAAAAAACTAATAGTTTTTCTGTAAAATTAATTTGGCGAAAGTTATAAGTCAAAGTTTGTGAAAAAACAAGATGCTAAATGCTAAATGCTAAAATTAAGAAAAATCGAAAAGTGGTTTCGGCCAAAAAATTAGCTGAGACTGATTTTAAGAATATCTACCTAATTCTAAAATTATAAATAAGTTTTTTTTGCAAAAAACTCGCCGTTGTAAGAAAACTAGAAAAATTTACTTCAAACAGTACGCTTCCGTAAAATTATCTGGATGTAGTGCGCTAAGACGTAAGTTAGGCAAACATAACCTAACCCAGCGTAATCCAACCCAAACCAATCTAACCTAACATGACTTGGCTTGATTTTACATTATTTCCTAGTAAAATGTTAGTCGCGAGCATGCGACCGAAAAAGGTTTAGGTCAGGTTGGGCAAGCCGATCATTTAAAAAAAGGTATGTTGAAAATATGAGATAGCAGGGAATATTTTACTTTTTGTATCTCTTTTTTGGTCCAGAACACACATTTTAATATGAATGTTTAATATAACGTCCTAGAAAATGTTTAAAACCAGAAGGATCTTTTAACAATAATTCTGCATATTTGCAACCAATTTCTTGCATGAAGTACAAAAGCGCTAAAATTGAAATAAATTGGTAAAAAAGTTTTTTAAGTCACAAGCTTTTATAAAATGCACTAAAAATTAAAAAAATAATTTTCTGACATTCTAATATTATCATAATAATAAACGCGATGGCCGACTGATGGAAATTTTGACGATGTTAGCACGATAAGATATCCGTATCAATTAAATATCACTATTTGCAAGAATCAATCTAGCAGAAAAATGCAGAGGTACCAAACCCACCCAACCCGACCCAAGATATTTTTTTCTCATTGTTGTATTATCATCGGACCACTATATGTATACCAAATTTCATCCAAATCGGATAATGGGATGTGTCAAAAACGCATTTGTCTATAGATGGGGGTGGGGGTAGGAGTGGTAGGATTTTTTTATTCAATGTTGTAGTGTCATCGGACCACTATATGTATACCAAATTTCATCCAAATCGGATAATGGTAAGTGTGTCAAAAACTCCTTTTTCTATAGAAGGGGTGGGGGTAGGGGTGGGAGGATATTTTTTTCTTAATATTTTATTGTCATCGGATCACTATATGTATACCAAATTTCATCCAAATCGGATAACGGGATGTGTTTCAAAAACAAAGTTTTCTATGGAAGGGGGGGGGGTAGGGGTGGGAGGATATTTTTTTCTTATTGTTGTATTATCATCGGACCACTATATGTATACCAAATTTTATCCAAATCGGATAACGGGAAGTGTGTCAAAAACACATTTTTCTATAGAAGGGGTGGGGGTAGGGGTGGGAGGATATTTTTTTTAATGTTGTATTGTCATGGGACCACTATGTGAATACCAAATTTCATCCAAATCGGATAATGGTAAGTGTATCAAAAACTCATTTTTCTATGAAAGGGTGTGGGGGTAGGGGTGGGAGGATATTTTTTTCTTAATGTTGTATTGTCATGGGACCACTATGTGTGTACCGAATTTCATCCAAATCGGATAATGGGAAGTGTGTCAAAAACCCTTCACAAAATTTGATAGATAGTTAGATAGTTAGTTAGATAGTTAGTTAAAGATAGTTAGACAAAACATCTGAAGCTAAATAAAAGCTTGTAAAAAAATTTACAAGAAATAGTTATTTACCTAACAAGTGCGGAAAGTGACCCTTTTCCGCACGAACGGCAGTTACATGAACGACGCGAAGCGGAGTTCGGAAAGGCCGTTAAGGGCGGAAAAGACACTTTCCGCGCGTGTTAGGTACCATATTTTTCCTACATGCGTAAAAAACTTCTTCCTACATAATGTATTTTGTATTTTTATTGACAAATTATGTTTTCGTTTTAGTTTTAAAATTCAAGTTCATTACTATAATTATTTTATTTTTATTTGCTTTCATAAAATCACCAAAAAAGGCAGCGTGCGTAAAAAAATATTATACGCACGCCGTGCGCAAAAATTTTTTTTACGCACGCTACCTTTTTTAAAAATTTTGTAAAATAATTCCAAATTGATATTCAGGCACTCTATTATTTTGGTGTCATTTTGACATTAATTAGTGACAAGCTATTTTTTCGGATTGTGTTATTGTTGTTACTATGGGATTAAAAATACAAACATTGCAGCAAGTGTCATTTCAGCGTTATTTTCGGTTTATCTACAAAGTTTTCTTTAAAATGGATTTCGACGACAGCGATATTAAACTTCCAGACAGTATTTTGAATGACGCAGCATCGGCGAGGGAGGAATTAGTTCCAGAAAAGTCCCGTCCGAGATACGAAAAAGAGTACCACGCTTTTGAAGATTGGTTAAAAGCAAAGAACACTTCATCGCTAAAAGAAGAGGTATTTTTGGCCTATTTTTCTTATTTGTCAATGAGTTTCGTGCCTAGCACGTTATGGTCAAAATTTTCAATGCTTAAAATGTGTATAAGACTACGAAAAAATATAGATTCTGGGCGATATTATAACTTAATATCATTTATTAAACGAAAAAATGTCGGTTTTAAACCAAAAAAGTCTCAAGTACTGCAAAAAAATGAGACCGATAAATTTTTGAAAGACGCTCCCGATGAGATTTATTTAATGAACAAGGTGCCCACAATATTCGGCATTGCAGGAGCCTGCCGAAGAGCGGAGTTAGCGAATTTACAAGTATCCGACATCAAAGAGAAAGGCGACATCCTGGTGGTAATAATTTCAAACACTAAGAACCATACTTTAAGGAGTTTTGTGGTCTGCGATCCTAACAAAGACGATATAAGCTCTATCAACATCTACAAAATACTCTGCCAATATATGGGCCCCTAAGCTCACACTAGGTACTATAGTTATAGTGTACGTGTGAGCTAATATAAATAAAAACTAAAATATATATTATTATATATCTACCCCCACCCTTAAAAAAACAAAAACTAAAATGTATTTTGTTAAACTCCGGACTCAATTACCTTTCGTTTGATATCACACACGCCATTTTTTCACTTAAACTCTAATTTTTGAAATATACCCCCACCCTTTTTTTTAAATAAATTAAAATGTATTTTGTTGAACTCTAGACTCAATTACCTTTCGTTTGATGTCACACACGCCATATTTTTCCATAAACTCTAATTTTTGAAATCAACCCCCACCCTTTTATTTGGTTTGTGCTCGGTGGATTTTGTTCATTTTTAAATGGGACCATCTCGGCCCAAAACGCAGCCTAGGTACCAAATTTCATTAAAATCGGCCAAGCGGTTTTTGAGTTATGCGCGTTGGTCGTTACAGACATACAGACAGACAGACAGACAGACATACAGACAGACAGACAGACGGCGCAACAAAAAAGTTTCAAAATCATCTGAAACGCAAAGATATATAAAAATTTTTGAAATCGGAGCAACTTTTTTTTTCTCGATAAAATTAGGATCACCATAGCTCACACTACTATAATATAGTATATGTGTGAGCTAAAATACAAAAATTTGCGACCACCTGACACACCGCACCAACGGTTCTTTGTTTCCTACCATACCGGTAAATGCTCGAAGCAAGTGGTTGGTATAAACACATTTGGCAAGATCCCCGGTAACATCGCCGGGTTTCTTAAGCTGCCAAATCCGGAAACTTATACGGGCCATTGTTTCCGACGATCTTCTGCCACAATGTTGGCCAATGCCGGAGCAAATATAACCAATTTGAAGCGACATGGTGGGTGGAAGAGTGCGTCAGTAGCCGAATCATATGTGGAAGAATCCGAGGAAAACAAGAAAAAAATTGCAACGCAAATTTTGCAGGAAAAAAGTGACACAAATCAGGAGACAGGAGAACGCCAACCATCCACCTCAGTACTACCCTCCACCTCAGAACTACCATCCACCATAGCACTTCGATCCACATCAGTGCAAAGAAGCACGAATGCAGAAGCAACGACAGTGTTTCCATCAATGACGTCGACTAATACATCGATACAATCTGAAAACCTAACAAAAGTGGCGGCGTCAGCATTCACATTACAAAATGCGTCGCATTGCTCGTTTAATTTTCATATTATGCGTTAAACTTTTTTAATTTTTCGAGTAGTTTTTAGCTTTTTTTCACTGTTTCCGTTACAAATAAAAATATAAAACAAAAAAAAGTCTAAATTTACTTTAATATGCAAAGCGTGCGTAAAAGTATTTTTTACGCACGGCGTGCGGAAAGTTCAACTTTCCGCACGCAAATGCGTGCGTAAAAGTGCACTGGAAAGTAGGAAAAAGCACATTTCAAATATTGATCGAAGGAGTCTTTTACATTTCAGTGTATGCAAGTAAAATAAATGGATCCATGACGGATCTGATACCTTCCTAGCTAGCCTATTAACACACTTTAAGTGAAGCCATGATATATCAGCCCTGAAAACAGTTTTTTGTAAATAACTCAGGAACTAAAGCTCCTATGAAGTTTTTGGTTATTACACAAATTATTAAGCAAAATGTAGCCTACTATAAACCGCATATTGATACGACGCTCCATTAGAAAGTTAGAATCTTTTAAATTTTTTTATTGTCAAAAAACTATCATTAGCATTAATGGATTTTGACCAAGAACTAATCAGCTCTTTGGAGTGGCGAACACTATTTTACCTGAAAATTATATGAAAATCAGTTCAGCGGTTTGGGAGCTATCGCGTTACGGACAGAAATAATACACACACACACACACATACACACACAAACACACACACACACACACACACACACACACAGACATCACGACGATATTGCTAAGATAGGTAAAAATACAACCAAATATATTTTCGGCGTTATCTCAATTTTTTTTTCGTCGAAAATAATACCTTCTCTAGCCATTGCTTTGCGGGCTAGGAAGGTAAAAATACTTAAATATGGATAAAAATGATTTTCATGTGTCAAATTACGTATGTTTTGCTTTACATCATAATAGCACCCATTTAAAAAAAATTGGATATTTCAAAGAAATGAATCCGGTTTACTTAGAAGTATGAATGGGCGTACCCAGAGGGGGGGAGAGTCTCGGGGGCCGGGCCCCCCCATGCCTAAGATTTTTTTAGAGATTTTCCACATATTTCCTGAATAAAAAGATTAAAGAGTATAAAATTCACCATCATGAGGCTTCGGGCCCACCCCAGAGGCCTCGTGCCCCCCGCCCCCTTCCCCCCAAGAACTATCCCTGGGTGCGCCACAGGAGTAGGTAGGTACTACAAACTTGACATACCAAAGTTGAATTTAAAAGTAAGTCGTCGATCAGCTGTCATCGTTTAATGTAAAATTGTCAAAATATTGCTTAGTACTATTATTGCCTGGCAAGCGCAAATTTTGACCTAAATTTAGGGGGGGTAATGGTCGACGGAAAAAATATTTGTGCATTTATTTTTTTAGAGGGGGAAATTACCCCGTTACCCTCCTCAAATTCGCGCTTTCTGCCTTGCTTTACTCCAATAAGCCCCTAATGTATTTTGTGCCAAATTTAAACATGATTTGTACAGGTTGGGCCAATTTCGACGTTTTTGGGGATTTTAGGTATTTCTAGCAGAGATAGATAAAAGCAAGTGGACTGAGCTTCATTTTCGAGACGTTTTTAAATATCAAAGCAGGTTTTTAATACATATGGCCGCGTTTGAACTACGAGGGGTTTAACTTTTTAATTTACGAAAATTTAATTTTTTATTAGAAATTCAACTGTCAAACTAAATTTATTTTATTACTTAGTTTTTGATATATAACATTAAAATCGCATTTTTCTTAATTTTTTGCTATATTTGATTTTAATTTTATATCTGCCTCGCCAAGTTCGCGCGCCGTACCATCTTTTCTTGAAACGTTTCAGCGATATTTGACCTATCTAAAACTCTACTTCGGAATGAGCTACGAATCTCAAACTTTGCACAGTCGTAGATCTTCATGGAGTTAACGACCAAGTTTCATGGAATTCCATAAAGTAGTAAAGTAGTTACGAAATTTTAAAAAACGTCGAAATTGCCACACTCGCTCACTGATGTATAGATCATCAAAATTCTACTGTACTTCCAGACATGCTACAAAGCTGAAATTTGGCAGGCTGATAGAAATTATGACCAAAGCCCAGAATTCTAATTAACTCCCCTCCCCTATACATGTAACGTTATGTAAAAGAAATGCTAGAGAGCTGAGCTTTGGCAGTCTGATAGAAACGATGATAAAACTATTAAAAAAAATTAAAACACCCCAAAAATCTAATTTACTTCCCTCCCCTATACTATCCCACTTCCAGAAACGCCAGAGAGCTGAGCTTTTTAAAACTAAAAGGCACTATAATAAAACTATAGGAAAAAATTTAAAAACACCCAAATTTTAATCTACATTGCACACTTCCAGAAACGCAAGGGGGCTAAGCTTTGGAAGGCTGAAAGGACCTATGATGAAACCATGGGAAAATATTTAAAAAGCACAAACTTTTTATTTGCTTCTCTCCCCTATAAATGTAAAGTTATTTAAAAGTAACATTGCCCACTTTCAGAAACGGTAGAGAGCTGAGCTTTGGAAGGCCGATAGGAACTATGATAAAACTATAAAAGAAAATTAAAAACCCCAAATTTTAATTAACTTCCCTGCCCTATAAATGTAAAGTTATGTAAAAGTAACAATCTCCACTTACAGAAACGCTAGAGAGCTGAGCTTTGGACGACGGATAAAAAAAATTAAAAAACCACAACCTAATTACTTCCCTCCCCTATAAATGTACAGTTATGTAAAAGTAACATTGCCCATTTTCAGAAACGCTAGAGAGCTGAGCTTTGGATGGCTGATAGGAACTATTATCTGGGGGTTCGCGTGGAAATGGCTGTACCATCTTTTCTTGAAACATTTAAGCCCATATTTGACCTATCTAAAACTCTAATTCAGAATGAGCTACGAAACCCACACTTTGCAGAGAGTCGTAGATCTTTATAGAGTTAACAATCTCTACAAGTTTCATGGAATTCCATGAAATAGTAAAGTAGTTACGAAATTTCAAAAAACATCGAAATTGCCACTCACTCACTCATGTATAAATCATCAAAATTCTACTGTACTTCCAGACACGCTACAAAGCTGAAATTTGGCATACTGATAGAAATTGTGACCAAACCATTGGAAAAAATCAAAAAACCCGAAAATTCTAATTCACTCCTCTCCCCCATACATGTAAAGTTATGTAAAAGTAACACTGCCCACTTCCAGATACGCTAGAGAGCTGAGCTTCGGAAGGCCGATAGGAACTATGATAAAACTATAAAATAAAATTAAAAAACCCCAAATTATAATTAACTTTCCTCCCCTTTAAATGTAAAGTTATGTAATAGTAACATTCTCCTCTTTTAGAAACGCTACAGAGCTGAGCTTTGGAAGACTGATAGGAACTATGATAAAACTAAGTACAGTAAAAAATTTAAAAACACCAAAATTTTAATTTACTTTCCTCCCCTATAAATGTAAAGTTATGTAAAATTAGCATTGCCTATTTCGAGGAACACTAGAGAGCTGAGCTTTAGAAGGCCGATAGGAACTATGATAAAACCATAGGAAAATATAAAAAAAACCTCAAAATTTTTAATAAGGCATTGCAAAACTTTTGAATAATATTCCTCATATTTTACTACTTTAATGAAATATTATCCAAATCCTTTAAAAAAGGAGTGAAATCATAACAAAAACATTTCATGTAAAAAAAGCCAAGTACGCGAGAGTGGTGTTCCGTTAAAAGAATTGTGATAAAGTAAAACCAAGTTCTCCAATACAAATTTTAAAATGAAAGATTCTCACTAGTTCGGAAATGTGTTTGTAAACTTGGCTATTGCGGCTGCAAATGACTCTTAGGCACAGTGCTAAATTGAACATAAAGATATTATAATTTTGATATGACTTACTGAAAAATCCTTGTTTGAGATTGAAAATCAGGGGAAAATCAGTCCCAAACTGGACTGTAAAATACCTAGATCAATCTGACTACCCAAACTGGTTTTGATGTTAAATATAAACACAGTATTTCTAAGTTGCGTCCAAATTGTACCCAAATCTCTATTGTAGTAATATGAAGTAAAAAAAAAACGAAATGAAGAGGTCTTGACTTACCAAAAAAGGAGCTACAAGGGTAATCCAATTTGGCGACGTCTTGTGGTAGATCTTCACTTCAACTCGGGAGGTTTTCACAGGGAAAAGAGTTAGTAATATAGCTTGTAATCATGCCCGCTCGCGAGCTTGTAAAAAATTGCCTTTAAAGGGCGTAGATATTTGTACGAGTATCACAGGAACGCATTAACTGTTCGCTTTCGCAGATTTGTGAATACTGATTTTTAGAGGTCGACGCATTTCACCTTGATCCATTTCGTATATAGGTAAAAAGGTTGTTTATTACACAGGCGGGTCAAGTGGGAAAATATTTCATTTGAAGGAACGGAACAAAGGGAGTCAAGACCATCGCGTAAATTGAAATTTGTATTGCAAGTATTTTTTTTTCATTATGCACACGTAATAGTAAGTTGTAATTTGTATATAAATAATTGTAAATACTTATATCTTAGTACTAATTTTAATTTAGAAGGGTTTGAACCCTGTAAATAGTATTAAAGTTAATTAAAAATAAAAACAAAAAAAAACTCTTAAAGGCGCCGCAGCGCAGTAAAATTCCCAAAAATTGTAAAAACAAAAATAAATAAAATTGTAACTCAAAAATAAAACTAATTTGAGTGAGAACGAAACACTCCCACCCCTGAAAATGCCAGGCATTTTCGGAATCAATTCTCCATAGGGAGAGGACATAGCTTTACTAGTGGTCGCTTTAACATACCTTTGGTGGTCTTAACCACGGCTACGCGCGCGATACCATCAGTACCTAAAATGAGCTCCGTGATTCGCCCCAGAATCCACTCCAATGGTGGAGTATTTTCATTTTTTATAAGTACCATTGTACCTTCTTTCGCAACGAGCCCGTCTGGAGTGTTCCATTTGTGACGTTGCGTAAGAGTATGTAAATATTCGTCTTTAAAACGACGCCAAAAGTCGTAATGTAATTTTGTAAGCAATTGCCAACGAGACAATCGATTTAATTTAATTGCATCCAAATCAGGGTCTGGAAGACAAGTAGGAGGTTCCATATTAAGAAAGTGTCCTGGGGTTAAGGCTGTAAGGTCATTCGCGTCACATGATATGGGAATAAGAGGGCGGCTATTGAGGACAGCCTCTACCTTTGTGAGGACTGTGTATAGCTCCTCGTAAGTAGGGACTTGTTGTCCGATAACACGAATTAAATGGGTTTTCATAGATTTAATATTGCTTTCCCATAGGCCACCCATGTGGCTAGCAGTTGGCGGATTAAAGTACCATTTTATGGCATCCTTTTCCGCAACGTAAGAAAAGAAGCTAAGAAGTTGCCTCCATGATCCGAGTACACTTCAGTACATCTACTTCTTCTGGCTATAAAACGGCGAAAACCCGCTAGGAAACCATCACAAGTGAGATCGGAAATCAGCTCTATGTGTGTACAACGTGTAACACAGCAAACAAATAGAGCTATGTCAACACCCACGTGTTTAAAAACACCAAGTTGGGAAACTCTAAATCTCGGTAAGTTACCCATGTAGGGTTGATAAGGCTTCGGATCCACCCTCCAGCAAACCTTGCAATTAGAAACCACTTTTCGTATGATTTTCTTAGCAGAAAGTACCCAGTAATTTTGAACTAGTAAAAAATGTGTGGTTTGTATACCTGAATGAAGATGAATTTTATGTATCTCCCCAATAAGTAAAGTAGTAAACAAAGCCTTGCTTGGCAATAAAATCGGAAATTTTTGGTTGTAATTTAAGGACGTAGAATGCGTCAAACGTCCGCCAACGCGTAAGAAACCTTGTGTATCCAAAAAGGGACTTAATTTTCGAAAAGATTTTGGCAAAATTAAATTATTTTCCAACATGGAGATTTCTTTTTGAAAATAACTTTGTTGGGCGTGTTTGACTAAAAACATTTCAGCATTTCTTAGCTCAAAAAATGTAAGGTTTTGATAAAGAAAAACAGGTTCCTTTTTAGTTTTAAAAATTAAATTTTGATAAAAACGTAAAATGTATGCCAAAATTCGTATTAATTTTGATAACGTAGAATATTTTGTATAGAATTGATCAAAGAAGGTTAAATCAACTGTTACTTTTACAGTAATTTTTCGTTCTTCGTCACGAACTAGGAGTTCTGACTCAGAGGAAATAGTATCATTGGAAATAAAATTCCAAGTTTTAGGATTTTCTAAAAGAAAGTCAGGGCCGTTCCACCAAAGTGAAAAATTGGTAATTTCGCTAGGAAAGAGACCACGTGACCCTGGATCGGATGCATTTAAATGAGTAGGAACATATCCCCAGTTTTCTGCAGGGACTCTTTCGTGAATGTATGCAACGCGGTTCCCTACAAAGGTTTTCCAGGAATACGAAGGTCTTTTTATCCATGCAAGGGCGACTGTACTGTCTGAAAATGCATAAATTTGATCAATTTTTAATCTATTTTCGTAACTTTGCACAACAAAACTGAGGAGTTTTGCTAGTAATACTGCACCGGAAAGTTCGATTCTACAAATACTTAAAACTTTGATTGGAGCCACTTTGCTTTTGGCTGTAATAAAATAAGTTTTACCGTATTGTTTTTGTAAGTAATTCGTAAATAACAAACCGCACAGTAGCCTTTTTCGGACCCGTCACAGAAACCGATCAGCTGACAGCATGTCATATTAGCTAAGTCAATATGGCGCTGGATCGAAACTTTAGATAAAGTATTAAATTAGGGGTATCGTCCCACTGTAAGTTAGCTTTCCAACAGTACTGTATAAGTAACTTTGCAAAAAAAGTGATTGGAGTTAGAAAGCCGATGGGATCGAAAGTACGCGCCAGATTGCTTAAAATTGATCTTTTAGTGCAAATTTGATCTGTATAATTTAAGGAGTAAAAAAAGTAATCTTTTACTGGGTGCCATTTAAGGCCAAGTATTTTTAAAATCGTATTATTTTCAAAATCAAGAGAAAAATCCTTGAGTTGGATATGATCTTCCGGGAGATCTGTAAGTAATCTCGGGTCGTTAGCAGCCCATTTACGCAATTCGAAGCCACCTCTGTGCATTAACTCAATCAGCTAATTTCTCATCGAGATGGCGTCCTCGAGGTTGTCAGCCCCAAAGAGCCCATCATCAATATAAAAATCATTTTTTACAATAGCTGACGCGAGCGGCAAATCTGAGTAATCTTCAGCTAGCTGTAACATAGTACGAATTGCTAAATAGGGACTACTGGCAACACCGAAAGTTAGAGTAAGAAGTTCGTAATCTGTAACAGGTTGAGACGGCGAAAATCTGTAAAGAATACGCTGATATCTAGTCTGATCAGCGGTGACGTAAACGTTACGAAACATTTGTTTGACGTCACATGTGTATGTAAACTTGTAAAAACGAAAATTTAGCAGCAGGGCTACCAAATCTTTTTGTAGTTTTGGACCCGCGTATAGGGTCGAGTTTAGTGAGGGTTTACCAAAAACGCAACTCGAGGCATCGAACACAATTCGAACGGGGGTTGTTGTAGAATCATTTTTTATTACCGCATGATGCGCTATGTAAAAATAATTATTTATTTGTAAATAAGTAGGAGGGGGAACCGGTCTCATATGGCCGAGCTCTAAATATTCTTTTAGCACGTCCGAATATGTAGTATGTAATTTTTCATCTCGTAAAAGTCGATTTTCTAAAGAATAAAATCTACGTAACGCAAGATCTCGGGTGTTTCCAAAGTCTGGGGCTGTCATTTTAAAGGGTAACGCAACTATGTATTTTCCTGACGGGTGTCTAGAGGTAGTTTTTAGGAACAAATTTTCACAAAACTCTTCATCCGGAGTTTTAAAAATTACCTCTGGTACTTCTTCTGTTTGCCAAAATAACTTGAGAGTATTTTCGATACTAGAATCGCTCATTTTAGTAAAAAAAGTATTTATATTTTGATGCCTCGAATTTGGTAAATTAATTTTTCCCATTACTACCCATCCAAAAGTAGTGTTTAGACAAACGGGCTTATCCGGACCGTTAGAAATTCCGCCGTTTTCAAGGATCAATGGGAAAAAATCAGCTCCAAAAATAGCATCGATTTTTCCACTTTCAAAACAGTATTTGTCTGCAAGTTTTAAATTGGCAATGTAAGGATAATCTTTTAATGAAAAGGTAGAAAAAGGCATATTATCGCAAATTTTTTCAAGGATGATGACCTCTAAATTATATTTTCTAACGTCATCTAAAGTAGAAATGGTACAACGGACTCCCGCTTTAGAAGAAGTACACATACCATCTAGACCCTGCAACGTCAGTGAAGTACTGAAACGGGGTAAATTTAATTTTTTAGCAAAATCTTTTGTAATAAATGCCTGCGCCCCAGAGTCTAGGACTCCGCGACCCTCTTGCCAAAGACCAAATTGATCCTGTACTTTAAATCTAATGGTGCTCAGAAAAACCGCGTGATCATGTAACGCCATGTTAACATTGACTGTCCGATTCTCAACTACTCCAGTCGAATTAGACGACGAATGCGAAGAATTTTCCTAACTCGGGTTCGGATTGTAGGTAATAGCAGGGACACTCTCCGCAGGAGTACGTTCAAAATGCAAGTGAGTGTGGTGGGGAAAACCACATTTAAAACAACGTTTTTTAGAGGTACATTGGGTTTGAATGTGAAAATTGGCCAAACAATTGGTACACGCGTTATGACTTTTCACAATCTGCGATCTTTCGTAAGGACTTTTGGCCAAAAATTTAGGACACCGGTAGATCACGTGACTTTCTGAGCAGTAATAACAAGTATTTGTAGAACTCTTAAAGGTATTTGTATTGTGGGAAGTAGCAGTCTCCATTGTATGATTGGTATTTGTAAAAAAAGCAGATTTTTTATTCTGCTGAGGCGCAGCATGCGAACCTCTTGTATTGTAATTTTTATTCGTAAAAGAAATCTTAGATTTTTCTGTATTGCAAATTTTTGCACTTAGAGAAACGGTCTCTAAGGCTGTACATTGTTTAAGAATAAAATCTTTAACGGAATCGTAAGTAGGCATGTCTGTCGAGGCATGCTGATGCTCAAAAACTTTCCTCGTATGAGGATCTAATCTGTCTAAGAGCATATTTGTAGTAATAAATTCCCATTTTTCGACCTCGTATTCCATGGTAATTAATGCTTGTAAATTTTCTTGGAAAGTATCCATTAATAAACGTAAAGTATGTACATTTTCGTATGTCATAGGTGGAAAATTTTCCAATTTTTTCCAATACGAAACTGCACGCAATCGTCTATTATCGTATCTTTCAAGCAAAGCTCGATACGCAATGACGTAATTATCATTTTGCAAGGGCAAATGAGATACCAAAGCGTATGGGGTGCCGGAAAGAACTGAAAGTAAAGTTGAAAACTTTTCAACGGGGCTCATAGATTTGTTAGTATGAACTAAGGCATTGAAAACCTCTATGAAAGTAGTAAACTTTTGATGGTCACCCGAAAAAGTAAGCAAATCCATCCTTGGCTTGTAATGATGCTCGTGTTCGTGGCAATGCACGACCGTAGTATCATTTAAAACGGTTTGCTTCGCTTGAGTGTTAGAGTTTTGGATCTGTTCGGGTTCCTCAATTAACGTGTAAAATATTGATTCAATCTCTAAGAGCCTGTTTGAAAAATCGTACGCAACGGCATTTTATATTTTAAGTTCCTCTTTTTCGGAAGCAATAAGCGCGATCAAAGTATTCTGATGACCGTCAAAACTCTTACGCAACTTCTCAAGACTCCGAAAAGCAACTCTGAAACGATTCAGATACACTGCATTTGATTCTGCCTTTTTGGCGGCATCCTCGATCAATTTTAACTGGTCTAAAACGGCGCCTCGCAATGCTAAGGCACGCTCTCTTTTTTGTTCGCTTGTAATTGTAGGCATTTTAATAAAATAAAAAAACAATTGTATATTTACAAAGAATTATAGTAAATAATAAATTTATTTTATATCGATTGTAAAAAGTATGAAAAACGAGCGTTCGACCGACAGGCGACAAAAAATTAAAACTGATAAGGAATCGCGCTCGAAACAAACTTAAAGAAGGCAAAAAGACCGCAAAAAACGTAAATTTGAATGCGAATACGGGGCCTCTAATGGGTGCAAATTTTTAAAAACTTGGGTTTTTAAATTGTAAGAGGGCGGTTTTTAAAATCTACCACTAGTAAAATTAAATTTTGATAAAAACGTAAAATGTATGCCAAAATTCGTATTAATTTTGATAACGTAGAATATTTTGTATAGAATTGATCAAAGAAGGTTAAATCAACTGTTACTTTTACAGTAATTTTTCGTTCTTCGTCACGAACTAGGAGTTCTGACTCAGAGGAAATAGTATCATTGGAAATAAAATTCCAAGTTTTAGGATTTTCTAAAAGAAAGTCAGGGCCGTTCCACCAAAGTGAAAAATTGGTAATTTCGCTAGGAAAGAGACCACGTGACCCTGGATCGGATGCATTTAAATGAGTAGGAACATATCCCCAGTTTTCTGCAGGGACTCTTTCGTGAATGTATGCAACGCGGTTCCCTACAAAGGTTTTCCAGGAATACGAAGGTCTTTTTATCCATGCAAGGGCGACTGTACTGTCTGAAAATGCATAAATTTGATCAATTTTTAATCTATTTTCGTAACTTTGCACAACAAAACTGAGGAGTTTTGCTAGTAATACTGCACCGGAAAGTTCGATTCTACAAATACTTAAAACTTTGATTGGAGCCACTTTGCTTTTGGCTGTAATAAAATAAGTTTTACCGTATTGTTTTTGTAAGTAATTCGTAAATAACAAACCGCACAGTAGCCTTTTTCGGACCCATCACAGAAACCGATCAGCTGACAGCATGTCATATTAGCTAAGTCAATATGGCGCTGGATCGAAACTTTAGATAAAGTATTAAATTAGGGGTATCGTCCCACTGTAAGTTAGCTTTCCAACAGTACTGTATAAGTAACTTTGCAAAAAAAGTGATTGGAGTTAGAAAGCCGATGGGATCGAAAGTACGCGCCAGATTGCTTAAAATTGATCTTTTAGTGCAAATTTGATCTGTATAATTTAAGGAGTAAAAAAGTAATCTTTTACTGGGTGCCATTTAAGGCCAAGTATTTTTAAAATCGTATTATTTTCAAAATCAAGAGAAAAATCCTTGAGTTGGATATGATCTTCCGGGAGATCTGTAAGTAATCTCGGGTCGTTAGCAGCCCATTTACGCAATTCGAAGCCACCTCTGTGCATTAACTCAATCAGCTAATTTCTCATCGAGATGGCGTCCTCGAGGTTGTCAGCCCCAAAGAGCCCATCATCAATATAAAAATCATTTTTTACAATAGCTGACGCGAGCGGCAAATCTGAGTAATCTTCAGCTAGCTGTAACATAGTACGAATTGCTAAATAGGGACTACTGGCAACACCGAAAGTTAGAGTAAGAAGTTCGTAATCTGTAACAGGTTGAGACGGCGAAAATCTGTAAAGAATACGCTGATATCTAGTCTGATCAGCGGTGACGTAAACGTTACGAAACATTTGTTTGACGTCACATGTGTATGTAAACTTGTAAAAACGAAAATTTAGCAGCAGGGCTACCAAATCTTTTTGTAGTTTTGGACCCGCGTGTAGGGTCGAGTTTAGTGAGGGTTTACCAAAAACGCAACTCGAGGCATCGAACACAATTCGAACGGGGGTTGTTGTAGAATCATTTTTTATTACCGCATGATGCGCTATGTAAAAATAATTATTTATTTGTAAATAAATAGGAGGGGGAACCGGTCTCATATGGCCGAGCTCTAAATATTCTTTTAGCACGTCCGAATATGTAGTATGTAATTTTTCATCTCGTAAAAGTCGATTTTCTAAAGAATAAAATCTACGTAACGCAAGATCTCGGGTGTTTCCAAAGTCTGGGGCTGTCATTTTAAAGGGTAACGCAACTATGTATTTTCCTGACGGGTGTCTAGAGGTAGTTTTTAGGAACAAATTTTCACAAAACTCTTCATCCGGAGTTTTAAAAATTACCTCTGGTACTTCTTCTGTTTGCCAAAATAACTTGAGAGTATTTTCGATACTAGAATCGCTCATTTTAGTAAAAAAAGTATTTATATTTTGATGCCTCGAATTTGGTAAATTAATTTTTCCCATTACTACCCATCCAAAAGTAGTGTTTAGACAAACGGGCTTATCCGGACCGTTAGAAATTCCGCCGTTTTCAAGGATCAATGGGAAAAAATCAGCTCCAAAAATAGCATCGATTTTTCCACTTTCAAAACAGTATTTGTCTGCAAGTTTTAAATTGGCAATGTAAGGATAATCTTTTAATGAAAAGGTAGAAAAAGGCATATTATCGCAAATTTTTTCAAGGATGATGACCTCTAAATTATATTTTCTAACGTCATCTAAAGTAGAAATGGTACAACGGACTCCCGCTTTAGAAGAAGTACACATACCATCTAGACCCTGCAACGTCAGTGAAGTACTGAAACGGGGTAAATTTAATTTTTTAGCAAAATCTTTTGTAATAAATGACGCCTGCGCCCCAGAGTCTAGGACTCCGCGACCCTCTTGCCAAAGACCAAATTGATCCTGTACTTTAAATCTAATGGTGCTCAGAAAAACCGCATGATCATGTAACGCCATGTTAACATTGACTGTCCGATTCTCAACTACTCCAGTCGAATTAGACGACGAATGCGAAGAATTTTCCTAACTCGGGTTCGGATTGTAGGTAATAGCAGGGACACTCTCCGCAGGAGTACGTTCAAAATGCAAGTGAGTGTGGTGGGGAAAACCACATTTAAAACAACGTTTTTTAGAGGTACATTGGGTTTGAATGTGAAAATTGGCCAAACAATTGGTACACGCGTTATGACTTTTCACAATCTGCGATCTTTCGTAAGGACTTTTGGCCAAAAATTTAGGACACCGGTAGATCACGTGACTTTCTGAGCAGTAATAACAAGTATTTGTAGAACTCTTAAAGGTATTTGTATTGTGGGAAGTAGCAGTCTCCATTGTATGATTGGTATTTGTAAAAAAAGCAGATTTTTTATTCTGCTGAGGCGCAGCATGCGAACCTCTTGTATTGTAATTTTTATTCGTAAAAGAAATCTTAGATTTTTCTGTATTGCAAATTTTTGCACTTAGAGAAACGGTCTCTAAGGCTGTACATTGTTTAAGAATAAAATCTTTAACGGAATCGTAAGTAGGCATGTCTGTCGAGGCATGCTGATGCTCAAAAACTTTCCTCGTATGAGGATCTAATCTGTCTAAGAGCATATTTGTAGTAATAAATTCCCATTTTTCGACCTCGTATTCCATGGTAATTAATGCTTGTAAATTTTCTTGGAAAGTATCCATTAATAAACGTAAAGTATGTACATTTTTGTATGTCATAGGTGGAAAATTTTCCAATTTTTTCCAATACGAAACTGCACGCAATCGTCTATTATCGTATCTTTCAAGCAAAGCTCGATACGCAATGACGTAATTATCATTTTGCAAGGGCAAATGAGATACCAAAGCGTATGGGGTGCCGGAAAGAACTGAAAGTAAAGTTGAAAACTTTTCAACGGGGCTCATAGATTTGTTAGTATGAACTAAGGCATTGAAAACCTCTATGAAAGTAGTAAACTTTTGATGGTCACCCGAAAAAGTAAGCAAATCCATCCTTGGCTTGTAATGATGCTCGTGTTCGTGGCAATGCACGACCGTAGTATCATTTAAAACGGTTTGCTTCGCTTGAGTGTTAGAGTTTTGGATCTGTTCGGGTTCCTCAATTAACGTGTAAAATATTGATTCAATCTCTAAGAGCCTGTTTGAAAAATCGTACGCAACGGCATTTTATATTTTAAGTTCCTCTTTTTCGGAAGCAATAAGCGCGATCAAAGTATTTTGATGACCGTCAAAACTCTTACGCAACTTCTCAAGACTCCGAAAAGCAACTCTGAAACGATTCAGATACACTGCATTTGATTCTGCCTTTTTGGCGGCATCCTCGATCAATTTTAACTGGTCTAAAACGGCGCCTCGCAATGCTAAGGCACGCTCTCTTTTTTGTTCGCTTGTAATTGTAGGCATTTTAATAAAATAAAAAAACAATTGTATATTTACAAAGAATTATAGTAAATAATAAATTTATTTTATATCGATTGTAAAAAGTATGAAAAACGGGCGTTCGACCGACAGGCGACAAAAAATTAAAACTGATAAGGAATCGCGCTCGAAACAAACTTAAAGAAGGCAAAAAGACCGCAAAAAACGTAAATTTGAATGCGAATACGGGGCCTCTAATGGGTGCAAATTTTTAAAAACTTGGGTTTTTAAATTGTAAGAGGGCGGTTTTTAAAATCTACCACTAGTAAAGCATTAGTAATCATGTATCGTAATAACCTAATCTAATAATCGTAATTGTAACGTAAGTTTGTGCGTAATGAAAAAAATCGCTAAAAAATAAAAAATAAAGATTTGCGAAAATTAAGGGCAACTCAGAAAGGGTTGGAAAACCAGACTGATCCGGTTCGACCATGAAAAATCCTTGTTTGAGATTGAAAATCAGGGGAAAGTCAGTCCCAAACTGGACTGTAAAATACCTAGATCAATCTGACTACCTAAACTGGTTTTGATGTTAAATATAAACACAGTATTTCTAAGTTGCGTCCAAATTGTACCCAAATCTCTATTGTAGTAATATGAAGTAAAAAAAAAGACGAAATGAAGAGGTCTTGACTTACCAAAAAAGGAGCTACAAGGGTAATCCAATTTGGCGACGTCTTGTGGTAGATCTTCACTTCAACTCCGGAGGTTTTCACAGGGAAAAGAGTTAGTAATATAGCTTGTAATCACGCCCGCTCGCGAGCTTGTAAAAAATTGCCTTTAAAGAGCGTAAATATTTGTACGAGTATCACAGGAACGCATTAACTGTTCGCTTTCGCAGATTTGTGAATACTGATTTTTAGAGGTCGACGGCATTTCACCTTGATCCATTTCGTATATAGGTAAAAAGGATGTTTATTACACAGGCGGGTCAAGTGGGAAAATATTTCATACAGAATTTACAGTATAGAGACCAATAAAAATCAGAGTATTGATAGTGTTTTCGAAAGACCATTATAGTGGAAGCTAATCACAATTTGTTTGAGTAAAATCGATGAAATAATAAGAAAGTTACGTACATTTGATTTAAACTCATTTTCGCCATTTTTAAACAAAGATGGCGGGTTGTTTATGCAGGATTTTCGCAGGTATCTTCATTTTTTTTTGACATGGTCTTATGACGAATCGACTAATATATGTGAGTATCGGTTTGCAATTCAAGCCCAAAATCCTACTGGGCTCTTAGACTAAGTGTTTATCAATGTTGTCAGTATATTTTTGAAATTGTTTTTGTTGAACAAAAATAAAAAATGGGAACACGATGCGTTGCTTGTAAAAACGAGTGAATCTGAAACGATTCAGATACACTGCATTTGATTCTGCCTTTTTGGCGGCATCCTCGATCAATTTTAACTGGTCTAAAACGGCGCCTCGCAATGCTAAGGCACGCTCTCTTTTTTGTTCGCTTGTAATTGTAGGCATTTTAATAAAATAAAAAAACAATTGTATATTTACAAAGAATTATAGTAAATAATAAATTTATTTTATATCGATTGTAAAAAGTATGAAAAACGAGCGTTCGACCGACAGGCGACAAAAAATTAAAACTGATAAGGAATCGCGCTCGAAACAAACTTAAAGAAGGCAAAAAGACCGCAAAAAACGTAAATTTGAATGCGAATACGGGGCCCCTAATGGGTGCAAATTTTTAAAAACTTGGGTTTTTAAATTGTAAGAGGGCGGTTTTTAAAATCTACCACTAGTAAAGCATTAGTAATCATATATCGTAATAACCTAATCTAATAATCGTAATTGTAACGTAAGTTTGTGCGTAATGAAAAAAATCGCTAAAAAATAAAAAATAAAGATTTGCGAAAATTAAGGGCAACTCAGAAAGGGTTGGAAAACCAGACTGATCCGGTTCGACCATGAAAAATCCTTGTTTGAGATTGAAAATCAGGGGAAAATCAGTCTCAAACTAGACTGTAAAATACCTAGATCAATCTGACTACCTAAACTGGTTTTGATGTTAAATATAAACACAGTATTTCTAAGTTGCGTCCAAATTGTACCCAAATCTCTATTGTAGTAATATGAAGTAAAAAAAAAGACGAAATGAAGAGGTCTTGACTTACCAAAAAAGGAGCTACAAGGGTAATCCAATTTGGCGACGTCTTGTGGTAGATCTTCACTTCAACTCCGGAGGTTTTCACAGGGAAAAGAGTTAG
Organism: Aspidapion aeneum; assembly: GCA_963576565.1. NCBI lineage: Eukaryota > Metazoa > Arthropoda > Insecta > Coleoptera > Brentidae > Aspidapion > Aspidapion aeneum. The sequence continues at coordinate 72,288,245 of OY755040.1, forward strand.
TAATATAGCTTGTAATCACGCCCGCTCGCGAGCTTGTAAAAAATTGCCTTTAAAGAGCGTAAATATTTGTACGAGTATCACAGGAACGCATTAACTGTTCGCTTTCGCAGATTTGTGAATACTGATTTTTAGAGGTCGACGGCATTTCACCTTGATCCATTTCGTATATAGGTAAAAAGGATGTTTATTACACAGGCGGGTCAAGTGGGAAAATATTTCATTTGAAGGAACGGAACAAAGGGTGTCAAGACCATCGCGTAAATTGAAATTTGTATTGCAAGTATTTTTTTTTTCATTATGCACACGTAATAGTAAGTTGTAATTTGTATATAAATAATTGTAAACACTTATATCTTAGTACTAATTTTAATTTAGAAGGGTTTGAACCCTGTAAATAGTATTAAAGTTAATTAAAAATAAAAACAAAAAAAACTCTTAAAGGCGCCGCAGCGCAGTAAAATTCCCAAAAATTGTAAAAACAAAAATAAATAAAATTGTAACTCAAAAATAAAACTAATTTGAGTGGGAACGAAACACTTACTTGGAAATTAAATAATAAAGAATGTCAAAGCTGCAAACTGACAGTTGGTCTCTCCTCAGTAAACACCATATTTCCTATTTCTTTCTCAGATACCGACATGATCATTTCATTTCATGGTTATGCTCGGGCTGAATGAGGCCTAATGAGGCCGAAACGCTTCCCCGAGCTACCTTTACCTCTGAGGACTTGCCCGTAAAACTTATTTGTTAAGACTTTTTACCTCGTGAAATTCCTTCAAATTTAAAAAAATCCAGGGCTTAGGCTGTCTTCTGGGAGCCAAAACGCGTCCCCAAGCTACTTTACCTCTGAGGATTCGCCCGTGAAACTTTTTTGATAAAGAATGTCATTTACAAATTCTGACATCACGTCTTGAGCCTTGTGATTGCTGGTGGTTATTATTAGATTAATAATATTCGCGTTGGGCTGTGGCGTGGGCAAACACATCATTCCTGTTTATGGTTTTCCTGTTTTAAACGGCTTAACTAATTATCACAATTTCTTTTTTATTAAATTTATTACGGATAAATAATTTAAAAAAAAAATTCTGTTGCATTGCAAACCCAAAAATATATAAATTAAGATAATGTATTAATTTTTTTTTGCATTCCATAGAGTGTATTTTTGACAATTTCCTTTTAACGTTTATCGGATCTATGTGTAGAATTTTTGACAGTAAGTAAACCATTTTTCAACAAAAATTGTATTTAGGACTCACAAAACCTCAAAATGTGTTTTCCAAAAAAAATAACAGCAAGTTTTTCTATAATGAAAGTATAAATGTTCGGTTTTTTATATAAAGACAGTACGTTTTAACCATTAATCTTTTCTTACAAACTTTTGCAACCTTTTAAAGTTGTAATATTTCCTAAAGTGTCCCTAAATAAAAGTAAAACGTTATATTTAATATTTAAATTTAGTTAGATAAAGCTATTGTTGCTTATAGACTTACGCCACACGTTATCACCTTAATAAAACCGGCAACAGTGCCTGAGGTGGCAGGAAATAGCACATATCCAAAGGTTGTATATCGGTCTGAGGTCCGAACGTATTCCACGTATTTATCAAATATTTGAAAAAAAATTATTTACCCCTCTTTTGAAATTCTGGTAAAGGAACTTCCCCTCATGTTATATATGTACCTATATATGGGCTAACACCACTAGAAATAGGTGAGGTCAGGTCGTCATATCCTTAACGCCGAGGTGACAACGCCGAGTGCATCAATATATTTATATATATATATATATATATATATATATATATATATATATATATATTTAGTTTTGTTGGTTTCTTGGGGATGTGATTCTAGTAAAACTAGCAAATACGGGTTTACATTTATTGACGTTTCGGTCTAAAGACCTTCTTCAGAAACTAAAAAGAAAGGAAACAACGCTTTTGGAAATTTGTTTTCTGAGCAATTATTTTTTAGAGAACAAATATAAATTAAACTAAATAATTAAAACACAAATAAAAATAAAAATACTCACCATTCACTACATTTTTTAATTTTTTTTGTTTTTGTTATGAATGTTTTTAAGCAATAATATACCTATATTATGTTTTGTGGGTTTGAGTGTGGTTGGAAAGAGTGTTATTTTTTTGGTAAAATGTTAAAATATATTGGATTTAGTTGTTTTATGTCAGGCCGTGAGTTGATGCCATTATCACTTTTTTGAAGGCCTTTATATATATGCAAAGTGAGGAAAAAATATTGATATTTTTTTGTAGAGAGAGCACGCTGCGCAGGAGGTGCTACCTTTCCTTTTTTACTTCTACTCTCCGATGATATTCTGTGGTTTTGAAAGTTCGCGGACGTTTGATGATTTTTAATCTTTAACTGGATTTTTACTGCGATTAGGTACTATTAAAGTTTTTTAAATAATCAAACCTACTTACTTTAAAAATGAAACCGGCTTTTCACTCCTATAAAACTCGTTTTTACAAGCAACGCATCGTGTTCCCATTTTTTATTTTTGTTCAACAAAAACAATTTCAAAAATATACTGACAACATTGATAAACACTTAGTCTAAGAGCCCAGTAGGATTTTGGGCTTGAATTGCAAACCGATACTCACATATATTAGTCGATTCGTCATAAGACCATGTCAAAAAAAAATGAAGATACCTGCGAAAATCCTGCATAAACAACCCGCCATCTTTGTTTAAAAATGGCGAAAATGAGTTTTAATCAAATGTACGTAACTTTCTTATTATTTCATCGATTTTACTCAAACAAATTGTGATTAGCTTCCACTATAATGGTCTTTCGAAAACACTATCAATACTTTGATTTTTATTGGTCTCTATACTGTAAATTCTGTAATTTCCTCAAATACACTTTTTTTTTAGGTTTTTTGATTTTTTAAAGATAACTATTGGTTTTACAAAAAGAACATAAAAAATAAAAAATATGCAGATTGTTAAGGTGTATTCATGGTAGGTCTAATATTACCCGTAGATTAAGCGGTTTTTGAGTTACACTCAAAAAACCACGAAATTGACCTATACCTACCCCTGGGTACAAAATTTTCAGGTATTCACCAAAGTCATAAAAGTTACTAAAAAACTATACTGATCGAAAAAGGATGTCAAGCTACATAAGAAACGGCTATTAGTTTTAAACAGAAACTGATACTGAGGTAGATATGGCGGCCGAAGCGTAATTTACAGTTTAATTTTTGACAGTAATTTTTTTATGTAAAACGAACCCGTATGGGGTCAAAATGTACCCCCGCTAAAAGACCATTTAATTATCTTCAAAAAAGGATAGTACACTTTTTGTCGTAAAGTTAATAGTTTTCCTGAAAAAAACAAAAAATATGCGGCATACATAATTCGATGTTTTCGTTCCATATAAGTACGACAAGGGCATGGGTCCATTAAGGGAAAAAATAATTTATGCACAGATAAAAGAACCCGCAGTTACATATTAAAACTCAGCATCAAAAATCTTACTAAAGACATATTTGATAATTTTCTGTTAAATTGACAGGTGGTCGTGATTTTGACAACTTCTTAACGGTTTGAACTAGAGACTTGGTTCTTTTTTTGAATTGTAGACAAAAATATTCGATCAAAATTAATGACCACTGGGATGTTTTTAAATCGCAAAAATATATACAGGGTACCCCAAAAGTCCGGGTCCACCCAAATATCTGCTAAACTATTGAAGATAACTGAACCATATTTGGCAATGATCGATGACATTGAAAGATATATTTTTGTGAAGGGAAAATCTGTAAAAAACTTAACTTTTTCAGTTTTTGTCAAAATTGACAAGTTTGTTGTTTAAACAAAAACCCTAATGACAGATATCTTGTTTGAAAGGTCTTAGAAAAACCAAAATTGTGTCAAAATCTCTCGACTGTCAAACTTATTCTTTTACCATTTTTGACAAATTTTATAAGTTTTATCTAACAATAGCTTATCGGACAAGTGACAATTACGTCAACATGTTATTTTTTGAAAGACCCCTCGAATAGACCATAAGCCGCAAATATGAAACATTCCCCCATCGTGGGAATTTTCGATACATATTTCATTTTATTCATATTGTGATCTCCTAGGGAAGAAAAAGAAGAAACGTGGAAATATTGGTAAAATAACTTACACAGACTCTGTGTCTCTAAAAGGGTCTATAACTACAATAGCCTACCCAATATTCCTGAGGTCAAAGTAAGCCGATTTAAAGTCACTTGCCTTAGTCCGAAATTGCTCCGTTTTCGAGATACAGGGTGCTAAAGTTAAAAAATAGAAATGGAATTTTTCATATATTTTGTACATTTTTCAATAGAAGTCTTTTGGAATTCGAAACTCGACTATTGCACCTTTTTACTATAGCTGCTAGAGGACGCTTCACACTGGACTTCTGATCGTTTAAAATAGCCATTACTTTTTCTCGGTGTACCTTGTTGGTTTAAAGTTACTAAATTATAGATTATTTGTTTAAAAAGTCAAGGTGGCTCAATTTGAAAATTTGACTAGATAGCGTGCGCTTTTCCCAAAGATCCACTTTGAGCAAAACTTGGCAGCATTGCGACCGCTCTCATGGTCAAATCTCAGAGCAAACCCCACGCATGCAAAACAAATGCTAGGTTGCCAAGGTGCAGCCCCAAATAGTTTTAGATCATGATTCGCAAATCAGTGGCATTTTTAAATAGCCACCCTGTACCTATTTTACAAATCTTATGAGTTTATACTCATACTGGTGTCTTCAGCGAATGACCGTAATTGCTTTATACGCAAAACTGAGATAATCGCGTTTAAAGTATTTATGTTACATAATAACTCTGTAACTGTTCAATAAATAAAATAAAACTATGTGGTTTTTGACTTTGGAGGAAATAGTTCGACCACTTCCAGAAGTCCAAATATACCAATAATTAAATTTTATATTTTTCCATAGTTACGGTCATGTCGCTGTGTTTGCCAGCAACATGTAAGTTTACTTACTATTAGATAGACAAGCCTTTATAAGTTAGTTACATTCAAAAATTTTAAATTAATAAATTAATTTTGAACAAAAGTTTTTTTCCAAAAATTACAGAGCTATTCATGATTGTTTAGTCAATACGGGTGTGTAATATGTAAACTTGCCTTACTCTACCAACACGAATTAAAAAATTATTAATACATTCTCTTCGTCACTTTTAGTTTAGGACAATTATTTTTATTCAAAACAAGATATTGAATCAGTTAACCTTTAAGTAGTGCTACGAACTTTTAAATCAATGTAACTATTGAGATAAATGCCCCCAGTAACTGAGTGTCTCAGTACCTTATAAGGGTGTGTCGGTGCGTGCCTTTAGTCTATTGAGAGTACTCGAGGCTTACACCGTAAGTGTTACAAAGTTTTAATTTGTTGCTTTTTTAAGTTTTCTCATTTTTGCGTCTGTAAACAAATATTTTTCCTAAAATTGCAATCTTGTATGCATACATATGACCCAAAATTTAAATATTGGTGTCTTCAGCAGCTAAAAGAACAAGATGTCTAATTCAGCGATAATAAAGGGAGTCATATCTCAGAAATAGAGCACGAAACTAAAACAAAACAATGTGCCGATTAAGATAAAATCTAGTTCCGAAGATAAAAATTGCGACCCAGCCTAAAATGACAACAAGGTGGCATGACATTTCGTTACTTTATTGACGGGGAAAAAGTAATCGCACGCCACTGTCCAGTATGTGTCTTCAATAGTTTAGCAGATATTTGGGTGGACCCGGACTTTTGGGGCACCCTGTATATATTTTTGCAAATTTAAAAACATTCGAGTGGTGATTAATTTTGATCGGATATTTTTGTCTACAATACAAAAAAAGAACCAAGTCTTTAGCTCAAACCGTTAAGATGTTGTCAAAATCACGTGACCACCTGTCAATTTAACAGAAAATTATCAAATCTGTTTTTGGTAAGATTTTTGATGCTGAATTTTAATATGTAACTGCGGTTTCTTTTATCTGTTCATAAATTATTTTTTTCCTTAATGGACCCATGCCCTGGTCGTACTTATATGGAACGAAAACATCGAATTATGTATGCCGCATATTTTTTGTTTTTTTCAGGAAAACTATTAACTTTACGACAAAAAGTGTACTATCCTTTATTGAAGATAATTAAATGGTCTTTTAGCGGGGGTACATTTTGACGTTCGGACGGTTCGTCTTACATAAAAAAATTACTCTCAAAAATTAAACTGTAAATTACGGTTTGGCCATGTTTAAGCTGCCATATCTATCTCAGTATCAGTTTCTGTTTAAAACTTAAAGCCGTTTCTTAATCAGCTTGACATCCTTTTTCGATCCATATGGTTTTTTAGTAACTTTCATGACTTTGGTGAAAACTTGAAAATTTTGTACCCAGGGGTAGGTATAGGCCAATTTCGTGGTTTTTTGAGTGTAACTCAAAAACCGCTTAACCTACGGGAAATATTAGACCCACAATGAATACATCTTAACAATCTGCATGTTTTTTACTGTTTATGTTTTTTTTGTAAAACCAATAGTTTTCTTTAAAAAATCAAAAAACCTAAAAAAAAACAGTGTATTTGAGGAAATTACAGAATTTACAGTATAGAGACCAATAAAAAACAAAGTATTGATAGTGTTTTGGAGAGCCCATTACAGTAGAAGCTGATCACAATTTGTTTGAGTAAAATCGATGTAATAATAAAAAAGTTACGTACATTTGATTCAAACTCCTTTTCGCCATCTTTAAACAAAGATGGCGGGTTGTTTATGTAGGATTTTCGCAGGTATTTTCATTTTTTTTGGGACACGGTCTTATGACGAATCGGCTAATATATGTGAGTATCGGTTTGCAATTCAAGCCCAAAATCCTACTGGGCTCTTATACTAACTCTAATGACATATCACAAATGACAATCTTGAAGCCGGTGCACAGTGGGCGAGAATTTCGAAAAACATTGAAAAATATTCAACACCAAATTATATGGTGCATTCATTAAAAACAAAATAAAGTTAGTGAGTTTTCCTATAATATTAAACAGCTGGAAGGACATAAAGATTAGATTGTGACACACAGTGAAATGTCTTGAAGGCCCAAATCTCAAACACTAATCAACCTTTTGCAGTAAATAACAAATTGGACGGGTTTGAAGGAAATAGTTTTAAAATATATACTAGTGATATACACAAACAAACAATTTGAAGGTGATTTATTGAAACATTGAGAAAGTTGAGTTTAATTTCAACTACCTACCTAACACAACAAAAAAACATAGATAGCTCTATCTGCACAGTTTTTTGTATTCCGAATCACTAAATAGATAGTTTGATCCAAATATTTAGTCATTTCCATTGCTTATATTATGTATATGTATATATTAATAAGTTAAAAAATAGGTTGTTGAAACATTTCTTATTAATCCTTCAAATGGAAAAGACTATCTAACCGAAAAGTTTAAACACTAGACCATTTTGTTCCATGCATTTAAAAGTCTTTCATTGTATAGCATAAAATTACGTTTGTTAATAAAATTACTCTTGCAATATATAAGCAGCACTGTAAAACAACGTAAAACATATAACAAAAATCCACTAAAACCACTAATCAACTGCCATTAATTATGACATTTAAAAATATATTTGATGGCATGTTATACTTTGTTTGCGTCGTCTCCTGGATAGGCGCAAGTCGGCAAAAGTTTTTTTCTTGATAATAAGGCTTACCCTTATATGCACCGTAAGCACATTAGCGAGATTATGGGTTTAAACGCTATTGGTCGGCCATTTTGCTACGCACCGTGCATTTAAGCCTCATTAAAGGAACGCTTAGCCAAGTCCCCGACTTTGCTGGCTTAAGCAGGTGATTGTAAACAAAAAAGATACAAAGGCAGTTTTATTTTATTGTTTTTTTGTAGTTTTTTGCAGCAAAGTCAGAACTATCCTAGTGAATGTTAAAGGAGATTGAAGATGAATTGTTTATCAAAGACGATCAATATACAGGCTGTTTTTTTTAAAGGTAACAGAGGATTTTTCAAGTATTTATCGTACGTTTTTGAAAAAATCCTCGGACACGTCGATGTTCTTTGCGAGGGGTACACTTAATTCGAGACGTAAACTTTATTACCTCTATAGTTTAAATTGGGAAATGGTGTCAAGTGACACCTTGTTCTGAAGATCTGGTCTTTACAATTTTGTAAAATTTTGAAAAATCTATCGATTAGTTTTGAGATATTTTTATCTTCAAATTTTCAAATTTAACATGGATAAAAATAAAATCAAAATTTTATATTTTCCTGATTTAATTTTTATTTTATCAGTCTATGTTAAATTCGAAGGCAAATATCTCAAAAACTAATCGATATATTTTCGAAATTTTTACATGGTTGTAAAGATATTTCAGAGACCATCCAAAACAAGTTATCAGTAGACCCACTTTCCCTACTCAAAATTTAAAGGTACCTAAAGTTTATCATTCGAAAGGGATCCGTGCAAAGAAAATTTCAAGACAGACAAAAAGTGCCCTCTCGCAAACAAAATCTTGTGTATTCGAGAGTTTTTCAAAAACTTGCGACATATTCCCAAAAAAGCCTATGTTACCATTGAAAAAATATTAATCTGTGGGCTCTGCTTACGTTATGAACACTAGGTGTTGGTTTAATTTATTTTTATGTATATATTCTTTAGGTTTTTTTTATGCTGTAAAACCTAATTTTCTTGTCATATGAATTTATTTTCATTAGAGACAATAAAGATACAAAACAATACGTTGGAAAAAACACCTTGTATATTATATTGGATATCATAAACTTTGGCTTTCCTCGACGGAGGTGGCCACGGTGTACTATTTGAGTGGGTTATACATGTAAATAATAACTTTTTTTTAAAACATTAAAATATTTTGTAAATCGTACCTATGAAATTTTTTTTTTATGTCCATTGTAGCATAAATGTACAGTTGAGTCCAGACATAGTTAACTTGAACAGTGCATCAAATCAAAATTAATTTACTATATCCAAGATTTATCGTAAAAAGGAAAAATTGATAGACAAGTTTCTGTAGTATCTTTTAGACAATCCAAGTGTTTCCCTTTATGTCAAATTTTTACAGCGAATTCGTTAAGTCAAACGAAACACCCTATATAAATTAGTTATTTAAAAATAATACACCTCAAAAACGACTAATTTAAATATTGTCAATGTCCACTTTTCGAAAACACTATTTTTAACGACATTTTGATTGAAAACCTAAATTTCAAATGACACTTTTTTCGAAATAATTTTTTTCAAAACAATTATTTCAAATGAAGTATACTTCAAAAACATTTTTTTTCAAATGACATAAGAAAAAGGTTGTAAAATGTATTCGAAAAAAATGTCATTCGAACAAAATGTTTTTGAAAAAATGTTATTTAAAAAAAATGTCAAAAAAATTCAAAAAAAAAATGCCATTTAAAAAAATGTTTTTGATAAAAACTCAATTTGAAATAATTATTTAAAAAAAAATGTTTTTTAAATAATTGTTTTCAAAAAAAATGTTTTTGAAAACTGTCATTTGAAAAAAATATCATTCAATATAAAGGTTTTTCATCAAAATCTCTTTGAAAAGTATGTTTTTTAAAAACAAACAGTGAACCAGGGAAAATCTTTAATTTTGATAGAAAATATGCAGGGCATTCCTTTTAACTTAACAAAGTGGCTCTCAATGTTTGACATAAGAAAAAGCATTTGATATCGACATAGTTAGGCGAAAATAATAGGCATGGAAAAACTAGGAGTTTTTTTGTATCCTTTAAATTACCCTTGTAAAAGGCACACAAATACAAACAATGATCTTGGTTTGCTATATCTGAGGTCCACTGTATATCTCAATTAATATAATAGGGATAAGGGTCAAGGATAAGGGTCTAAAGTGAAAGTATTTTCACGATGCACATTGATAATAATAAAAAAATATCGGAATAGGTAGAATACCTAGGTAGTTTTTTATTCGAATAAAAACATTATCTAAATTTAACATATAACTAGTATAGCAAGTTAACAAGCCAGCAGTCTTAAAAAACAATACATAAATACAACCACAATTTTTAAAATAAGGGGGTAGAGCTGTCCACGGAAAAATACAAGAAACAAAATTATTCTATGCCCGCTTAGCCACGAAAAATTGCTTTCTTTTTCAAATGCGATATATTCCAATAGAAAAAGATAACTTTTCCGAAATATATGAAATGTCTAAGACCGACATTAGGTAGATATGAAATTATTAAAATAAAGGATATGAACGGCATAGAAACTAACGTTAAAGAGGATATTATAAATATCACACAGCTATTCTATATAGAACTATACCAAACAAAAAGGGAACCATCGCGAGAAACCATAAAGAAACTCCAAACAAAAATAAAGAACATAAACTGAGAACTAAAACCCGAAATAAGCAAAACCGAAATAAAGAGAGCATTAAAGAAAATTAAAAACCACAAATCACCTGGGAAAGACGGAGTAACGGCAGAAATGCTAAAGTACGGTAGTAAAACTGTAGTTAATACCTCTTCTTCTTCATAAAATTCTAAAAGAAAAAATAATCCCAAACAACTGGATAGGATAGAGCAGACGTAAAAAACTATCGACCTATAACACTCCTCAATTTAATTTATAAGCTTTTCACGAAATTATTAACAGATAGACTAACAACAAAATTTGACGGATATCAATCAAAAGAACAAGCAGGCTTCAGAAAAGGTTTCATTACAGTCGACCACCTACTAACCATGAATATTCTAATAGAGTGAGCCGACGAATACAATATTCCACTGTATATTGCGTTTATAGATTTTGAAAAAGCTTTCGATAGCATTGAGTACTGGGCAGTAAAAGCATCTTTAATGAATAGCCGAATACATCACAGATGCACAGATTTAATAGCCAATATATATAGCGAAGCAACAACATCAATCAAAATCCACGAAGGAACCCAGCCAATATGTATAAGAAGAGGTGTCAGTCAGGGTGACACAATATCCCTTAAACTATTTAACCAGGCCCTAGAAGATGTTTTTTAAAACTTAGATTGGGAATAAATAGGCATCAAAGTAAGCGGACAGTACTTGGACCACCTAAGATATGCTGACGATATTGCCTTAATAACAGATAAGAAAGAAGAACTCATAAAAATGCTGGGAGAACTGGATACAGCAGCTAAAAATATACCCAAGAACTACACTAAAACTAAAATCATAACAAACACAGATGAAGATATCACGATCAGAATAAAACAAGAAAAAATAGAACAAGTAGAGGAATATATATCTGGGACAAATTATTAAACTAAAAAAAGAAAACCAAACGGCTGAAATCAAGAGACGAGTAAGATTGGCCTGGGCAGCTTATTACATATTAAAAAATAAAAAATATCCTCAGTATCTTAAAACGAAAGTATTCTTCCTGTGCTCACATATGGATCCCAGACCTGGACGCGTACAAAATCAAACATGGATAAGGTAACAAAAGCCCAAAGAACAATGGAAAGACAAATGTTACATTTAAAGCTAACATATAGAAAAAGGAATATGATAAGAAATAAAACAAAAGTAAGGGATGTCAGAGGAGAGGTAGCAAATTTTAAATGGAAATTTGCCGGTCATAATATCAGACAGACAGACGATCGTTGGAACAAATGCATTGTAGACTGGAGACCTTGGGAAAATAAAAGAAGTAGGGGAAGACCCCAAATGAGATGGGTGGACGATTTGAAGAAACATGCGGGGACTATACTTGATATTGTATTAAAGTAACACCGCGTCATCAAAACCTTGATGGGCGGGAAGGGAGTAGAGGGGTACATACAGTGGCACGCACTTCTTGTAATTTTTTTATTGATATTGATTCCCAATATGAGCACTGCACTAATTAGTCATTAGATTACTATTTTACTTGCGTTTTGTTGATGTCTTCTTCTAAACGATTTCACTAGAAAGGAACATATATACTCTTATCTGGTTGTTACGAACATATTATTGATTTAGCCGGGCTTTGACGTTTTCTATTCGTTGTTGTTTTGACTGTTCTCAAACAAATTATGACGGAGCTTTTTACAAAACAAATTACTGTTTTTGCAACTAAATCAATATCTGCGCACATTTTAATATAATTTTGGATCCTCTTTTATGTTTCGGATCTTTATTTATTAGGTAAGTCCGTATTTGATCTCTCCTTTAGTGTTTTATTCTTCGAACATTAAACCCCGAACGGCACACTGCATGTACAAAGTGAAACACTAATTTTTTAAGGCTTCTTTACTTAGATTTTGCCGCAAAATTTGGTTAACCATAGCTATGACGCGGTGCCACTTTAATACAACAACAACTATAGATGGATGAACAGGGCGACAAACAGAGAAAAGTGGAAGGTATTGGGGGAGGCCTTTGTCCAAAGATGGATCGAAGAAGGCTATATAGATAGATAGATAGAACTTTTCCGAAAAATTAGTGAAATTAAAAAAAATTATATTAACCTCGAAATTGGTTTAATAACAAAAACCAAAAACAGCTGGACAGTTAGAAAACCTACGATGTGCACAAAAGACCGAAAAATTCCAGTGTTGGTTAGGTTTGGTTAGGTTTGGTTAGGTTTGGTTAGGTTTGGTTAGGTTTGGTTAGGTTTGGTTAGGTTTGGTTAGGTTTGGTTAGGTTTGGTTAGGTTTGGTTAGGTTTGGTTAGGTTTGGTTAGGTTTGGTTAGGTTTGGTTAGGTTTGGTTAGGTTTGGTTAGGTTTGGTTAGGTTTGGTTAGGTTTGGTTAGGTTTGGTTAGGTTTGGTTAGGTTTGGTTAGGTTTGGTTAGGTTTGGTTAGGTTTGGTTAGGTTTGGTTAGGTTTGGTTAGGTTTGGTTAGGTTTGGTTAGGTTTGGTTAGGTTTGGTTAGGTTTGGTTAGGTTTGGTTAGGTTTGGTTAGGTTTGGTTAGGTTTGGTTAGGTTTGGTTAGGTTTGGTTAGGTTTGGTTAGGTTTGGTTAGGTTTGGTTAGGTTTGGTTAGGTTTGGTTAGGTTTGGTTAGGTTTGGTTAGGTTTGGTTAGGTTTGGTTAGGTTTGGTTAGGTTTGGTTAGGTTTGGTTAGGTTTGGTTAGGTTTGGTTAGGTTTGGTTAGGTTTGGTTAGGTTTGGTTAGGTTTGGTTAGGTTTGGTTAGGTTTGGTTAGGTTTGGTTAGGTTTGGTTAGGTTTGGTTAGGTTTGGTTAGGTTTGGTTAGGTTTGGTTAGGTTTGGTTAGGTTTGGTTAGGTTTGGTTAGGTTTGGTTAGGTTTGGTTAGGTTTGGTTAGGTTTGGTTAGGTTTGGTTAGGTTTGGTTAGGTTTGGTTAGGTTTGGTTAGGTTTGGTTAGGTTTGGTTAGGTTTGGTTAGGTTTGGTTAGGTTTGGTTAGGTTTGGTTAGGTTTGGTTAGGTTTGGTTAGGTTTGGTTAGGTTTGGTTAGGTTTGGTTAGGTTTGGTTAGGTTTGGTTAGGTTTGGTTAGGTTTGGTTAGGTTTGGTTAGGTTTGGTTAGGTTTGGTTAGGTTTGGTTAGGTTTGGTTAGGTTTGGTTAGGTTTGGTTAGGTTTGGTTAGGTTTGGTTAGGTTTGGTTAGGTTTGGTTAGGTTTGGTTAGGTTTGGTTAGGTTTGGTTAGGTTTGGTTAGGTTTGGTTAGGTTTGGTTAGGTTTGGTTAGGTTTGGTTAGGTTTGGTTAGGTTTGGTTAGGTTTGGTTAGGTTTGGTTAGGTTTGGTTAGGTTTGGTTAGGTTTGGTTAGGTTTGGTTAGGTTTGGTTAGGTTTGGTTAGGTTTGGTTAGGTTTGGTTAGGTTTGGTTAGGTTTGGTTAGGTTTGGTTAGGTTTGGTTAGGTTTGGTTAGGTTTGGTTAGGTTTGGTTAGGTTTGGTTAGGTTTGGTTAGGTTTGGTTAGGTTTGGTTAGGTTTGGTTAGGTTTGGTTAGGTTTGGTTAGGTTTGGTTAGGTTTGGTTAGGTTTGGTTAGGTTTGGTTAGGTTTGGTTAGGTTTGGTTAGGTTTGGTTAGGTTGGTTAGGTTTGGTTAGGTTTGGTTAGGTTTGGTTAGGTTTGGTTAGGTTTGGTTAGGTTTGGTTAGGTTTGGTTAGGTTTGGTTAGGTTTGGTTAGGTTTGGTTAGGTGTGGTTAGGTTTGGTTAGGTTTGGTTAGGTTTGGTTAGGTTTGGTTAGGTCTGGTTAGGTCTGGTTAGGTCTGGTTAGGTTTGGTTAGGTTTGGTTAGGTTGGTTAGGTTTGGTTAGGTCTGGTTAGGTTTGGTTAGGTTTGGTTGGTTTGGTTGGGTTTGGTTGGGTTTGGTTGGGTTTGGTTGGGTTTGGTTGGGTTTGGTTGGGTTTGGTTGGGTTTGGTTGGGTTTGGTTGGGTTTGGTTAGGTTTGGTTAGGTTTGGTTAGGTTTGGTTAGGTTTGGTTAGGTTTGGTTAGGTTTGGTTAGGTTTGGTTAGGTTTGGTTAGGTTTGGTTAGGTTTGGTTAGGTTTGGTTAGGTTTGGTTAGGTTTGGTTAGGTTTGGTTAGGTTTGGTTAGGTTTGGTTAGGTTTGGTTAGGTTTGGTTAGGTTTGGTTAGGTTTGGTTAGGTTTGGTTAGGTTTGGTTAGGTTTGGTTAGGTTTGGTTAGGTTTGGTTAGGTTTGGTTAGGTTTGGTTAGGTTTGGTTAGGTTTGGTTAGGTTTGGTTAGGTTTGGTTAGGTTTGGTTAGGTTTGGTTAGGTTTGGTTAGGTTTGGTTAGGTTTGGTTAGGTTTGGTTAGGTTTGGTTAGGTTTGGTTAGGTTTGGTTAGGTTTGGTTAGGTTTGGTTAGGTTTGGTTAGGTTTGGTTAGGTTTGGTTAGGTTTGGTTAGGTTTGGTTAGGTTTGGTTAGGTTTGGTTAGGTTTGGTTAGGTTTGGTTAGGTTTGGTTAGGTTTGGTTAGGTTTGGTTAGGTTTGGTTAGGTTTGGTTAGGTTTGGTTAGGTTTGGTTAGGTTTGGTTAGGTTTGGTTAGGTTTGGTTAGGTTTGGTTAGGTTTGGTTAGGTTTGGTTAGGTTTGGTTAGGTTTGGTTAGGTTTGGTTAGGTTTGGTTAGGTTTGGTTAGGTTTGGTTAGGTTTGGTTAGGTTTGGTTAGGTTTGGTTAGGTTTGGTTAGGTTTGGTTAGGTTTGGTTAGGTTTGGTTAGGTTTGGTTAGGTTTGGTTAGGTTTGGTTAGGTTTGGTTAGGTTTGGTTAGGTTTGGTTAGGTTTGGTTAGGTTTGGTTAGGTTTGGTTAGGTTTGGTTAGGTTTGGTTAGGTTTGGTTAGGTTTGGTTAGGTTTGGTTAGGTTTGGTTAGGTTTGGTTAGGTTTGGTTAGGTTTGGTTAGGTTTGGTTAGGTTTGGTTAGGTTTGGTTAGGTTTGGTTAGGTTTGGTTAGGTTTGGTTAGGTTTGGTTAGGTTTGGTTAGGTTTGGTTAGGTTTGGTTAGGTTTGGTTAGGTTTGGTTAGGTTTGGTTAGGTTTGGTTAGGTTTGGTTAGGTTTGGTTAGGTTTGGTTAGGTTTGGTTAGGTTTGGTTAGGTTTGGTTAGGTTTGGTTAGGTTTGGTTAGGTTTGGTTAGGTTTGGTTAGGTTTGGTTAGGTTTGGTTAGGTTTGGTTAGGTTTGGTTAGGTTTGGTTAGGTTTGGTTAGGTTTGGTTAGGTTTGGTTAGGTTTGGTTAGGTTTGGTTAGGTTTGGTTAGGTTTGGTTAGGTTTGGTTAGGTTTGGTTAGGTTTGGTTAGGTTTGGTTAGGTTTGGTTAGGTTTGGTTAGGTTTGGTTAGGTTTGGTTAGGTTTGGTTAGGTTTGGTTAGGTTTGGTTAGGTTTGGTTAGGTTTGGTTAGGTTTGGTTAGGTTTGGTTAGGTTTGGTTAGGTTTGGTTAGGTTTGGTTAGGTTTGGTTAGGTTTGGTTAGGTTTGGTTAGGTTTGGTTAGGTTTGGTTAGGTTTGGTTAGGTTTGGTTAGGTTTGGTTAGGTTTGGTTAGGTTTGGTTAGGTTTGGTTAGGTTTGGTTAGGTTTGGTTAGGTTTGGTTAGGTTTGGTTAGGTTTGGTTAGGTTTGGTTAGGTTTGGTTAGGTTTGGTTAGGTTTGGTTAGGTTTGGTTAGGTTTGGTTAGGTTTGGTTAGGTTTGGTTAGGTTTGGTTAGGTTTGGTTAGGTTTGGTTAGGTTTGGTTAGGTTTGGTTAGGTTTGGTTAGGTTTGGTTAGGTTTGGTTAGGTTTGGTTAGGTTTGGTTAGGTTTGGTTAGGTTTGGTTAGGTTTGGTTAGGTTTGGTTAGGTTTGGTTAGGTTTGGTTAGGTTTGGTTAGGTTTGGTTAGGTTTGGTTAGGTTTGGTTAGGTTTGGTTAGGTTTGGTTAGGTTTGGTTAGGTTTGGTTAGGTTTGGTTAGGTTTGGTTAGGTTTGGTTAGGTTTGGTTAGGTTTGGTTAGGTTTGGTTAGGTTTGGTTAGGTTTGGTTAGGTTTGGTTAGGTTTGGTTAGGTTTGGTTAGGTTTGGTTAGGTTTGGTTAGGTTTGGTTAGGTTTGGTTAGGTTTGGTTAGGTTTGGTTAGGTTTGGTTAGGTTTGGTTAGGTCTGGTTAGGTCTGGTTAGGTTTGGTTAGGTTTGGTTAGGTTTTGGTTAGGTTTGGTTAGGTTTGGTTAGGTTTGGTTGGGTTGGTTGGGTTTGGTTGGGTTTGGTTGGGTTTGGTTGGGTTTGGTTGGGTTTGGTTGGGTTTGGTTGGGTTTGGTTGGGTTTGGTTAGGTTTGGTTAGGTTTGGTTAGGTTTGGTTAGGTTTGGTTAGGTTTGGTTAGGTTTGGTTAGGTTTGGTTAGGTTTGGTTAGGTTTGGTTAGGTTTGGTTAGGTTTGGTTAGGTTTGGTTAGGTTTGGTTAGGTTTGGTTAGGTTTGGTTAGGTTTGGTTAGGTTTGGTTAGGTTTGGTTAGGTTTGGTTAGGTTTGGTTAGGTTTGGTTAGGTTTGGTTAGGTTTTGGTTAGGTTTGGTTAGGTTTGGTTAGGTTTGGTTAGGTTTGGTTAGGTTTGTTAGGTTTGGTTAGGTTTGGTTAGGTTTGGTTAGGTTTGGTTAGGTTTGGTTAGGTTTGGTTAGGTTTGGTTAGGTTTGGTTAGGTTTGGTTAGGTTTGGTTAGGTTTGGTTAGGTTTGGTTAGGTTTGGTTAGGTTTGGTTAGGTTTGGTTAGGTTTGGTTAGGTTTGGTTAGGTTTGGTTAGGTTTGGTTAGGTTTGGTTAGGTTTGGTTAGGTTTGGTTAGGTTTGGTTAGGTTTGGTTAGGTTTGGTTAGGTTTGGTTAGGTTTGGTTAGGTTTGGTTAGGTTTGGTTAGGTTTGGTTAGGTTTGGTTAGGTTTGGTTAGGTTTGGTTAGGTTTGGTTAGGTTTGGTTAGGTTTGGTTAGGTTTGGTTAGGTTTGGTTAGGTTTGGTTAGGTTTGGTTAGGTTTGGTTAGGTTTGGTTAGGTTTGGTTAGGTTTGGTTAGGTTTGGTTAGGTTTGGTTAGGTTTGGTTAGGTTTGGTTAGGTTTGGTTAGGTTTGGTTAGGTTTGGTTAGGTTTGGTTAGGTTTGGTTAGGTTTGGTTAGGTTTGGTTAGGTTTGGTTAGGTTTGGTTAGGTTTGGTTAGGTTTGGTTAGGTTTGGTTAGGTTTGGTTAGGTTTGGTTAGGTTTGGTTAGGTTTGGTTAGGTTTGGTTAGGTTTGGTTAGGTTTGGTTAGGTTTGGTTAGGTTTGGTTAGGTTTGGTTAGGTTTGGTTAGGTTTGGTTAGGTTTGGTTAGGTTTGGTTAGGTTTGGTTAGGTTTGGTTAGGTTTGGTTAGGTTTGGTTAGGTTTGGTTAGGTTTGGTTAGGTTTGGTTAGGTTTGGTTAGGTTTGGTTAGGTTTGGTTAGGTTTGGTTAGGTTTGGTTAGGTTTGGTTAGGTTTGGTTAGGTTTGGTTAGGTTTGGTTAGGTTTGGTTAGGTTTGGTTAGGTTTGGTTAGGTTTGGTTAGGTTTGGTTAGGTTTGGTTAGGTTTGGTTAGGTTTGGTTAGGTTGGTTAGGTTTGGTTAGGTTAGGTTTGGTTAGGTTTGGTTAGGTTTGGTTAGGTTTGGTTAGGTTTGGTTAGGTTTGGTTAGGTTTGGTTAGGTTTGGTTAGGTTTGGTTAGGTTTGGTTAGGTTTGGTTAGGTTTGGTTAGGTTTGGTTAGGTTTGGTTAGGTTTGGTTAGGTTTGGTTAGGTTTGGTTAGGTTTGGTTAGGTTTGGTTAGGTTTGGTTAGGTTTGGTTAGGTTTGGTTAGGTTTGGTTAGGTTTGGTTAGGTTTGGTTAGGTTTGGTTAGGTTTGGTTAGGTTTGGTTAGGTTTGGTTAGGTTTGGTTAGGTTTGGTTAGGTTTGGTTAGGTTTGGTTAGGTTTGGTTAGGTTTGGTTAGGTTTGGTTAGGTTTGGTTAGGTTTGGTTAGGTTTGGTTAGGTTTGGTTAGGTTTGGTTAGGTTTGGTTAGGTTTGGTTAGGTTTGGTTAGGTTTGGTTAGGTTTGGTTAGGTTTGGTTAGGTTTGGTTAGGTTTGGTTAGGTTTGGTTAGGTTTGGTTAGGTTTGGTTAGGTTTGGTTAGGTTTGGTTAGGTTTGGTTAGGTTTGGTTAGGTTTGGTTAGGTTTGGTTAGGTTTGGTTAGGTTTGGTTAGGTTTGGTTAGGTTTGGTTAGGTTTGGTTAGGTTTGGTTAGGTTTGGTTAGGTTTGGTTAGGTTTGGTTAGGTTTGGTTAGGTTTGGTTAGGTTGGTTAGGTTTGGTTAGGTTTGGTTAGGTTTGGTTAGGTTTGGTTAGGTTTGGTTAGGTTTGGTTAGGTTTGGTTAGGTTTGGTTAGGTTTGGTTAGGTTTGGTTAGGTTTGGTTAGGTTTGGTTAGGTTTGGTTAGGTTTGGTTAGGTTTGGTTAGGTTTGGTTAGGTTTGGTTAGGTTTGGTTAGGTTTGGTTAGGTTTGGTTAGGTTTGGTTAGGTTTGGTTAGGTTTGGTTAGGTTTGGTTAGGTTTGGTTAGGTTTGGTTAGGTTTGGTTAGGTTTGGTTAGGTTTGGTTAGGTTTCGGTTAGGTTCGGTTAGGTTCGGTTAGGTTCGGTTAGGTTCGGTTAGGTTCGGTTAGGTTCGGTTAGGTTCGGTTAGGTTCGGTTAGGTTCGGTTAGGTTCGGTTAGGTTCGGTTAGGTTCGGTTAGGTTCGGTTAGGTTCGGTTAGGTTCGGTTAGGTTCGGTTAGGTTCGGTTAGGTTCGGTTAGGTTTGGTTAGGTTTGGTTAGGTTTGGTTAGGTTTGGTTAGGTTTGGTTAGGTTTGGTTAGGTTTGGTTAGGTTTGGTTAGGTTTGGTTAGGTTTGGTTAGGTTTGGTTAGGTTTGGTTAGGTTTGGTTAGGTTTGGTTGGTTAGGTTTGGTTAGGTTTGGTTAGGTTGGTTAGGTTTGGTTAGGTTTGGTTAGGTTTGGTTAGGTTTGGTTAGGTTTGGTTAGGTTTGGTTAGGTTTGGTTAGGTTTGGTTAGGTTTGGTTAGGTTTGGTTAGGTTTGGTTAGGTTTGGTTAGGTTTGGTTAGGTTTGGTTAGGTTTGGTTAGGTTTGGTTAGGTTTGGTTAGGTTTGGTTAGGTTTGGTTAGGTTTGGTTAGGTTGGTTAGGTTTGGTTAGGTTTGGTTAGGTTTGGTTAGGTTTGGTTAGGTTTGGTTAGGTTTGGTTAGGTTTGGTTAGGTTTGGTTAGGTTTGGTTAGGTTTGGTTAGGTTTGGTTAGGTTTGGTTAGGTTTGGTTAGGTTTGGTTAGGTTTGGTTAGGTTTGGTTAGGTTTGGTTAGGTTTGGTTAGGTTTGGTTAGGTTTGGTTAGGTTTGGTTAGGTTTGGTTAGGTTTGGTTAGGTTTGGTTAGGTTGGTTAGGTTTGGTTAGGTTTGGTTAGGTTTGGTTAGGTTTGGTTAGGTTTGGTTAGGTTTGGTTAGGTTTGGTTAGGTTTGGTTAGGTTTGGTAGGTTTGGTTAGGTTTGGTTAGGTTTGGTTAGGTTTGGTTAGGTTTGGTTAGGTTTGGTTAGGTTTGGTTAGGTTTGGTTAGGTTTGGTTAGGTTTGGTTAGGTTTGGTTAGGTTTGGTTAGGTTTGGTTAGGTTTGGTTAGGTTTGGTTAGGTTTGGTTAGGTTTGGTTAGGTTTAGGTTTGGTTAGGTTTGGTTAGGTTGGTTAGGTTTGGTTAGGTTTGGTTAGGTTTGGTTAGGTTTGGTTAGGTTTGGTTAGGTTTGGTTAGGTTTGGTTAGGTTTGGTTAGGTTTGGTTAGGTTTGGTTAGGTTTGGTTAGGTTTGGTTAGGTTTGGTTAGGTTTGGTTAGGTTTGGTTAGGTTTGGTTAGGTTTGGTTAGGTTTGGTTAGGTTTGGTTAGGTTTGGTTAGGTTTGGTTAGGTTTGGTTAGGTTTGGTTAGGTTTGGTTAGGTTTGGTTAGGTTTGGTTAGGTTTGGTTAGGTTTGGTTAGGTTTGGTTAGGTTTGGTTAGGTTTGGTTAGGTTTGGTTAGGTTTGGTTAGGTTTGGTTAGGTTTGGTTAGGTTTGGTTAGGTTTGGTTAGGTTTGGTTAGGTTTGGTTAGGTTTGGTTAGGTTGGTTAGGTTTGGTTAGGTTTGGTTGGGTTTGGTTGGGTTTGGTTGGGTTTGGTTGGTTTGGTTAGGTTTGGTTGGGTTTGGTTAGGTTTGGTTGGGTTTGGTTGGGTTTGGTTAGGTTTGGTTAGGTTTGGTTAGGTTTGGTTAGGTTTGGTTAGGTTTGGTTAGGTTTGGTTAGGTTTGGTTAGGTTTGGTTAGGTTTGGTTAGGTTTGGTTAGGTTTGGTTAGGTTTGGTTAGGTTTGGTTAGGTTTGGTTAGGTTTGGTTAGGTTTGGTTAGGTTTGGTTAGGTTTGGTTAGGTTTGGTTAGGTTTGGTTAGGTTTGGTTAGGTTTGGTTAGGTTTGGTTAGGTTTGGTTAGGTTTGGTTAGGTTTGGTTAGGTTTGGTTAGGTTTGGTTAGGTTTGGTTAGGTTTGGTTAGGTTTGGTTAGGTTTGGTTAGGTTTGGTTAGGTTTGGTTAGGTTTGGTTAGGTTTGGTTAGGTTTGGTTAGGTTTGGTTAGGTTTGGTTAGGTTTGGTTAGGTTTGGTTAGGTTTGGTTAGGTTTGGTTAGGTTTGGTTAGGTTTGGTTAGGTTTGGTTAGGTTTGGTTAGGTTTGGTTAGGTTTGGTTAGGTTTGGTTAGGTTTGGTTAGGTTTGGTTAGGTTTGGTTAGGTTTGGTTAGGTTTGGTTAGGTTTGGTTAGGTTTGGTTAGGTTTGGTTAGGTTTGGTTAGGTTTGGTTAGGTTTGGTTAGGTTTGGTTAGGTTTGGTTAGGTTTGGTTAGGTTTGGTTAGGTTTGGTTAGGTTTGGTTAGGTTTGGTTAGGTTTGGTTAGGTTTGGTTAGGTTTGGTTAGGTTTGGTTAGGTTTGGTTAGGTTTGGTTAGGTTTGGTTAGGTTTGGTTAGGTTTGGTTGTTAGGTTTGGTTAGGTTTGGTTAGGTTTGGTTAGGTTTGGTTAGGTTTGGTTAGGTTTGGTTAGGTTTGGTTAGGTTTGGTTAGGTTTGGTTAGGTTTGGTTAGGTTTGGTTAGGTTTGGTTAGGTTTGGTTAGGTTTGGTTAGGTTTGGTTAGGTTTGGTTAGGTTTGGTTAGGTTTGGTTAGGTTTGGTTAGGTTTGGTTAGGTTTGGTTAGGTTTGGTTAGGTTTGTTGGTTAGGTTTGGTTAGGTTTGGTTAGGTTTGGTTAGGTTTGGTTAGGTTTGGTTAGGTTTGGTTAGGTTTGGTTAGGTTTGGTTAGGTTTGGTTAGGTTTGGTTAGGTTTGGTTAGGTTTGGTTAGGTTTGGTTAGGTTTGGTTAGGTTTGGTTAGGTTTGGTTAGGTTTGGTTAGGTTTGGTTAGGTTTGGTTAGGTTTGGTTAGGTTTGGTTAGGTTTGGTTAGGTTTGGTTAGGTTTGGTTAGGTTTGGTTAGGTTTGGTTAGGTTTGGTTAGGTTTGGTTAGGTTTGGTTAGGTTTGGTTAGGTTTGGTTAGGTTTGGTTAGGTTTGGTTAGGTTTGGTTAGGTTTGGTTAGGTTTGGTTAGGTTTGGTTAGGTTTGGTTAGGTTTGGTTAGGTTTGGTTAGGTTTGGTTAGGTTTGGTTAGGTTTGGTTAGGTTTGGTTAGGTTTGGTTAGGTTTGGTTAGGTTGGTTAGGTTTGGTTAGGTTTGGTTAGGTTTGGTTAGGTTTGGTTAGGTTTGGTTAGGTTTGGTTAGGTTTGGTTAGGTTTGGTTAGGTTTGGTTAGGTTTGGTTAGGTTTGGTTAGGTTTGGTTAGGTTTGGTTAGGTTTGGTTAGGTTTGGTTAGGTTTGGTTAGGTTTGGTTAGGTTTGGTTAGGTTTGGTTAGGTTTGGTTAGGTTTGGTTAGGTTTGGTTAGGTTTGGTTAGGTTTGGTTAGGTTTGGTTAGGTTTGGTTAGGTTTGGTTAGGTTTGGTTAGGTTGTTAGGTTTGGTTAGGTTTGGTTAGGTTTGGTTAGGTTTGGTTAGGTTTGGTTAGGTTTGGTTAGGTTTGGTTAGGTTTGGTTAGGTTGGTTAGGTTTGGTTAGGTTTGGTTAGGTTTGGTTAGGTTTGGTTAGGTTTGGTTAGGTTTGGTTAGGTTTGGTTAGGTTTGGTTAGGTTTGGTTAGGTTTGGTTAGGTTTGGTTAGGTTTGGTTAGGTTTGGTTAGGTTTGGTTAGGTTTGGTTAGGTTTGGTTAGGTTTGGTTAGGTTTGGTTAGGTTTGGTTAGGTTTGGTTAGGTTTGGTTAGGTTTGGTTAGGTTTGGTTAGGTTTGGTTAGGTTTGGTTAGGTTTGGTTAGGTTTGGTTAGGTTTGGTTAGGTTTGGTTAGGTTTGGTTAGGTTTGGTTAGGTTTGGTTAGGTTTGGTTAGGTTTGGTTAGGTTTGGTTAGGTTTGGTTAGGTTTGGTTAGGTTTGGTTAGGTTTGGTTAGGTTTGGTTAGGTTTGGTTAGGTTTGGTTAGGTTTGGTTAGGTTTGGTTAGGTTTGGTTAGGTTTGGTTAGGTTTGGTTAGGTTTGGTTAGGTTTGGTTAGGTTTGGTTAGGTTTGGTTAGGTTTGGTTAGGTTTGGTTAGGTTTGGTTAGGTTTGGTTAGGTTTGGTTAGGTTTGGTTAGGTTTGGTTAGGTTTGGTTAGGTTTGGTTAGGTTTGGTTAGGTTTGGTTAGGTTTGGTTAGGTTTGGTTAGGTTTGGTTAGGTTTGGTTAGGTTTGGTTAGGTTT
Organism: Aspidapion aeneum; assembly: GCA_963576565.1. Lineage (NCBI taxonomy): Eukaryota > Metazoa > Arthropoda > Insecta > Coleoptera > Brentidae > Aspidapion > Aspidapion aeneum. The sequence continues at coordinate 72,311,399 of OY755040.1, forward strand.
GGTTAGGTTTGGTTAGGTTTGGTTAGGTTTGGTTAGGTTTGGTTAGGTTTGGTTAGGTTTGGTTAGGTTTGGTTAGGTTTGGTTAGGTTTGGTTAGGTTTGGTTAGGTTTGGTTAGGTTGGTTAGGTTTGGTTAGGTTTGGTTAGGTTTGGTTAGGTTTGGTTAGGTTTGGTTAGGTTTGGTTAGGTTTGGTTAGGTTTGGTTAGGTTTGGTTAGGTTTGGTTAGGTTTGGTTAGGTTTGGTTAGGTTTGGTTAGGTTTGGTTAGGTTTGGTTAGGTTGGTTAGGTTTGGTTAGGTTTGGTTAGGTTTGGTTAGGTTTGGTTAGGTTTGGTTAGGTTTGGTTAGGTTTGGTTAGGTTTGGTTAGGTTGGTAGTTGTTAGGTTTGGTTAGGTTTGGTTAGGTTTGGTTAGGTTTGGTTAGGTTTGGTTAGGTTTGGTTAGGTTTGGTTAGGTTTGGTTAGGTTTGGTTAGGTTTGGTTAGGTTTGGTTAGGTTTGGTTAGGTTTGGTTAGGTTTGGTTAGGTTTGGTTAGGTTTGGTTAGGTTTGGTTAGGTTTGGTTAGGTTTGGTTAGGTTTGGTTAGGTTTGGTTAGGTTTGGTTAGGTTTGGTTAGGTTTGGTTAGGTTTGGTTAGGTTTGGTTAGGTTTGGTTAGGTTTGGTTAGGTTTGGTTAGGTTTGGTTAGGTTTGGTTAGGTTTGGTTAGGTTTGGTTAGGTCTGGTTAGGTCTGGTTAGGTCTGGTTAGGTTTGGTTAGGTCTGGTTAGGTTTGGTTAGGTTTGGTTAGGTCTGGTTAGGTTTGGTTAGGTTTGGTTGGGTTTGGTTGGGTTTGGTTGGGTTTGGTTGGGTTTGGTTGGGTTTGGTTGGGTTTGGTTGGGTTTGGTTGGGTTTGGTTGGGTTTGGTTGGGTTTGGTTGGGTTTGGTTAGGTTTGGTTAGGTTTGGTTAGGTTTGGTTAGGTTTGGTTAGGTTTGGTTAGGTTTGGTTAGGTTTGGTTAGGTTTGGTTAGGTTTGGTTAGGTTTGGTTAGGTTTGGTTAGGTTTGGTTAGGTTTGGTTAGGTTTGGTTAGGTTTGGTTAGGTTTGGTTAGGTTTGGTTAGGTTTGGTTAGGTTTGGTTAGGTTTGGTTAGGTTTGGTTAGGTTTGGTTAGGTTTGGTTAGGTTTGGTTAGGTTTGGTTAGATTTGGTTAGGTTTGGTTAGGTTTGGTTAGGTTTGGTTAGGTTTGGTTAGGTTTGGTTAGGTTTGGTTAGGTTTGGTTAGGTTTGGTTAGGTTTGGTTAGGTTTGGTTAGGTTTGGTTAGGTTTGGTTAGGTTT
>OY755040.1:72312901-72550401 GCA_963576565.1 Aspidapion aeneum
GGTTTGGTTAGGTTTGGTTAGGTTTGGTTAGGTTTGGTTAGGTTTGGTTAGGTTTGGTTAGGTTTGGTTAGGTTTGGTTAGGTTGGTTAGGTTTGGTTAGGTTTGGTTAGGTTTGGTTAGGTTTGGTTAGGTTTGGTTAGGTTTGGTTAGGTTGGTTAGTTGGTTAGGTTTGGTTAGGTTTGGTTAGGTTTGGTTAGGTTTGGTTAGGTTTGGTTAGGTTTGGTTAGGTTGGTTAGGTTTGGTTAGGTTTGGTTAGGTTTGGTTAGGTTTGGTTAGGTTTGGTTAGGTTTGGTTAGGTTTGGTTAGGTTTGGTTAGGTTTGGTTAGGTTTGGTTAGGTTGGTTAGGTTTGGTTAGGTTTGGTTAGGTTTGGTTAGGTTTGGTTAGGTTTGGTTAGGTTTGGTTAGGTTTGGTTAGGTTTGGTTAGGTTGGTTGGTGGTTAGGTTTGGTTAGGTTTGGTTAGGTTTGGTTAGGTTTGGTTAGGTTTGGTTAGGTTTGGTTAGGTTTGGTTAGGTTTGGTTAGGTTGGTTAGGTTGGTTAGGTTTGGTTAGGTTTGGTTAGGTTTGGTTAGGTTGGTTAGGTTGTGGTTGGTTTGGTTAGTGGGTTTGGTTGGTTGGTTAGGTTTGGTTAGGTTTGGTTAGGTTTGGTTAGGTTTGGTTAGGTTTGGTTAGGTTTGGTTGGTTGGTTGGTTGTTGGTTTGGTTGGTTAGGTTTGGTTAGGTTGGTTGGTTGGTTAGGTTTGGTTGGTTTGGTTAGGTTGGTTAGGTTTGGTTAGGTTTGGTTAGGTTGTTGGGTTTGGTTGGTTTGGTTAGGTTTGGTTAGGTTTGGTTAGGTTTGGTTAGGTTTGGTTAGGTTTGGTTAGGTTGGTTAGGTTTGGTTAGGTTGGTTGGTTTGGTTGGGTTGGGTGGGGTTTGGTGGTTGGGTTGGTTGGTGGGGTTGGTTGGGTTTGGTTGGTTTGGTTTGGTTGGGTTGGTTTGGTTGGTTTGGTTGGTTTGGTTGGGTGGTTGGTTGGTTGGTTGGTTGGTTGGTGTGGTTGGTTGGGTGGGTTTGGTTGGTTGGTTGGTTTGGTTTGGGGTTGGTGGGTTTGGTTGGGGGTTTGGTTAGGTTTGGTTGGTTTGGTTAGGTTTGGTTAGGTGTGGTTTGGTTGGTTGGTTGGTTTGGTTGGTTGGTGGTTGGTTGGTGGTTTGGGTTGGTTGGTGGTTGGTGGTGGGTTGGTTTGGTTTGGTTTGGTTGGTTTGGTTGGTTGGTGGTTGGTTTGGTTGTGGTTAGGTTGGTTAGGTTTGGTTAGGTTTGGTTAGGTTGGTTAGGTTTGGTTAGGTTGGTTAGTTGGTTAGGTTTGGTTAGGTTTGGTTAGGTTTGGTTAGGTTGTTGGTTTGGTTGGTAGGTTTGGTTAGGTTTGGTTAGGTTTGGTTAGGTTTGGTTAGGTTTGGTTAGGTTTGGTAGGTTTGGTTAGGTTGGTTAGGTTTGGTTAGGTTTGGTTAGGTTTGGTTAGGTTTGGTTAGGTTTGGTTAGGTTTGGTTAGGTTTGGTTAGGTTTGGTTAGGTTTGGTTAGGTTTGGTTGGTTAGGTTTGGTTAGGTTTGGTTGTTGGTTAGGTTTGGTTAGGTTTGGTTAGGTTTGGTTAGGTTTGGTTTGGTTGGTTAGGTTTGGTTAGGTTTGGTTAGGTTTGGTTAGGTTTGGTTAGGTTTGGTTAGGTTTGGTTAGGTTTGGTTAGGTTTGGTTAGGTTTGGTTAGGTTTGGTTAGGTTTGGTTAGGTTTGGTTTGGTTAGGTTTGGTTAGGTTTGGTTAGGTTTGGTTAGGTTTGGTTAGGTTTGGTTAGGTTTGGTTAGGTTTGGTTAGGTTTGGTTAGGTTTGGTTAGGTTTGGTTAGGTTTGGTTAGGTTTGGTTAGGTTTGGTTAGGTTTGGTTAGGTTTGGTTAGGTTTGGTTAGGTTTGGTTAGGTTTGGTTAGGTTTGGTTAGGTTTGGTTAGGTTTGGTTAGGTTTGGTTAGGTTTGGTTAGGTTTGGTTAGGTTTGGTTAGGTTTGGTTAGGTTTGGTTAGGTTTGGTTAGGTTTGGTTAGGTTTGGTTAGGTTTGGTTAGGTTTGGTTAGGTTTGGTTAGGTTTGGTTAGGTTTGGTTAGGTTTGGTTAGGTTTGGTTAGGTTTGGTTAGGTTTGGTTAGGTTTGGTTAGGTTTGGTTAGGTTTGGTTAGGTTTGGTTAGGTTTGGTTAGGTTTGGTTAGGTTTGGTTAGGTTTGGTTAGGTTTGGTTAGGTTTGGTTAGGTTTGGTTAGGTTTGGTTAGGTTTGGTTAGGTTTGGTTAGGTTTGGTTAGGTTTGGTTAGGTTTGGTTAGGTTTGGTTAGGTTTGGTTAGGTTTGGTTAGGTTTGGTTAGGTTTGGTTAGGTTTGGTTAGGTTTGGTTAGGTTTGGTTAGGTTTGGTTAGGTTTGGTTAGGTTTGGTTAGGTTTGGTTAGGTTTGGTTAGGTTTGGTTAGGTTTGGTTAGGTTTGGTTAGGTTTGGTTAGGTTTGGTTAGGTTTGGTTAGGTTTGGTTAGGTTTGGTTAGGTTTGGTTAGGTTTGGTTAGGTTTGGTTAGGTTTGGTTAGGTTTGGTTAGGTTTGGTTAGGTTTGGTTAGGTTTGGTTAGGTTTGGTTAGGTTTGGTTAGGTTTGGTTAGGTTTGGTTAGGTTTGGTTAGGTTTGGTTAGGTTTGGTTAGGTTTGGTTAGGTTTGGTTAGGTTTGGTTAGGTTTGGTTAGGTTTGGTTAGGTTTTGGTTAGGTTTGGTTAGGTTTGGTTAGGTTTGGTTAGGTTTGGTTAGGTTTGGTTAGGTTTGGTTAGGTTTGGTTAGGTTTGGTTAGGTTTGGTTAGGTTTGGTTAGGTTTGGTTAGGTTTGGTTAGGTTTGGTTAGGTTTGGTTAGGTTTGGTTAGGTTTGGTTAGGTTTGGTTAGGTTTGGTTAGGTTTGGTTAGGTTTGGTTAGGTTTGGTTAGGTTTGGTTAGGTTTGGTTAGGTTTGGTTAGGTTTGGTTAGGTTTGGTTAGGTTTGGTTAGGTTTGGTTAGGTTTGGTTAGGTTTGGTTAGGTTTGGTTTGGTTAGGTTTGGTTAGGTTTGGTTAGGTTTGGTTAGGTTTGGTTAGGTTTGGTTAGGTTTGGTTAGGTTTGGTTAGGTTTGGTTAGGTTTGGTTAGGTTTGGTTAGGTTTGGTTAGGTTTGGTTAGGTTTGGTTAGGTTTGGTTAGGTTTGGTTAGGTTTGGTTAGGTTTGGTTAGGTTTGGTTAGGTTTGGTTAGGTTTGGTTAGGTTTGGTTAGGTTTGGTTAGGTTTGGTTAGGTTTGGTTAGGTTTGGTTAGGTTTGGTTAGGTTTGGTTAGGTTTGGTTAGGTTTGGTTAGGTTTGGTTAGGTTTGGTTAGGTTTGGTTAGGTTTGGTTAGGTTTGGTTAGGTTTGGTTAGGTTTGGTTAGGTTTGGTTAGGTTTGGTTAGGTTTGGTTAGGTTTGGTTAGGTTTGGTTAGGTTTGGTTAGGTTTGGTTAGGTTTGGTTAGGTTTGGTTAGGTTTGGTTAGGTTTGGTTAGGTTTGGTTAGGTTTGGTTAGGTTTGGTTAGGTTTGGTTAGGTTTGGTTAGGTTTGGTTAGGTTTGGTTAGGTTTGGTTAGGTTTGGTTAGGTTTGGTTAGGTTTGGTTAGGTTTGGTTAGGTTTGGTTAGGTTTGGTTAGGTTTGGTTAGGTTTGGTTAGGTTTGGTTAGGTTTGGTTAGGTTTGGTTAGGTTTGGTTAGGTTTGGTTAGGTTTGGTTAGGTTTGGTTAGGTTTGGTTAGGTTTGGTTAGGTTTGGTTAGGTTTGGTTAGGTTTGGTTAGGTTTGGTTAGGTTTGGTTAGGTTTGGTTAGGTTTGGTTAGGTTTGGTTAGGTTTGGTTAGGTTTGGTTAGGTTTGGTTAGGTTTGGTTAGGTTTGGTTAGGTTTGGTTAGGTTTGGTTAGGTTTGGTTAGGTTTGGTTAGGTTTGGTTAGGTTTGGTTAGGTTTGGTTAGGTTTGGTTAGGTTTGGTTAGGTTTGGTTAGGTTTGGTTAGGTTTAAATTCTAATCTCGATGGTCCGAGCCGCCTACGGTGCATAGGAATGAGTCATACGGTGCATGTAGGTGTTAATAACTGGAGAGTCAAACAGCATCAACAAAAACATTTAGCAAGATCTAGCATATCTCCTGTGGAATATCAAGGTGATTAATAATTAGTTTTTCGTGTGAATTCGTAAAAAAATCTAAATTTTTTAAATTCAATATAGGCTTGGAATTACACTGTGCATGACCTATACTATAGCGTATTTAAAAAAGTAAATTCACTAAACTATATCATCTGAAACTTGATAAATTTGTTGGACAAAATAGACAGCACAAAAACAATTAAATTTATCGGCATTTGTCAACCCCCAACATGTTGTTTTTATAACAATCATAGCCTTCTTGATTGATTTTAGCAAGAGAAAAAATAATGCACGCAATCATTCTTGAAAATTTAGTTATTCAATGTAGGAGATCTCTGGCCCACTGTGCGGTGATTAGAGAGAGAAATTTTTGCCTGAGTGTCCCTAGGGTCACTGTATCCTGGAAGCCTGGCATCTCCAGGGGTAGCGACACCAAACATAACCTCATTTGCGAAAAACGCAAATCTGACGTAGCGTAGCTTTTTTATGTTCAAAAAAATTAAATGGTTTACAAATGTTACGTAAAGAACTGTCCGTCACACCCGGTATATAAATTTGACTGTCCAAATAAGCAAACCTAAAAAAGCTAAGTTTTTTATGATTTCAATATTTATTAGGACCCTGTGTCAGGACCCACACAGCGCGCAGCGCAAGAAACCAAAAATATAGTTTGCAGGTTTTATATATATTCTAAAATATAGAAAACTATTATGTTGGGTTTTGTATCATTTAATAAATTTCTTTATGTTCTGTAGGGAATAAAAGTGTACGTTTAATCCCTTTTTTCGTGGGTTAAGGTAGTATTTCTTGTCCCCAGTAATTAAAAGTAATTTCTTTAAAACCATAAAGGTAAAATATATGTTTTTGGATTATTTTATTTTATCATAAAACAGAAAAAAAAGTAATCAAGATATATACACGATAACGATTATTTTCTAAATTCTGTTTATTGCATCATTTTCGGTACTGAAAGCTGCTTTCTTCGGTGGCCGTTTCCATGCCCATCTCAAAGTAGGAATAGGCTTTATTCTTTTGTCCCTTGTTTGCTCGATCTTCGTGAAATGTAATTCGAACTTTTTCTCGACTAAACTTATATAGTTTGTTATGAAATAAATATTAATTTTTTCACATTTTTTCTATGTTTGTTATCGTCTGACTGACTTTTGTTTAATGTAATGCCATGACAACTATCACTGCTCACTGTTTTATTATAAACGAGGGGTTGACATGCTAAAATTACAGTACCGGTAAGTGGTTTAATACCTATTTATTTAGTTTATGATTATTATTATTTTTAGTATATAAAAATAAACCTTGGAATTAAAGTCCCTTTTAGTCAATTAGCAAATTATAGCCCTCCTTTCGGTCGGGCATAAAAATTCCCGCCATAGGATTAAAAGTAAAGACTCTAGGTATAATACATTATGTTTATTAGTGTTAAAAAAAAGCGGGCGGCGAAGCAAAAGGCGTAAGTACAAAAAGTCGAAAATACAAAAGTTCAAAAGTACAAAAGGTCGAAAATACAAAAGGTCGAAAGTACAAAAGATCAAAAATACAAAAGGTCGAAAAACAAAAGATTGAAAAACAAAAGGTCCAAACAAAGATCGAAAGTAGCTACACTGTAATGATTGCAAAACAAAGTAGAATTAAGAGACACACAGGTACATACACACACACAGAAAAGTTTTTAAAAAATCAACATCCATTAAAAACTCACGGTCTAAGAATTTTTATTTACCATCTCTAGGTATTTTTTGGGGTAGCAACACGACGGGTCGCAGAACTTTGTTCGAAAACATTTTCTTCGAACGGAAATTTGTATGAAAACAATTTCTTCTAATGGAAATTTGTTTGAAAACATTTTTTTCGAACGGAAATTTGTTCCAAAACCAGTTCTTCGAATGGAAAATTATTCGAAAAAATTTTCTTCCTTCGGAAATTTGTTCGAAAACATTTTTTTCAAACGGAAATTTGTTCGAACACCATTTCTTTGAACGAAAATTTGTTTTCGAACTGAAATTTGTTCGTAAGCAATAGTTGTTCAAAAACATTTTCTTCGAATAGAAAACATTTTCTTTGAAAGCAAGCTTTTCGAAAAAAGACGCTCTAGACCTGGATTTCCAAACCTAACACAATTCATATAGTTTGACTAAGGCAAGGTTCTTCTAACATATTTTTTCAAAAAAACCCTTATCATAAACTGTCTGAAAGTTTGTCTACTGTCGAAAGTGATATTTTCCTAAACTTTGTCAATTGATGGCAAACGTATCCGAACCGGTCCAGATACCCCCTGATGCGCTCAATTGAGAAAGGTTAGAGTAACACTGATTTCAACCTTCCAAAATGAGGACCGAAAAGCTAATTTAGGGAAATCATTTTTCGAAAATAGGTTTCGGCTGGTTCGGTTTGGTTTGACACACTCTAGGATCCCGGGAAAGAAGTCAGGGAAGTTTTTGTTTCCAAAAATTAGAAAGAGACCCCATTAGTCGAACTATAGAAGTTGTGTTTAGTTTGGCAGGCCAGGTGGTCAAAAATTTTTTTTTTGAAAAATTTGCTTTCAAAGAAATGTTTTTTAACAAATTTCCATTTAAAGAAAATATTTTTGAACAAATTTCTATTCAAATAAAATGTTTTCGAACAAATTTCCGTTCGAAGAAAATGATTTCGAACAAATTTTTGTTTCAAGAAAACGTTTTCGAACAATTTTCCTTTTTAAGAAAACGTTTTCGAACAATCTTTTGTTCGAAGAAAATATTTTCGAACAATTTTCTGTTTGAAGAAAATGATTTTTGAAGTTTATGCTTTCAAACAATAATATTAAGATATTTATATGAAATGTACTATAAAATTATAAGTAGTTAAAGCCGAACCTTACGAAAAACTCGAACTATATTTGGAGTTGAATGTTTTTGGTATTTGGGCATTCTTTTGATAAAGTGTAAAAATCGGTATAAAAAGGGACTAAAAAAAACACAAAACCTAAAAATACCCAAAAATGGGAAAAAACTTGGAAAATAAACTAAACAGTGCGAAAAATATATTAATAATCTTTTAACATTGAAATGTATTTTTGTCTTTTTTGTTTATTTATTTAGTACGTATTATTTTTCTACAAAAAACACAAATAATATTTAAACTCAAGGAAAATATTTTTTATTTCTTAAGCTGTATAAAAACGAGTTCTTTTTAAGTTTTATTAAAACATTTTTTTTTCTCATACTGTATAAAAATGAGTTTTTTTCACGAACGTCTATGGAAATTTGAGTGCGGTTTTGACACTCGTGTCGCTACCCCTGGAGATGCCAGGCTTCCAGGATGCAGTGACCCTGTGTCATATACGTAACGCATAGCCGTGACCGTTCCAGTTGCTTCGTATATAATTCATTGAATTAATTAGAAGATATCAATTGTTCTTAAAGGACCCTGATGTGGTAAAGTAAATACTAATTATGTTCCACATATATAGGGTATTTTAGTAATATATTTGGTTTTGTTTTAAATTTAATAATTTAGAAACTTATACTATTTTAAGAAACTTCTGAAGAAACTTCTGAAGAAACTTTGAAGAAACTTCTGAAGAAACTTCTGACTAAAGAAACTTCTGAAGAAACTTCTGAAGAAACTTCTGAAACAACTTCTGAAGAAACTTCTGAAGAAACTTCCGAAGAAACTTCCGAAGAAACTTCCGAAGAAACTTCCGAAGAAAGTTCTGAACAAACTTCTGAAGAAACTTCTGAAGATAGTTCTGAGGAAGAGGAGGAGATTAAAATTGAAATAGAAGGTAAGTAGAAGATTTGAATACATTTTTTGAAACTTAATTCAATGGATATAATAAGTAACTAAACAAAACTTTTTCTTCTTTAATACCGGGCAGTCTACCACTTCTAAATAAATTCAAACTAATTAGCTATCATTTAGTAGGTAAAAATGAGGAAAATTTGGTAATTTATTTAATTTTTAAAATCAAGGCGGTTAATTAAGACACTTTTAAAAATAAAGTTGATTATTTTTGAATAATTTTACTAAATTAATTACAAGATGTCAATTGTTATCAAAGGACCGCGATGTGTTAAAGAAAATACTAATTATGTTCCACATATATCGGGTATTTTAGTGACATCTTAATTTTTGTTTTAAATTTAATATTTTATAAATTTATAATATTTTTTTAAGAAGATGATGAGACTTCTGAAGAAACTTCCGTAGCAACTTCTGAAGAAGAGTAGTAGAAGCCTTGAATGCATTTTTAGGAATTTAATTCGATGGATATAAGTATCTAAAAAAAAAGCTTTTGCTCCTTTAATGCCGAGCAACCTACCGCTTCTAAATAAACTGAAACTCATTAGCTATCATTTATTAAAGAAAAATTGGCACAATTTTGTATTTAATTTAATTTTTAAAATATATGTAGTTTTATTAAAACTATTTCCAAAATAAAATTGGTTATTTTTTAATCATTTTACTAAATTAATTATAAGATGTCAATTGTTCTCAAAGGACCTCGGCGTGTTAAAGTAAATACTAATTATATTCCACATATATCGGGTATTTTATAGACCAGGCAAAAATGTTGGAGTTTCAAACAATCGTATCTCTACCAAATTTTTTACACATATACAGTACCCTTTCACGGTTTCAAGAACCGACTTCATTTCAAGTTTTTTGTTAACTTTTCTGTGGCGCAGAGGCGATTTTCTAATATACAAGATTTGTACAAACATATGTCTTTTATTTAATATATTTCTTCACAAACTGCCTACATTTTTTAGAAGCTGTTAAGAATTTTAATAAAATGATGTACTACATTCTTAGAATTTTTTTTGAATGATTAATGGGCAAGTATTTAGTTTTACAAAAAATTTACGATTTTGTAAAAAAAATTTATATTTTTTTTAATTTTCAAAAGCAGAAAACAAAAAACAAATAATATCGTTTACCACAAAAAGTTTTTGGGATCTCTCTACTACAAAAAAATTGTAAAAAAAAGTTAGATATGCTACAGGGGTAACACGATAATTTATTATGCTGAGAAAAACAGAGCAAAATCGCATTTTCATGTAGATATTGCATTGTCTCGGATTAATTAAATTTTCTTTAAAACCGTTTTAATCATTTAAATAAATTAAGCACCAGTTCATAGCAGGTTTATGGTGCTTTCAAAAAAAATAATAATAATAATCTAGATACAAATAATTAGAAATATTAAACCTATTTGGTGTCTTTTGGTTTTGTTTAAATTTTGTCCGTTTTTATCTCATAACAAATCCATTTCTATTGGGGATTTTATCTGCTGCCATTTTTTTGTTTGTTTCTAAATAAAAAATATCACATTTGTCTACCTGGGCAATTATTCTCGCAGGCCATGCTTTTAAAAAATGAGTACATTTTTACCGTTTTCATAGTTACAAAAATAACATTCAAGCTCCCGATAGGGAAAAATTTATGAAACTTGGTACAATTAACAGAAATATTATGGTTGACGAGTAAACTTATATAATTATTTGAATGTTTGCACATATGTCAAAATATCGCAATTTTTTAATGCTTAAACATTGTTACCAAACGCCGAACTTAACAAAATATGAATAGAGTTCATCTTCTTCCATTTTTTGGTTAGGCTCGGGCTGAATCAAGCATTAAAAATCGCTAACGCAGAGTCTTTCAGTTGAGGATTCTTAGCCCTCTAAACTTTTTATTTATTAGTTTAACTTTACAGGAAGAATTTCTAAACTTACTTATGTAGGTGTCTCTTATTCTACACTAAAATAAAACTCAGTGTAGGTAGATACCTAGGTACTTAACTTAAACTTCACACCCGTTAATAATTTGAGTTCACATTTTTTTTTTAGCCGAACCGTACACCTATTCCTTCATATTTTAGACATGTATGTAGATAGTTTGTATGATATAAACAGTTGCTGTTATTAAAATTTTAAGGCACAAATGTTGTCGTCCCGTCAATTTATGTTGGTAAGATCCAGAAGGCGTTGGAAAAGAAACGAAATGTCAAACTCATTACCAAATAAAGTAGGGGGAATGGGACAATTCGCCGCGACCGATTCGCCGGGGCAACAATTCTCCGCCGACCAATTTTCCGAGGGAAAATTCAGCGCGAGAGTTTTTGTTTAATTTTGATTGTAATGTTTCTATAATTTTAATATGTTTACTACACACGAAACATTAAAATCTAAGGGCACGGCAGTGCTTGGCCAAGTTCGCGCAACTGCTGTACCTACAATCTTTTTTTGAAACATTTTAGCCCATATTTGACCTATCCAAAAATCTACTTCGAAATAAGCTACGAAACTCAAACTTTGCACAGTCATATGGTTAACAACCCCTCCAAGTTTCATGGACTTTCATAAAGTAGTAAAGTAGGCAAAATTTCAAAAAACGTCGTCGCTATTGGGTAGTTTAGACCTTACCTTAATGAAAGATCTCAAGTTGTTTTGTGGCCGCAGGGAAGTTCGTCGGCGGGGATCTGTTCTAGGCCCTCTACTTTTTTAAATCTATATTAATGACATAGTAAATTTGGAAATCTCAGGTATATTTACTCTCTTTGCCGATGATACTGCTGTTGTGTGGCACAATAAAGATATCCAGACTTTAAAAACTATTATTTCCTAAGACCTTAAAAAAATCAACATGTGGTGGGATGCTAATAAATTAGCTTTTTCCTTGGGTTGTTATTCAACCAAAAATTGAAATTTGATGATCATATTTTTCAGCTTGGCAAAAAACTATCTTCTGCGTGTTTTGCTATACGCATTGTGAGGAGTGAGTTGTGTTTGGGGATTGCTCGCTCGGTCTATTTTGCTCTATTTGAGTCTTGCTTACGTTATGGCATCGCCTTTTGGGTATCGACCTACAAATATTTATTAAACTCTATTTTTTTATTACAGAAAAAAGCATTTAGCTTTGTTACTAATGCTCACCAACGAGAAAGCTGAAAACCAATCTTTATAGCGCAAAACATTTTAACAATGACATTTGATGATACAATGATAGTACATTTTAGAGATTTGATTTTACTACTTCAAAACTTAAATATTATCCAAATCTTTAAAAAAAGGAGTGAAATCAACAAAAACAATTAATAAGATGAAAGTAAAGCCAAGTTTTCCAATAAAAATTTTAAAATGAAAGATTCTTACTGGTTTGGAAATGTTTTTCTAAACTTGGCTATTATACTTACATATTTTTCTATAATTTTATTAGAAATCTTAACAGCTTTTAAAAAATGTAGGCAGTATTTACAGGGTGGTTCCGGTTGTGAATAAATATAATAAATAAGAGACTTATGTTTGTACGAATGTCGTAAATCAGGAAATCATCTCTGCGCCACAGAAAAACTAACAAAAACTTAACGAAGTAGGTTCTTGAAACCGTGGTAGGGCATTGTATATGTGCACACAATTTGGTGAATTTTTGCATGGTCTATTAGTGATATATTAATTTATTTTAAAGTGATTATTTTATAAATTTATACTATATTTTTTAAAAGATAAGTAGATGATGAGATTGAATTTGAAGTAAAAGGTTTTGTTCATCAAAAATAATATTTTAACTCTTCCTTGTTTATATATACCCCAGTCATAATAAACAACAAGGGGGTTAAATAACAATAATTCGCATAGAGCTGAAAAGTGGTACAGGTCTTAAATATACTATTATAAATGATATCTGAAAAATCTCCACCGCTCCCACGTCTGTTAAAAAAATTAATCAAGGTCAAAAGTCAAAAATATGTTTCTTTGCTTTTTTCTCCTAAGCGGTAAGAGCTATCACAAAAGTACCTTAAACAAATGTTTTAGACCCTTAAATTTTCTACAATAATGGTTCTTATACCTTTTTCTTACGAACCACCATTCCTGAGATATGGCGATTTAAAACATCGAAAATACTCATATGCACACATACTCGGCCGGTATACATCATAGTAGGCTCAATTTAATAAAAATATTGTAACGTGAGGTTGGAATTGCTTCTATGACTAAAATCGCAGGAGAAACATTTATAAATATTAAATTAAAACGCGCTGACAAAGTACTTCCTCTTCTAACTATGAGTAGCACCATAAAAGTTCATGATAGGACGGTACCTATATATTATTATTTCAACGTGTCACTAAGGCCTTTGACGATGAACGTGAAAAATTCTTCGAATATGAATTAGCCCCCTACCCGTCATCCCTATTCGAGCCAATTGTAATGCGTAAAACACAGAAGTCAGTCATTTACGATTTAACTTAACTGTAAACATTGAAATTGAAAGCACAAATGCTAACTACGTCATTGATGGAGGATATCTATTACACCGCGTTGTGTGGGATCAAGAAGAGACATTTAACGTTATTTTCGATAAATACGTTCAGTATGTTCAGAGACATTTTGGTCATAGCGTAATAGCGTATTTGATGGTTATACTGATTTATAAGAAAAATATCAAAGCTGCAGAACAACGTCATAAACATCCGTATCTTCTGATGTCGTTTTTGATGAAATTATGACAGCTCCAAAAAACCAACAACAATTTCTTGCAAATATGCACAACAAGTCTTGCTTCATTTCAATCTTATCTGAAAAGTTTACAACTGCGAACATTTTAGTGAAACAAGCAGATAATGACGCTGATGTCCTCATAATTGAAACAGCCATAGAACAATGCAATAGAGCAAATACAACAATCGTTGTTGGTGAAGATGTTGACTTGTTAATACCACTGACTGCACGAACTCCATTTAATAAGATTATTTACTTTTTGAAACCTGGGAAAGCTCAAGTACAAACTAAAATATATTCCTCAGAAAGTTTATGTCAATTTCCACAATGTCAATCTCATGTCTTACTTCTACACGCAATAGCAGACTGCCACACTACTTCTGCATTTTTCAAAAGGGGCAAAAAGCAGTATTTAAAATGTTTGAAACACGTAATGATTTAAGACGATTTTTTTTAACATGGCCAAAACCATTTTTTAAACTTTTTTTTGCAACTTTTTTAAGGACGGTGTCAAGATTAGCATTCAAGAGAAATTTTAACAACTTTCTCTAAAACAAAATCGAAAAACGCTTTTTTGGTAGATTAGGTAGATAATTTTGTCCTGTCCGCACCTTGAAAAGAAATGACATTTTTTATACCACAAAGTGAAATAAGAGACATAAATCATAGTTTGTTAAATTATTAATTACCAAAATATTTAAAATCCACATTTGTTGGATGAAAGTAATCTGGGTAAAAAAAGAAAAACTTAAATCGAATAGCTAAAAATAAAAAAAATATAAGGCACGACATTTTTTTTTATCCTGCTAAATTTCTTGATAATGTTATACTTAACTAAATTAAAGGAACTAAAGAATATGATGCCAGTCTAATAAAAAAATACTGAAAATATTAATTAAGCACCTTTGCTTTTTTTATAAACTTATTATTAGAAGAGGTGCGGAAAGGACATTTAGGGTGCGGATTGGACAATATATATGATTACGCATTAAAATATATTAACACTGAAATGTATTTTTATAAAAAAAATCGTCAAATCCAAATAATTTTTAATTAGACACAAGGTAAACGTACAATCCAAAGGTTCTGATAGATATTTTAATAAAAAACGTAAAATCCAAATAACTCTTAATTATTAGAAACTTGGTTAAAGGACAAGCTAAGTGTTTAATGCTGCCAGTTATTTTTGTTTTTGTTTTATTTTGAATTTTTGGAAAATCTAACCTTAAATTTTGTTATGATATTTTTGGGCTCTTTAGCCAAAACCTTCAAAAAAGAAACTCCTTGTTTGGGAAAATTCCGATCAGGTGATAATTTTTCTCTTTGTTGAAAGTTATTTTCTTTTTGAACACCTGATCATTTATGGCAAAAATCATGCGCGCTGTCCACACGCTGGGAGTCTGAAGCGCCCCCATGTATTTGATAGGGGAATGAAGACCTACTTCCGACAAGACACTGAAAGAAGTCACACGTGTTTTAAGATTAAGACCGAAATTCCAACCACAAGAAAATCCGCGGTGCCGCGAGTGTAATGTGGAACTGCTGCTAAATAAAAGAAGGTAAGCTTCTAGCGTGTTGCCGATTTTTTACCTTTGTTTTAGTTCAATAAACGTCTGTTTTACCAGACGGGGTGAATTTAACTTTGGGATAATTTTTTTGTGATATCTCTGGTCTTCTCCCCTTCGTGCACAGCCGTCTACTAAGATACTGTGGTTATATTATATTAATTTTGGAATTGATTTTTCAACAAATTATCAATTTTTTCTTCTTCTGGAACAAAAAATATTTGTTCTCTTGACTTTGAGACACTTTCTGGATGATTGTTTAAAACACATACAATTTCTGTGTAGTTAAATTCCTGAATGTCATCTTTAATTGGCCACTTGTAATTTTTTCGTGTTCGGTTCGGTAATTTTTTTCCAAACAAAGCAGATATTTCAGAAAAACTAGCAAAAAAAAGTCAAATTCTTTTATAAGTGAGATTTGACACTGTTGCTTATTTCATAATATTCTTTCAACGTGATGTGCAACTTACTGTTTCAGCGATCTGAGACAATTTTGGTGAAAGGCTCGCTATGATACCGGGCGGCATTCCGTAGTTTATTACTGTGAAGCATAAAATTTCATACTAATTTTTTCGGAAACTATGGATTTTTGAACAAAATTTCATAAGAATTTTATGTTCCTAAATTTTCAAGTTATCATGAAACAAAACATGAAAAACACCCTGTATATGGCTATAAACATATTTTTATTCTATTTTTTCATATTTTTCGCTTAAGAAACCACTTCTTATGTCCGGTCCGCACCCCGCACTGTCCAGTCCGCACTCACACGAAATAGGTGCGGATTGGACGGTGCGTACCGGACATTTTATGACTTTATAATTTATTCACAAAAACTGGCAAAGTCGATTGAAGTGAGTTTTAGGGTATGTTATACCGACATGAAAATTCACCAAAACAACAAATTCTTTTTCTAAAATAACACATAGGAAAAACTTAAATTGCGGTGCAGACGGGACCTGGGAAAAAGTGCGCAAAATTTGTTTTATTTTTTTATTTCAATATGTTTTAATTAAACCTAAAAAACAGATACTCACCAATTTCTTTGTGAGGAGCACAACACAAATATCTCAGCGGAAATGACAAGAAATACACTGATGTCAAACTGGAACTGTCGAAAGTGGTAAAATTCTTAGGTGAGGACTGGACATTTTTCTTAGGGGACAAACTTGTAAATTTTATACCAATAACATAATCGCATGGTATCTTACTATATCGTTAGTATGAGTACTCCAAAGACCAACGAATAGTATGATGTATTTTTCTTCTTAAAATTATACTGAAATCGAACAATTAAACCATTTTCAATTTGACGTTTTTCACGGGGGACAGGTGCGGATGCGGACAAAAATGGTCTTTTTTGAAGAAAATCAATGAGATAATTCCATTTTTCTGCAATTAAATTGTATTTTTTAAGTAAAATTAGGTGGGTAGATAATTTTAAATACTAGTTTAGATTCCTAAATAGCTTAAGTTTTTTTTTAATCGAGAGGGGACACGTTTTTTTACGTTTTGGCCTTGTTAAAAAAAAATCGTCTTAATTGATTGCGCAGACGTATTCTAAAAGATTGACTCTTCTCCACAAGTCATCATCACAAGTGGAATTCGCTTGCTTCTTGCTATATATGGTGCTCCAAAAAAAATTGATTCTATAGACAAGTATAGATATCTAAGTTTTGTTAAAAATACTCGGAACAATAAAATGGTACAACTTTCTTGTCTTCCTCTAACATCTGCTTCTGCCTATCAACACTTATATCGTGTATACTATCAAGTTCAATTGTGGCTAGACAATCAACTGAACCCAGAAGACTGGGGTTGGAAATTTATAAATAATACTTTAGAGCCGATTAAAACTTTACTTCCACGTGCTCCAGAAAAACTACTTAACACAATTTTTTTCAATTGCAAAAAGGATTGTAGCGCTAACTGTGATTGTAAAAGAGTCGGATTGTTTTGTACACCAATTTCGAGGAGGAGACAACTGATGCATCTGTCATAGATGGATTTCCGGATATTTCGCAAGAAGATGACAAAAAAGAAAGCGAGGAAGACATTACTGTTGAAGTATTATTTGAAGATTCCGAGACAAATTGAAATTCTCCCAAAATCAACAATAATCCGTTCAACTAAAATAATTACCAAGAGCACCGTTTTTTAAAATTAAAAGTATAATGTGAGATAAAACTTAACCACAATAGATCGTAGACTAGGCCTACAGGGGAAACCACGTTAAAAAAACAGCAATTAAATTTTATTTAATTATTTTTAAAAATATATTTTTGTTTTTGCACTTTGCATTTTAAAAATAAGTCGGCAAAAAAGATGTTTATTTCATTGGAATTTTAAAATACCTACAATATTGAACCGTACACATGTAAACGGCCGATCGCGAAATAAATTAGATAAGGAATTGTTTTCTTAGTTTTTTCTTGCCGTGGAATTTTATTTTTAAAATTTTAATAAGCTCGCTTAATTTTTTTGTTGCGTTTTTTTTGCGTTGTTGGTATTTGGTGGCAAGTAAAGGACACACTTTAATAAAATTTTGCTTTTACAATAATATACAGGGTTCATTTTCAAAATGTCGGACAGCTCGAAAATAAATAAACGGAAAGTCTTTATAAAAAGGATCAAAGAGATGTATGATTTTTCCTTGTTAGCCTCGTCAGATCCGTCAAAAATTAATGATTTTACAGCTCGTTATTCTCTTTTAGAAACTTGCTATTTGGAGTTTAATAAGTTACATTTAGATAATATTTTGAATAAAAAGATGACGAATTCTGCTTTAGATCAACAAGATGAAATTCGTATTGAGGTTGACGAACAATTTTTTTTTGTAAAATGCACTTATAATGAGTTATAATAATGAACCATGGCGTCACTTTGTCGGTTCCACCATCACCAACAGGGCATCGTAGTACCCCGCACGTTAATTTTAATATGCCTAGATTGGATATACCCTGTTTTTTAGGCCATTTAAAATGCTGGCCCACATTTTTTGATTTATATAATATATATATATATTTATCGGTTTCACAACGTTCTACGTCTTCCGATACCCAATCTCCACTCGTTTCTGTTTGCCCATAATTCATCATCTAGGCCTCTTATTCTTATTTCACTATCTATTCCTTCTCTCCAGCTTCTCCTTGGTCTTCCTCGTTTTCTTCGGCCAGTTGGTTTCCATTGTAATATTTGTTTAGGTAGTCTTCCATCATCCATTCTTTGTACATGTCCGTACCACACCAGTTGTTTTGTTCTTATATCATCCACTAGAGTACGTTCACCCACTGTCATAATTTCTCTTATTCTTTGATTGGTAACTCTTTCTCTTTTTGATTTCCCTGCTGCTCTTCTCCAATAGTCCATCTCCGTAGCGGAAAGCATTTTTTCTGTTCTATCTTTGATTGGCCATACTTCTGAGCCGTATGTAATAATACTTTTTACAATGGTGTTATATATAAGCTTTTTGTTATGTTTTGATATACTTTGGTCCCAAATTATTCCATTTAATAAAGTTATTGCTTTTCTTCCTTGTACGTTTCTATCTTTTATAGCTTTGTCTAGTGTTCCGTCAGCTGTAATTTTTAGACCCAAGTATTTATACTCATCACAGGACTGAATTCGCTGCCCAGTATTTAAGATTAGATCCTGTTTCGTTCCACCAATACACATATACTCTGTCTTATTGATATTAACCTCTAGTCCCCACTTATTGTACTCGTCTATTAGTTTTCGTGTCATATATTCGAGGTCGTCATAATCCTGAGCCACCACTATCTGATCATCGGCAAAACATAAAGTATACAAGGTGCTTTCATTCAACGGAATTCCCATGTTTTGGCATTTTCTCTTCCAGACTTTAAGGACCTGTTCCAAATATATCTTGAAGAGCGTAGGCGAGATACAGCAACCTTGTTTAAGACCTTTATTTACTTGAAAGCCTTTGGTTAGTTTTGCTTTTATTTTAACTTTTGCCTTACTATTGCGGTATAACTCTTTGATGGCCTTAATTAGTTGTACGCTTATGTTTGTCTTTTCCAACGCTTTCCAAAGTAGATTTAGTGGTATACTATCATATGCCTTCTGCAAATCTACGTAAAGCAGATGGAGCTCTTGTCCGTATGCCATTTTCTTTTCAATAACTTGGGTTATACAAAAGAGATGATCTGAAGTCGATCTACCCGCCCTGAAACCAGCTTGTTCTTCTGCCTCCATATCTTTATATTCGCTCTCCACTTTATTTCTTATTATTTTGCCATATATTCTGCTTAGCGTACTAGTTACAGATATACCTCTATAATTGTCACATATATCTTTCCTTCCTTTTTTGTGTATTGCGGATATATATGACGTTTTCCACTCAGTTGGTACTACAGCTCCATTTAAATATCTTTGGAAAAGATTCCGTAATCTACAAAACAATTCTTCAGTGCCATATTTAATAAGTTCCGCTGGGATATTTCCGGGTCCGGCAGATTTACCGCTTTTTAAGGTTTTGCACACGTTTTTGACCTCAGATATTGTGAGGGGTACTGGAGATCCCATCGTTCTAATGATATTGTCTCTTTCGTCTTCCTTGAATTCTGCTCTATCTTCAGTTAAAAGTTTTTTAAAATGCTCATCCCATTCTTTGTCTGGTATTGGTGAAATAATATCTCTGCATGTTTCTTTTTTGATCGATCTTATAGTTTTCCAGCTTTCGGTACTTCTCCTACCTCCTAAGTAAGAATCTATTTTCTGGCACTTTTGCATCCATGATTGATTCTTCTTATCACTGATCATTCTTCTCACCTTTGATTGCGCGATTTTGTATTCTTCTCTGCTTCTATCTGTCTTTTGGGATAAGTACGTGTGATATAATTTCCTTTTTTCCTCTATTTCACTTTCAATCTCAGCATCCCACCAGTATGGTTTTGTTCTTTTAGGAGTTTCTTCCACTAATCCTAGTGCTTCTTTTGCAGCTTGATGGATGCTTAATGTGATACATTCGTATTCCTCATCTGGGGTTTCACCTGAACTTGAATTAAGTTTTTCGTTCAGTCTCTTTTTGTATAAGTTTTTTACGCTGTCATGTTCTAGGCTTAGTAGATTATATTGACAGCGATCAATTTCCTCATTCACTGTATCATCAAGATTTTGTTGATGGAGGCTTCGGCCTTGATAAGGAAAGAGAATTTTGGTCTCCAGAAAATAGTGATCACTTCCGCATGTTGATCCACGCTTTGTTCTGACATCTTGAATTTTTAGTTTTGTCTTTTGTTTAGTGATAAGATAATCAATGACGGATTTCAGGTTTTGTGAGGGTTTGGTCCAGGTATATTTGTGTATTTTCTTATGTTGGAAAAAACCGTTTTGGATTTTTAGGTCTAATTGCTCACATACTGTGATAATTTATATAAAAGTTCTGTAAATCATGCAGCTCATTTTTCAAACGCACAAAAGTCTCAGTTGCTTCTTAATTTGGTTTCAGAGGAGCCTCTTGGCTTGTTAAAGAATATCCCGATAACTGATGATAATTACCTCATTGCGTACGATACTTTGGTACAGAGGTACGATAATCGTAGGTTATTGGTCACAACTTATTTTCATGAAATATTGAATTCCTAAAATTTCAAGCCCTCAGAACCACGCTTTGCGTAGTTTAGTAGATAGATTCTGCGAGAATGTGGAAGCCTTAAAATTATTGAAGTTTCCTACTGGAGTGGGACTTTGTGCTTTTTAATTTGTAACTTTAAAAAATCGATTTAGATACCTCACAGAGGTTTGAAATGGAGCATGCCAAATTTGATATGCCCAATTATACACAATTAAAAGTATTTTTAAATAATCGTTTTAATGTATTAGATACTGATCTGTACCAAAGATGATAAATCAAAAAGTGGTGGCTCAGTTTAGCCTTCGATTAAATCTTCTTCTAGCTCACGCTAAAATAATAGAGGAATCGAGGCCCATGTTAATACACCGAATCCTAATAATGACAACTCACAAAATTGTGGGATCTGTCAATCTAGGCATTCGGTCTATAATACTACTGTTTTTCTTAGTAAATCTCCTCATGAACGTTACTTGCTTGTCAAACGCCATCGTCTATGTGTAAATTGTTTAAGTTCACATAAACTATCAAAATGCAATTCTAATAAATTTTGCTCTGTTTGCAATAATCCTAACAGCCGCCACATAGTCTTTTACATTTTGAAACCCCGCAAACTCCACCTTCTGAACAACCCGCTTTGTTGCCACCGCAGCCCCCTGTGGCTCAGAATAATAACGGTCTAAATTCTCAAAATAGTCAATTGAGAAATGATCCCGCGCTCTGTGCTACTGCCTCAATAAACTTAACCGATTCTAATGGTTCATTTCCGCTTCTGCCAACCGCAAAAGTTAATTTCATGGACGTTCATGGTAATTTTCACACTCTCAGAGTCTTATGTGACAGTGCTAGTTAAGGCAATTTTTTATCTGATAGATGGTTTAAAAAATTGGGTCTAAGTCGTTCTCAATTAAATATGCCTATTAATGACCTCAGTGATATGACATCTGTGACCTCAAAAAATATAACTTCCTGTACAGTCTGTCCCGTGCGTAACAAGGACTTTTCTTTTACTATTGAGTGCATTGTACTCCCTCAAGTGTGCCAATCTATGCCCAGTACTGCCTTTTCGCAAGAAAGGGGTCCTATTTGAAAAACCTTTCTTTATCTGATGATACTTTTCATATTCCTGGGCGCCTTAATTGGGCTGGATTTTTTCTCACTAATCTTATTAATTAATTGTGTTGATGTTTATTTTATTTTATTTTATTTTATTTTATTTTATTTTATTTTACAGCCACTCAACAGGAACAAACCCAATTACAGAGTGGGAAAAATACAGTTGAAGTTGATTACAGCTAATAAAAGATACAAAAAAAATAGTGTTTATAAAAGATATAAATAATTAGTTAATAGCGATTTAGGACAGCCTTAATTTTTTTAAATAAGCGATACTGCAATTAAATATGTCACATCGATCATTGTAAGAATTACAAGTGTTGCAGGCTCTTGTTAAAGGGGCATTTTTGCAAATGTTGGTTCGTTGGTTTGGTAAATAAAATGGCACTGTCGATCGAGCCGAAGTTCTAGGTACTAAAAAGTTTAATTGTTGCAATAGTTCCGGCGAGTCGATTTGGTTGTTAATAATTTTATAAATGAACTGTATCTCGGCCAAACTGCGTCTATCCTTTAGAGAACTGATATTAAACCTATTACAAAGGACCTCATTTGGTGTTCCTATTTCTGGGTACACACCGTCCAATTTAAAAGCCAGGTATTTTAAAAATTTGCGCTGAATTTTTTCAATTGAGTCAATATGTGTTTGGTAGCACGGTGACCACACAATAGACGAGTATTCTAATCTTGATCGGACGTACGCAAAATATAATAATTTTAAACTAGCGATATTCTTAAAATGTTGAGAATTGCGGATTATAAAACCGAGCATTTGATAACTCTTCTTAACAATATCCCGTATATGAGGGACAAAAGAAAGAGCACTGTCGAATGTTATACCGAGGTCTTTAAATTCCAGTGATCTAGGCAATATGGCGCCATCCAAAGAATAGTCAAACTGAATTACCTGTTGCTTAAGAGAGAAGGAGACAACGTTACATTTGATAGGATTTAGTGGTAGTAAATTAGAGTGACACCAAGTATTAACTCTATTTAGGGCATTTTGAAGTCTTTCGCAATCAGATAAATTAGTTATTCGACAAAATATTTTAAGATCATCAGCATATAATAGACAAATAACCTGAATGTCCTCTAAAATACTATTAATAAAAGCAATGAAAAATAATGGGCCCAATATCGATCCCTGAGGGACCCCAGAGCTAGCGATAATTGTAGATGAAGCTCGGCCACAACATTCAACGTATTGGGGTCTCTTAGTTAGGTATGATTTGAAAAAAATACAAAGATCATCAGACAGTCCAAAGTGTTCAAAAGTACGTTGTAAAATGCTGTGGTCCAGCCGATCAAATGCTTTAGAAAAGTCTGTGTAGACCACATCAACTTGAGCATTCATATCTATTGATTCAGCAATAAATTGGGTAACAGTGACTAAATTAGTGGAAGTTGATTTGTTTTTCATGAATCCATGTTGTCTCGAGTCAATCCGGCCAGACAAAGCAGGGTAGAGTGAAGTATGAAGGACACGTTCGAAGCATTTTGAAAAATTGTTAATAATGGTGATGGGTCTGTAATTTTCGATTAGGCTTTTTTCTTGTTTTTTATAGACTGGTATAATCTTAGATGCTTTCCAAGTGTCCGGAAAAGTTTTTTGCTTCAAGGATAAATTAAACAAAATAGTCAAAGGATAAGAAAATATATGGGCACAGTCTTTCAACAGAAATGCTGGAATTTTGTCTGGACCAACAATAGCCTTCGGTTTTAAACTCCTCAGGGCTCGCAATACCTCAGATTCCTGAAACTTTTTAAGCGATATTTCATTAGTAATCGAAGGGTCTTCAGTATTCATATGTGCTATGGGGATCTGTTGTTCTGAGGTATACGATGACTGAAAGTATTTGGCGAAGGCATTGGCGATACTCTGTGGGTCAGATAAGCACTCACCGTGTTGGTTTTGCATGTTAGGAGGTAAGCTATTGATTTTCTGTGAGGATTGAATAAGGCGCCAGAAATTTCCAGGCTGAGATGCTAGGTTTGACTCAAGCTGAGTACAATAGTTTTGATATGAGGTTTCTATATCGCGCTTTATTTTATCGCGTAATTCCCGAAATTTATCTAAGTAAGTATCATTGCCAAATTTTTTGTGTTTTTGGAAAAATTTATGTTTTTGTTTTATCGATTTAATTATGTCAGAGGTAAACCAAGGAGGATATTTTCGCCGATTTTTAAGTGTTTTAGGCACAAGGTCATCCAGACAAAGATACAGTTTATGATAAAAAAGTTCAACAGCTGTGTTTACATCACCTATTGATTCAAGAATTCGCCAGTCGATTTCTGCTAAGCTTGGGTATGTTTGAGGTTTGAGGTATAGCCGCGGCTCTGTGAGCGCGCTGGTCGTTTTATAAAATCTGGGTGCAAAAATTCTTAAAAGGACGATGTAAAAATATTAATTTTTCCGAGCCACACAAAGACAATATAGAGGATTGGCACTCACCTTTTTAGTTGTTTCCGTCGTCCAGAGGAGCTCCTCTCGCTGGCCCAGTTGTTGCAGTCGATCCACACTAGAATCACTTGTTTGTGTAATGATTTAGTTTGATTTTCTAAGAATGTTATTGGATTTTTTGGTTAATAGAATTTATCACCATGCTGCGATAGAATACGACAGACGAATCTTTTTTGGTTACGCCTTTTTGCGCAGATTCATTTTTCGTAGATGGCGCTGGCGTTTTGCTTGTGCCAATCAAAATTGAAATTGTGTGGGTTTTCCGAATACGGGAATTTGGCGCAAAATTTGAATTTAAAATTAAAGTTGCACGAACATTTTCCGCCCACTTAAAACGAAGTTTTACATTGATATTAAGTTGAATAAACAAATGGCTATATATAAAAAAAATATAAGTTAATTCAAAACCTTAAAGGGTAGGTTATTAAAATCCGTTTTAGGTTTATAGATTAAAAGAAAAAAAATGCAAAAAAATATATATATATATATATTCTAGATAACGACACACGAAACAAAAAGAAGTTGCTTGGGAGTTTAGTGCGCATCTAAAGGTAGTGGGCACAACTTGACCACGGGACGAGTGAAAAGTCCGTGTTGTGTTTTAACAGTAGCAACTCGAATGTGATTATCCCGACCAGGATGTAAATTTTCGTTATGAGTTTGAATAATCATCAATTGGGTTAATCTATGAGATTTCGGCAATAATAAGGGATGTTTTGCCTCAAAGGAGAGTTGAGAATGCCGTAAGCGTCCGCCCACTCAAAGGAAACCCAATTCGTCCAAAAAGGGCGCGAGTTTACGAAACGGCTTAGGTAATAGCTGAGTATTCTGAATTTTTTGAATGATATCCGAAAAACACTCTTCTTGGACCCTTTTAACTAAAACAAGTAGAGCCTTGTGTAGTTCAAAAGCGAAAAAAACGCCGGATAAAAGGTCAACTGAGTTTTTTCGGTTGTGAATAAGTCTTAAAAATGACAAATGATTTTTTGAATGGTATTTAAATTGGATATTTTATCGATTAGTCTATCAAAAAAGTTTTGATTTTGAAGTTCTGCCGTCAGCACCACTGAATTTTCCGGTTTTTCTTCTTTGAGAACCTCGTCTGGAACTCCCAAAGAACGTTCATTTATAAACCTTTGAATTTGCCACTCCGTAGTGGGCAAGGTAATCCATGGAGGGCCGTGAAACCAAAGAGGGTGATTTATTAAGTTATTGGGCGACAACCCTTTGCTAGCGCAGTCGGCAGGGTTCTCGAGTGAAGTAATGTGATACCATGGGACTTCGGGGATTGTTTCTTGAATACGACTTACGCGGTTTGCCACAAAGGTCTTCCACTTGTGAGGTGAAGATGTGACCCAATGAAGCGTGACCGGTGAGTCCGAGAACGCAAGAGTTTTATCGATTACGAGTAATGATGAATAGGTGCGAATAACTAGTTCGAGTAAATCAGCTAATAGAGTAGCTCCAAGTAGTTCCAAACGTGGGATTGAAATAGTATGTAAGGGTGCAACCCTTGACTTGCCCATGACTAGAGCAGTTTTGATAATTTTATTTGGTAATTCGACGCGAACGTATACGCAAGAAGCGTATCCTAGCTCGGATGCATCGCAGAAACCTAGCAATTGACATCGTTGAATATTATTCGAAAAAATATGTCTAGGTATACAAAGATTCGAAAGAGTGGTTAATTGATTATTGAATTTATTCCAAAGAGTTTTGATTGGATCGGGGGGTATTTCATCCCAATCAGTTTTGCATAACCAAAGTTTTTGCATAATCACTTTGGCTAAAAATGAAACAGGCGATAAGAAACCTATAGGATCCCAAATTTTAGCGATAGCTGATAAAATATTCCTTTTGGTGCAAGGTTTTTCACAAGGGGTACAAAAATTGGTAAAAGTATCTGTAGAAGGGTGCCACTGAAGGCCCAACACCTTAATCGATGTTGAAGAATCGTCTTCAAAGGTAACAGGGATCTGATAATCAGCGGGCGACAAATGTGAAAGAAGTTTCGGATTATTTGATGCCCATTTTCTTAATTCAAATTTTCCCAACTTAAGCAACGCTATGAGATCCTTTTGAAGCCATAAAGCACCTTCTAGAGAGTTAGCTCCACAGCAAATATCGTCCATGAAAATGTTATTTAAAAGGACCTGGGATGCTTCAGGATAATTCTTAGCCTCCAGGATGGCTAGTTCTCTAAGAGTTCTAATAGCTAAATAGGGACTTGAACTAACACCAAATGTCACTGTATTAAGCCTGTATTCCTGCAGGGGTTCATTGGAATCAAATCGCCAAAGTAGCCTTTGGTAGTCCCGATGAATTGGATTGATTTGAATTTGTAAAAAGTGCTGTTTTATATCAGTCAAAAATACGATAGAATAAAATCTGAATTTTAATAGAATTTCGGAAACATCGGCTTGTAATTTTGGTCCTATTAAAAGAGTTTCGTTCATGCTTAGGCCTTTCGAACCCTTAATCGAGGGGTTGAAAACCACCCGGAGTTTAGTCGTTGATTTGTCAAGACGAAGGACTCCGTGATGTGGTAAATAAGAACATAACTGAGGTCTCGGTTCGGATCTTGGAATTAAAGACATGTGCCCGTTTTTGAGATATTCTCTCATAAAATCCGAGTACATACTATAGAAATTTGAATTTTTTATTAAGCGAGATTCAAGAGACAAAAATTGACGATAGGCCACTGAATATGTGTCTCCTAGGTCAGGAGGGTCAATGTGACGAAAAGGCAAATTTACAGTAAATCGGCCCGAAATATCTCTAGTGGTGGTTTTTTGGAAAATCTCTTCACATCTTTTTTCTTCGGGTGAGAGAATCGTTTTTGACTTAATTGATTCTAGTTCCCAAAATCTGCGAATATTAAAGTCGAGAGACTGCTCACAGGAAGTAAAGTAAGAATTGACTTGAGGTGAAATATTTATGTTTTGAGTTTGGCCCATCAAGACCCACCCAAAAACTGTCTCAAAAGCGGAGGGTAGGCCGTGAGGTCCTGGAATTCGTCCTGACGATTTCTGTGTAAAGTTGTGCGCCTAAGAGTAGGTCAATTGGACCTGGGTTGTAAAATTGGTTATCTGCAAGCTTTAGATTTGAAATATGACTCCAATTGGATGAATCTACCTGTACTGAGGGCATATTCGAACAGAGTTTCGGTAAAACGAAGACTTGAATAGAAAAGGTAGGCTCTTGTTGGCCTAGGGCTCGAATAGTGCAAGTAGAAATGCCGTTAGTGGCCGACGAAGATTGATTTAGTCCCAGAACAGGGATTGAAATTTTGTTTCTTGGCAAGCCTAACCTGTTAAGACAAGCTTCGCTTATCAGGTTAGCTTGGCTACCGCTGTCCAGAAGTGCTCGGACAGGTTGGTAGTTACCCCGACTATCCAGTACCTCTAATTTTATAGTCGCTAGAAGCACTGTCGTCCGGGGCGTCAAGGTGGATAACGAAGAGTATTGATTTGTAGATGTATTTTGATTCGAATTGATTTGAATTGAATTTGAACTGGGTTGAACAAAACTAGGGTTCTGTTGGCTAAGACCTGTATTTGAATTCTGATACGATAAGTTTGTGCCTGTGCTAGGCACGGCCACTTGATTTGGATTAAAACTTTGATTTAAGTTCGAATTTTGATTTGAATTTTGGCTTAAATTAACAAAGGATTGACTTGAATTCTGACGGATTGAATTTGTCATTTGCGATAGATCATCATGATCATGAAACATACCCTGCAGTTGTCGGTACTACTGCAGTCAATTACTTGATGATTTGAACGTAAACAGTTGATACATAACGATTGTTGTTTTACATAAGTAAAACGATCTGAAGGAGATTTGGAAATAAAAACACCACACTGCGAGAGTGGATGAAAAGAATTATTGCATAATTTGCACTTATAGGATTGTTGGTTTTGTCGAAATTGAATATTGGATTGTTTATTTGATACTTGTGAGTGCGTATGCGCTAAGAAATTTGATGGAGGGCTTGATTTGTACTGATTATTTGAATAAGAATTATATTTCTGGTTACTAGAATTAAGTCGAAGGTTGCATTTGCATATTTTGGGGAGATAGCTGTACTGTTTCAAGAGCACGGCATTGGTTAATAAGAAACTGAATTAGATTTTGATCTGTTGGAATCTCGGTAGTACTATACTTTAATTCGAAATAATAAAATTGAAAATAAACAAAAACACCACGACGGTACTGGAAATTCAAGATTTTCAAGCGCCGCAATATTCTCAGAAAAGGTATCTACCAAAAGTCTAAGATCCTTTGCTGACTGGTTTCCCTTTAAAGAATTTGCATAGTAGATTGAGTTCCAGTAGGTACTGGCTAAAAGTCTTTTATTTTGATAGCGATCTGTTAATACCTTCCAGGCGATTGCGTAATTACTTGCCGTTAATTTTATAGAACTTAAAATATTAAGTGGTTCACCCTCAAGGAAGGTTAACAAATGTTGAAATTTCCTTATATCGGAATAATTAGAGTTTTCGTGAACCAAACAAGAATAAACATCGTAAAAGGTTGGCCACTTTTTTACGTTTCCAATAAAGCAAGGTACCTTTAAAGGGCCCAGATCATCGCTACGTGAATAGTGTGAAGTTGCGGGGGTAAAATTTGAATGAACTGAATCGGAACATAAACTCGAAAAAAGAACTTTAGCTTGGTGGTAGAATAGATCCGTATCTTTCCTAATTTTATCCTGTGCTTCGAATTCATCATCGTCGTCGTCCTTCAAGAGACCTATGATGTCATTATGAATGTTTTTAAATTGTTCATAGTGATCATCTAACGATTCGTAAAACGCCTTAAAAATTGGCAAGGAAGAACTATCTGATTTAGCTTTTGTTCCCAAGTTATAGGTTTCCGTAATACGAGATATTGAAACTTTGCGTTGATTCTCAAACTTTTTTCGACATATTGTTAATTACAAAAATAAAAAATATTTAAAAAGAATAAAACTAACACTTGACCCCTATTGACTTTAATCAGTCCAAAAGAGTCCAACAAGCATATATTTTATTATCGATTTCTCGAATAAAATGCAAAAACTTATCAACAGCTGTTATCCTAGGTCGCGATTTTTCTCTCAAAATAAATGCACACAAACACAATTTGTAGTAGGTATACCGCTTTATTATTATTTACAGGTAAATAATAAAGAATAAAGCATTACTCCCAAGCACTTTTGTTGTTTTAAAAATAACTATTTATTTAAACAAATTTCGATTTTTGAATCAAAACAAACGACGTACGAAGTGCCAATTTCGGCTGCAATGAAATGTGGATGGAGCAACCGTAAAGCCACGCAAGGGGGACGGAACCTCCTTCCTATACTGGACACGGCAACTAAGCGTGAGCCAAAATGGCGAAAAAATATAAAAATAAATATTTTTAGCAAACAAATTTTAAAAAACTATCTGGGTCGTGGGACCAGAAAATGTTGATGTTTTGAGGTTTGAGGTAGAGCCGCGGGACTGTAAGCGCGCTGGTCGTTTTATAAAATCTGGGTGCAAAAATCCTTAAAAGGACGATGTAAAAATATTAATTTTTCCGAGCCACACAAAGACAATATAGAGGATTGGCACTCACCTTTTTAGTTGTTTCCATCGTCCAGAGGAGCTCCTCTTGCTGGCCCAGTCGTTGCAGTCGATCCACACTAGAATCACTTGTGTAATGGTTTAGTTTGATTTTCTAAGAATGTTATTGGATTTTTTGGTTGATAGAATTTATCACCATGCTGCGTGGTGATCTCGATAGAATACGACAGACGAATCTTTTTTGGTTACGCCTTTTTGCGCAGATTCATTTTTCGTAGATGGCGCTGGCGTTTTGCTTGTGCCAATCAAAATTGGAATTGTGTGGTTTTTCCGAATACGGGAATTTGGCGCAAAATTTGAATTTAAAATTAAAGTTGCACGAACAAATTGCAATCAATACTTTGCTTGGATGGATTGTAATGGGTAGAATTAATCATGTAGGACAAAGTTCTTTTGTAACTTTTACCGAGGATAGTCCAGATTTGAATAAAACCTTACAGCGATTTTGGGAGATTGAGGAAATACCTCGCCCTAAATCTATGCTATCGCTAGATGACCCTGCTGAAATTTCATTTAGAGAAACTCATTCCCGCAATTTAAATGGGTGTTTTCTTGTGAAACTACCTTTTCTCAAAGGAGAACCGCTTTTTTCTGACTCTCGCTCCATAGCATTAAATATCATAGCTGGGAGCGACGTTTGCTCAAAGATTCATTTGAGGCCTATTCCAAGTTCATGCAAGAACATTTGGATCTTAACCACATGGAATCTATCTCTGTTCCTTGCTCTGACATAATGCAGCGCCATTATTATATTCCCCGCCATGGGGTGACTAATTTAAATAGTACTACAACTAAACTTAAGGCTGTTTTCGACGCGTCATGTCGGCCCCAAAATCAGTCAATAAATGATACCTTGGCAGTCGGCCCCAAGCTGCAAAATGAAATTTCTAGTATATTGTTGAGTTTTCGAAGATTTCCGGTAGCTTTTATCGCTGATATAAAAACGATGTTTAGGCAAATTCTTGTGCATGAACTTATGGGGTTAACTTAGCTCCTTTTCTGGCTTTAAGATGTCTCTTGCAACTGGCTATAGAAGAAAAGGAGAGATTTCCTAGAGCAGCCAATATTCTCGAGTTTAGGATTTATATAGATGATGCTTGTTGCTCTTTTCCTTCACACTAGGAAGCTATAGAGGTTAAAAATGAGCTAATTGGTTTATTGCATGAGGGAGGTTTTCTCTTGAGAAAATGGTCTGGTAATAATGCTGGTTTTTTAGCGACTATTCCATCAGATATTCTGCAACAACCTGGCTTTAGATAGTAAATGTGACCCCTACTTGAAAGTTCTTGGACTGCGATGGTCTCCTTAAAAGGACATATTTTCATGATATACAGCTTGTTGATTCATCATGTATTAAGAGAACTATACTTTCCGAGATTTCTAGGATATTTGACCCCTTAGGTCTTCAATGCCCTATAACTCTTTTAGTTAAACAACTAATGCCGTCCTTATGGGCTAGATTGGGATGCTGAAGTGCTCGTTGACATAGCTCAAAAGTGGACAGATTATAAAAATGACTTATCAAGTTTATCTTGCTTTGAAATACCTCGATATTGTTTTTTCTCTGAATATATTTGTTTAGAGTTTCACACTTTTGGAGACGCCTCAGAATTAGGCGTATACTCTTGCCTAGTTTCTGCAAATGGTTCTATATATACCTATTTGCTCTATGCAAAAAAATTGATTCTTCCTAGACTAGAGTTAAGTGCTGCTCTAATGGCATCTAAATTGCTTAGTTTGTTTTAGACACCTATATAATTCCCAATGTTTATAAAAGTTATGCCTGGTCGGATTCGACAATTGCCCTTGGTTGGATAAAGTTGCCTCCTCATCGATGGCATACTTTTGTTTCAAATCGGGTCAGTCAGATCCAAGATAATGTAGCACCTGATTGCTGGTATCACATCAGATCAGAAGACAACCCTGCCGATCTAGCCATTCGACCCATACTTCCTTCTCAATTAGTCGATTGTGCGTTATGGTGGGCGGGACCACCTTGGCTATCTCTGCCCATGGAACAGTGGCTAAAAATTGAGTCTTTTTTGGTAAATGAGCCTTTGCCTGAAGAAAGATCTCTAGTTTATATGGTATCTACGGGTTATGATCCAATAATCTGGATTCTAGATAGATTTCCTTGCTTGCAGAAAATCTTACGTCTTTTAACTTACTGGCGACGTTTTGTTTATTTTAAATTTAGAGTAGACTCTGTTCTTAAAAGGGAGTCTTTTACGGACCTGGAGCTATCTCTTTTAATTTTGTCTATATATTCACTGGAGTCGCAAAAGAAAGAAGAGCAGCCAGAGGGGTATCCTTGTTAATAAAGAAAAATCTAAAGAATAAAATTACAGACTACGATTGCATTAGTGAAAACATACTTCGAGTGAACATGAAGATGCTTGGACATAATAAAAGCATAATAGCAGTCTACGCACCATCAGATGACGAAAGAGTAGCTACAAAACAAATGTTCTTTGATCAACTTGATGAGACTATCACAAAAATCGGTAATACCAGAGAAATAATTATGCTTGGCGATTTTAATAGCCGAACTGGTAGGCAAATCCAGAGCAAAGTGATAGCACCATTTGGAGAGGAAGTAACAAATGATAATGGCTTAAGACTGATGCAATTGTGTGAAACCCACAACCTAAAAATAAATAATGGTTTTTTTAAAAGCATATTCATCGATATACCTGGATTCAGCCAACAAGAAATCTTAAATCAATTATTGATTATGCTATAGGTGGACAACACTCGCAATTAAAGTGGTATGATGTGCGAGCACTTCGTGGTGTTACCTGTGGATCTGACCACCATCTGGTAAAAGCAAAAATATTATTCCCTTTAAGAAAAACAAATAAGGACGAAAGTATTAGAGAAAATGAAAACCTAGAATGCATCGAAGACAATCAAAAATACAACTTTAGAAGTCTAGAAATCAAAAGTACTCAAAGATTGTATCTGAACCGATTAGATGAAAAATTAATAAACACAAATCACTCATTTGAAGAGATATATACAAACATAATAAAAAGCTTGAAGGAAGCAAGCAACGAAGCTGTTGGGTACCAAGATAATAGAAATAACAGGAAGATGTGGTGGACGGACAAAATACAGGAAATGGTCAAAGAGAAAAAACGCACATACTTGAAATGGCTCAGTACTAAGGAGCAAAGAGACCTAGAAATCTACAGGGAAACCAGAAGACAGCTAAGAAATTTGATACGCACAGAAAAAAATGAAATCTTCGAGCGCAAGTGCCACGACATAAAAACACACGTAGGAGGTAGGCAGAGTTCTGAAGTATGGAAATTCATTTCTACAGTAAAAAACCCAACAAAAGAAAAAGTAACATCCAGATAATCAAACCAGAACAATGGACATAACACTACAAGGGACTGCTGCAGGAGACGAGACCCGAATATCTGGCAGCCTCTCCGAGAAGAGACATAGAAGTACATGGAGAGGAAGTAATCATCGAAAAAGAAATGATAAAGAATAATATTAAAAAACTTAAATCCGGAAAAGCTAGCGGACCTGGGGGAATATATGCTGAAATGCTTAAATATGGATCAGAGAAACTACTCAAAAATCTCACATATATTATTAATCAATGCATAAACGGACATCCAGTACCTAATAATTGGAAAATTGCATTCATATCCTCAATAAATAAAAAAGGAAACAAGCTGGATTGCAACAATTACAGAGGAATTTCAGTAACCAGTACTCTAAGTAGATTGTACGGTAGGATTCTTAGAGATCTAATAGAGAATGATTTTCATGAACAAGAAGAAGAAGAGCAAAGTTGGTTTGGCGCAGGCAGATCTTGTAGTGATAATGTTTTTGTTTTAAACAAGTAATTAAGAAAAGGAGCGCCAGAAATATAAAGACTCATGTTACCTTTGTGGACCTACAAAAAGCATATGATACCGTTCCAGTAGAAAAATTATGGACAGTTTTAGAGCAAACTTATATCAATCATACATACATAAAAGCGATAAAAAAACTATACAAAGGGTCAAAATCTAAAATTAAAATTGGAAATCGACTTTCAAAAGAATTCCTGGTAACAAAAGGCTTAAGACAGGGATGTTGTATCTCTCCAACTCTTTTTAAAATATATATCGCAGTAGCTCTAGAAAACTGGAAACGTAAAGTGCACGGCATGGGAATACAACTTAACGACCGATTTATCATATGTACACTACAGTTTGCTGACGACCAAGTAATTGTGGTTAATGATAAAGAAGACATGGAGTATATGATGAGAAAGTTAACAGAAGAATACCAAAAGTGGGGATTAACAGTGAACGTGGACAAGACACAGTACTTATGTATTGGAAACGAATAAAGTGAGTTAGTACTAGAAAATTGACAAACAATATCTCCATGCAATGAGTATGTATACTTGGGTGTCACATTTGATAAGACAGGAACAGACTGTAAAGAATTGGAAAAAAAAATAGTAAAAGCAAAAAAAGTTATTTGATGTCTTATCAGTATTTTATGGAGCAGAGAGATAAAAAAGAATGTAAAATATAACATATATGAAACAATGATCAAAAGCCCGCTGTTGCATGGAATAGAGACTTGTCGCGTAACAGAAAAATACAAAACAAAAATGGAAAGTGTCGAAATGGATGCAATAAGAAGATCAATGGGAATATCTAGAATAGATCACATAAGAAATGAGATCATAAAAGAAAGAATGGGAATCGAGGGAAGCATAACGGATGACATCACTAAAAGGCAACTGATATGGTACGGCCATATACAACGGATGAACGACGAAAGATTACCAAAGCAGGTCCTAGAATGGCAACCAATAGGGCGCAGAAAAAGAGGGCGTCCTAAACTAGAATGGCAACAGTCAATCCAAAGATCAATGAGTCAAAAGAATCTGACAGAGGATGATTGTCAGGATCGAAGGAGGTGGAGAATAGGCGTCGGACGCCATAGAAAAACGTTCTAAACCGACATAGTAGTAGTAGCTATCTCAAACTTTGCTCTGTGTTGTAAAAAAAGGTGCAGTTTGAAGTTTTTTATTAAGACATTGCTATTCGAGCTAAACGGCTTTGCTCCAAGCCTTTGAGAAAATTAAATCCTTTTATTGATAGTGATGGGATTCTCAGGGTGGGCGGTCGGTTAGTTTATTCTCAATTAGTGTTTGAACCAAAAAACCCTGCATTGTTACCTTGCCATCATAGACTCACTGATCTTATAATTGAAGATTTTCATAAGAGATTTTTGGATTGTGGACAGCAAGCTTGTAGTACTTTATAGTACAACTTTGAAAACACTAACAAAAAGAGAGGTGGAGGAACATTAATAGCGACAAGAAGGGAATATCAATATGAAGAAGTGCAATATCATTGTAGAAATGTTAACGTTGAGGATGTCTGGGTTAAAAAACATTTTTTGGTCACTACATATATATTACTTCATTATATGTGCCAGATAGCATGAATCTTGAAACATATGAACAAATATTTGATAATATTGAAAATAGACTATTAGGTACAAGTGACATTTTAATTTCAACGGGAGATTTTAATATTCCTGGGGTAATCATTATTGGACAAAAAGATAGACTAACTAACATTAAACAAAGATATGTAAACCATATAAACATATTAAATGCGAAACAGTATAACCTTGTACCTAATGGCCTAAATAGATACCTTGATTTGATTATTAGTAATCATGACATTTTTATTGGAAAAATGTGATATGCCTTTAGTAGAAGAGAATGAACTTCATCCGTCATAATTTTTTTCGTTAAAAATCACTCAAAAAAATTTTCAACCAAATAAAACATTTAGAGTTTATTAACTTCATTTTAAAAGAGCAGATTTTTTAAAATTGTATAATTTGCTAAGAGAGGTTTGCTGGGATGAACTTCAGAATATAAAAGATATAAATACTGTTGTGCATAGATTTTATGACATTTTTTACAAAATTTTAAATACGTGTCCCGGTAGCAAAAAAATCTAAACGATTCTACCCGCCATGGTTTACAAAAGATATAATAAAAAATTTAGACGAATATAGAAAAAATACCCAAAAACTAATAACATCGTCAAAATTTTATTCATTTACGGGCAAAAACTAAACAAGACATAAAAAATGCACATGGTGTATATCTGCAGCAAATCGAAAATAGCATATCTAGTAACTCTCAAAACTTCTGGTCGTATGTCTCATAGAACAAAACCAACTTTGATTCCTCTACCGAAACTATGTTATATAGTGGGGAGAGACTTACAAACTATCAAAGCATAGCAGAAGCTTTTGCAAATAACTTTTTAAACGTATACAAGAAGTAGTCAAGAAACAGCAATATATAATACAATAAATTTTTCTGGGCAAATATTAACTAATTCATGCTTAGATATTGACAAAATAAAATAAAATAAAATAAAATAAAATAAAATAAAATAAAATAAAATAAAATAAAATAAAATAAAATAAAATAAAATAAAATAAAATAAAATAAAATAAAATAAAATAAAAAAATAAAATAAAAAGTACAACAATTTTGGATATTAAGTCCAAAACGAGCCATTCGTTGCATAGTCTAGAGTTGTTTTCGCTGTTTTAGGGTGAATCCTAAGCCTATAAAACCAAAAATGGGTGATTTACCTAGCTATCGCATTACGCAATGCAAACCTTTCCAATGTGTTTCTGTTGATTTTGGTGGACCTTTCCAAATTAGTATGTCTCGCTATAGAGTGTGTCGTACTCAGAAGGCATATTTATCTCTATTTGTTTGCTGTAGCACTAAGAGTGTACATTTAGAGTTAGTTTCGGATTTATCCACCTCCGCATTTCTTGCTTCATTGCGTCGTTTTATAAGCCGAAGAGGAAGGTGCTTTCGAATACATAGTGATAATGCCACTAACTACGTTGCTTCGGCTAAATATTTAGCTGATTGCATGGCAAATGCCGCCGCTGATGAAAAATTTGAGTGCCAAATTTTTGCCGCCTTCCGCCCCTCTTTTTGGAGGGCTTCATGAGGCGGGCATTAAGAGCGTGAAATCGCATTTAGTAAAAATAGTAGAGGAACAGATCCTTACCTATGAGGAGATGTATACTGTCCCCATCCAGGTTGAGGCAGTCCTCAACTCCCGACCATTATGCTCTCTAAGTAGTGATCCAAACGATTTATCTTGTTTGACTCCTGGACACTTTCTCACTTTAGCCCCACTTTCTACTGTCCCTGACCATGATCTTAGTTCTATTCAAATGAATAGACTTGACGTGATGGTGTAACCCGTGTGGTTAATGTCAAAACCAAGACTGGTATGTTTAAGCGTCCGGTATTTAAAGTTTGTCCTTTGCCATCAAATTATTTTAATTCTTAAGTTACGCGTAATAATATTTGTTTTATTTTACTTTTTATTTTTATTTTTGATTTTTTTGATACCGCTTTGCCGTATTTGGTGGCCGGTATGTTGGATTTTGGATAAATTTAACTAGGGATAAATGATAGAATTTTACCTTTTATGTTTTTTGCTGATTCGGTAATTAGTTATAATTAAAACTAATTAATATTACATTTTTTCGCTTTATTATAATATACTTCTATGTATGTGAAAATTTGGGTGCCTTTTTATTGGCCGCAGTTTTCGCGAATAGTCGCGTGTGCTTCTCCCACACTGATACGATGGCGAGAAGACCAAGAGCGAGGGAAAATGTCCTGCGCTCGTTCTATTTCGATTTTCGACTTCAGCATATAAGGTAGGCCAATATTTTACTAGCTTGAAGGTTCACCGCGGAAATTATTTTTGCCATTTTCGAACTGGTCTATTTGTTTTACCCGCGATCCTATAAAAGGATCCAAAAGCCATTTTGGGTTTTTTCACTTACATTATATAACGAAGTTCCTTCTAAAGGTACCGACATAGATTTTTACGTTTTAAAAAACCTCGTATACAATTGGTTACCCATTGGCTTTGGGGCAAAACCTTGAGGCAAAACTTAAAAATAATTTGTAACAAAATTGTATTGTCAACAACATGAGTTGTCACTGACTTGTGTTTGTTTACTATGTCCTAACACGAGAAAAAATAGGTACTTATATTTTTTGGCTAATTAAATAAGAATTTGTTTAGTATCCAAATTTTTTTAAACCTAATCGTTGATGCGTCTTGTTCCCCTTTTAAGATAATAGTAAGGTCTATTAACAAGGTAGAATATTTCAGTCAAGGAAGAGTGAAATTAGGTAAAATGTTATTTATTTTATTTATTTTATTTATTAGAACCCATGTGACAAGGACATACAGCCAAGTAGCAGCAACAGCTACTATACCTGATATTAATATCAGCAGTCAAAATACTATGGAACAAACACTACAATTAATTTTGGAGAAATTGAACAAACTTGATGAGCGATTAACTAAACTAGAAAGTAGCAATAACGGAGCTACCAATATGCCTCAAAATGGTCAGTAATCTTAGAATTCTAGCTTGGAATGCCAATGGTCTCTTGCAACATCAGCAAGACTTGCAAGTTATTCTGGACATAGAAAAAATTGACGTCTGTCTTGTGTCGGAAAAGCATTTCATTAACCAGTCTCACATTAAATTTAAGGGTTATAAAATGTATCATACAACTCACCCTAGCAATACTGCACATGGGGGAAGTGCTGTAATAATTAAAGGAAATATATCACACTATGACGAGATGGGATATAAAACCATAGAGATTCAAGCTACATTAGTAAGTGTAAAAACCAAAACATATACACTAGCCATAAGTGCTATCTATATACCACCAAGGCACTTACTAAAGAGAACTCAGTATCTTAATTTTCTCAGAAAATTAGGAAACCGTTTTATAATTGGAGCAAAAAATACCTACTGGGGATCTAGACTGACGAATTCTAAAGGAAAAGAACTTTTGCAAGCTATTAGTGAATATCAATGTGAGCCAATATCAACTGGTAAGCCCACATACTATCCAACAGATCCAGGAAAAATTCCAGATCTAATTGATTTTTTTATAGTAAAAAATATATCTTTATGTTTTGTAGATATAGAAAAAAGTTTTGATTTACACTCAGATCATTTACCTATTATTCTAACTCTTAGTAAAAACATAATAAAGAAAGAAGCAAATATCTCACTAGTAAATAAACTGACTGACTGGATTAGTTTTAAACAAAATCTGTCAGAAAAAATAAACCCACCAGTACCATTGCAAACGCCAGAACAAATCGATAAAGAAGTTGAATATTTTGTTACAAATATTCAACAAGCAGCTTGGGAAAACAGTAGGCGAGAAATTCTAGTAATAAAAAATGAATCTATTAACCATTTCTTAATGGACTTACAGATGATAAAAATACCGACTATTCCCTTTAGAAAGCAACCAAAAATTTTAAAAGACCAATTATCCAAATTCCACCCATACGAAAATCTAACAACCAGGGGGCAAGGAGTAACAAAGAAAAAGTAGATATTTTGCAAGTCATTTAGAAAAAACATTTCAGCCCCACGAAACACCGGATAAAAACTTTCAATTAAATGAACCCCATCAAATCGAAGACCATATTAAGCTTTCATCACCAAAAGAAATATTAACAGAAATCAAAAATATTAATTCGACAAAAGCCCCATGGTATGATCTTATTAACGGGGTAGTCATAAAACAACTCCCCAGAAAAGCTATCGTAAAACTATGCAACCTAATTAATGCGTCCTTTAGGCTTAGGTATGTACCTAAACTGTGGAAAGTTGCAGAAATTATCATGATCCCAAACCCGGGAAAACCACTCCATGATGTGTCATCTTACAGGCCAATATCTTTGCTGCCAATTATATCCAAGCTCTATGAGAAATTATTGCTTAAAAGAATAAAACCCATCATAGAAATACAAGAAATTATTCCATCTCATCAATTTGGTTTTCGAGACAAGCATTCCACGATAGATCAAGTACATAGAATTACTAATATAATAGAAAAAGCACTAGAAGAGGGAAAAGTTTGTTCTGCAGTTTTACTTTAGTAAATATAAACTAATTAATATTGCAATGAAGTAAATCTTCAGGTTCATAAGTAACTTATTATACAAACACGTGAGATCAGAACGAAAATTTATCATTAGCTACTTAATAATACAAAACACTTTTTATCTATATAAGAGCTGGAAACCATAGACTGCCTGAGACAATGGAGACTATCGAGAGCCTGAGACCATGGAAATGATGGACTGCCCATGACAAGTATTTTGGTCAGGCATGAAAATACAGGTTCAGGATGGATTTTTCGTAACCAAAAACAGGATGGAAATTGCAGCGGGATAATTATGCGGTTTTCCCAAGGACCCTGTTTTTAACAAAAAAAACTAGCATGAACATTCTGTCCACATCGTGGAAATAGCAAAAAAAAACGACTTACCTCAATAAGGAAAACTCTCCACACATTCACAGACCCTTCACAGCAAATCAGTAGTTGGGGGCTCACTAAGAACGTGGTTTTAATAAAGGATTTTCTCAAAACCTCCAATGGAGAAAAAATTGAGGGTCAGTCCACGTCATTCGACGTGACTCTCGGGGCCGGAAACCACTAAAAGACAAATCGCAATCTCCCCAGAGAACAGGATATTCTCCCACCAAAATATCAAGTGGGGCTATTCACAGTTGATGTACACGGACAGTGCAAGCAAAAACTTGAGCGTTTTTTTACGAGCTAACCATGCTTATATTTACGTAGCGTTTTATTGTTCCATAAAATAAAAATGCTACACTACCCCTCCTCTGGGAAGAAAAACGTTGCAGCCTTTCTTTTCATAAAGGCCAACAATCATCACCAAGATGATAAAAAAAAATTAAATTCTTATAACAAATCATTTCTTAGGAAAGTAATCTATTGCTTTAAATTGTGTCTTGATATCTGTGTGTATCAAACGTCCCAAATGGAGACTAAATAGGTAAGTCAAATTTGGTAGGGGTCAAATCTGGTAGGATTCAATATTGATAATGTCTACACAAACGCAATAGAAACATAACTAAATTCTACAATCACTAAAACTAACGACGACAACTATTCAAGTTCTGAACTTCTAAAAGTAGGTATCTATGAACAACAACAATGTTCTAGTTTAGGAAAGTCGACTAATCAAAATAATTAGCCGATATTGAAGATGTTTCAAACGTTTAGATGTTAGGCGGTTTAAAGGTTGAAGTTGCGAAAATCTAGATAAGTGACTAGATAGTCCTCGTTCATCAATCCCATCTTACAACAGTGTTGAAGTTGCGAAAATCTAGATAAGTGACTAGATAGTCCTCGTTCATCAATCCCATCTTACAACTAAAAAACTAAAACTAAACTTAAAAATAATCACAACTTATAGGTTGAATTTCATTATCTCAAGAAAGAGACTAAAAAAAATCTATATCAAAATCATCAGTTAAGTACTAGACTGTTATGGGATACAATTTTAATGTGGGGCCGCCAACATTAAAGGAAAGGAAAACAAATATACACAATGTAACACATATGTTTTATTATACATTTAAGCTATATATTTTATGGACATAGTTATGAATATGAAGGTAACCAACCTCCAAGGTAAAATACATATATGTACTAGATTATCAAAGGTAAGGTACAAAAATATAATAAGATAAGTTAAAGTAAGCTAGAAAATAAGTAAAATTAATCATCTGGTATCATATGCAATCCACGGTATATCTTCAAATCTTTAATATGCCAACGATCAGTCTTTTTACCGTTTACATCTTTTAGTACATAAGCCGTAGGAGACAATTTTTACAAACTTCTGCTAAGACATATTTAGGTGCTAACTTAGCAGAAAACTTATTCACAGCACTAGACAGAATTCTATTTCGGCGCCATACTTTATCACCAATATTAAAAGAAATTTCACCCTTCGCAGATTATAACTTCGAGAGTTACGTTGATAAGCAGTACGTAAGCGTTCACGAACTTCTCTAATGATATCTCTAAATTCATTGAATATTTCAACATAAGTGTTACCATCAGCGGGACAGATTTCAACTGTTTGATCCTCAAGAACAGATCCATAATAATTACCACAAAGAGGAATATGACGACCAAAATTAAGATATGCTGGAGGTAAACCAATAACTTCATGTTTAGAAGTGTTAATCGCTTGACGAATTTGAGGTAGGTAAATATCTCAGTTATCATGGGTGTAAACTTATCATCTAATAGCAGTACCAACAGTCTTATTATTTCTCTCCACTGGATTACATTGTGGCGAATATAAAGTGGTGTACCAAATTTTCTGAACTTGATATTTATCACCCAATTCCTTAAATTGACGACTAGCAAAATTAGTCGCATTACCGCATATAATAAATTTGGGTACTCCGTGTATTAGAAATACATAATTTTTCATCATAATAACTAAATTTTTAGCCTTAGCAGATCTTAAAGTAAACCAGTCTGAGACTACCAAAAGCCATTTATGTGACTTTTTAGAACGTGGTATTGGACCAATGAGATCTACTGCAATAATCTGAAAAGGATACTCAGCTTTCTTTTCTCTTCCCATTAAACCTAATGGTGCTGAAGTAGAATGTTTCTGTGCAGCACAGACTAAACATTTTCTAATAAAACCAAAGGCCAATAATAGTACTGTTGAAAGAGTTCAACAGTACTATTATGGCTAGAGAGCCAAGGTTTTATAAAAACCAAAATGAGATCTGGTAGGTGGATCATGGCATGATGAAATAACTTTATCACGTTGAGGTTTTGGTACTAAAATTTTCCAATCTCGGATATTAAAAACTGAGGTAACTGTGAAAGTACAAACTTAAAAACTTGATTATTTTCAACCTTCCATTGTGGATAATTATCAAGTGATTTCAAAATATTTTCTCGCATAGAAAAATACCAATTGTCAAGAGAGTTTTGATCAAATTTAAGAATAGAAATCTGGAAAACTTGCATTGGTATTGAAAACTCATTATCATCTGAGAGAATAAGATCAGTAGAAATACTTTTGGAATCTTCTGGATAAGGAATACGACTTAAAGCATCAGAAATAACCTTATGAATTCCTTTACGGTGAACTAAATCAAAAGTAAACTGTCTTAATCTAATAGACCACCTTGCTAACTTGCCAGTTGGGTTTTTAGATTTTTCAGCCATAAGAGCGAGTACTGGTCAGTAATAACCGTAAACTTTGTTCCATCCACATAGGGACGAAAACGTTCTAAACAAAAAATTAAACGTAGAAGTTCTCTTTCAGTAACACTGTAATTTCTTTCGGTCCTAGACAGACCACGTGAACAATAAGCTATAACTTTCTCAGTTCCATCTAAAATTTGTATCAACACGCCACCTAAACCTCTGTCAGAAGCATCAGACTGAATAGTAAAAGGCTTATCATAATCAGGTTGCAAAATTATGGGAGCAGATACTAAGAATTGTCTTATTTTTTTAAAAGCTGTTTCTGCCTCAGCAGTCCATTCTATGGGTTGTTTCTTACGTTTCGTACCCTTTAGAAGATCATTTATCGGACTAACGAGAGCTGAAAAGTTCTCAATAAATCTCCGATATCAAGAACACATAGCAGCGAATTTCCTAACTTCAGTGGTGTTGGTAGGACGTGGATAATTGACCATAGCTTCAACTTTAGCTGGGTCGGTAACAAGGGAATTATTTCCGACTTGGAATCTGAGGTACAAAAGCTTTTCTTGAAAGAATTTGCATTTGTTAATGTTCACAGTAAGATGTGCTCAATATGCTCATCCAACGTTCTAGAAACGCAAATACTGTCGTCAATGTAGGCAAAGACATTTGGTTCAAATTTAGGACCAAACATCTCGTCAACTAAACGTTGTTGCATCTGTGCAGAGTAGCACAAACTGAAAAGAGCAACTTTGAAATGAAAATGGCCTTTGCCAATAACTGAGAATGCAGTTTTTCCATTGATTCCCTATCTGCAAGAGGTATATTCCAGAACGCCTTTCTGAGATCAATTGAAGAGATAAATTTAGCATTACGAAGGTTCAACAAGATTCTATCGGCTCTAGGAAGTGAATAAGCGTCGTGCTTTAAAACGTTTAAAATGTTCTCCATTGCTTTTCTTCACAAGAAGAACAGGTGATAAGCAAGGACTAGAATATTTCTCAATTACTCCTAATTCTAACATTGAATCTAATTCTTCGTTCAAAATTTTAGAGAGGTATGGTGACATAAGGTAGGGTCTTTTTCTAATATGCTGCGCATCACCAGTATCTAAAGACATACTAATAACATTAGTTCTACCAAGACCATTTTTACTGTCAACTTGACTAAAAGAA
This sequence comes from Aspidapion aeneum, assembly GCA_963576565.1. NCBI lineage: Eukaryota > Metazoa > Arthropoda > Insecta > Coleoptera > Brentidae > Aspidapion > Aspidapion aeneum. The sequence continues at coordinate 72,356,205 of OY755040.1, forward strand.
TTCATCACTTGAAGTGTTCTTTCTCTGTCTATAGAAGACAAATCATCTAAATAAAACAATTTAGGAGCATCAAAATTATTTAATTCTGTAGGTACAGGTAGATATGTATTATTTGATTGAATATACCAGGTATTTTTAGAAAAATCCATAATCAAACCAAAAGCATGAGCAAAATCAGTACCAAAAATGAAAGAATGTGTAAGTAAGGGTACACAAAAAACTTTAACAACCTAACAACCTTTAAATCTTGTACCATCAGCAGTACAGATATTTTCACCATAAGATGGATTAACTTTACATTTAAGTTGTTTTAATTGTTAATTTAATTAATACCCTTTTCTCCTACCACTGACCTATTTGCGCCGGTGTCCACTAAAGCAGTAAGTAAATGAACAAATAAATTTAAAAAATGTAGGGTCTATTATCTAAAGGGTCCTTTACAAAACATGGTAAAACTTTAGTCTCAAATTTTGAATAATTTTTTAGAGATATTAATTTTTTATGAAAATTTGAAATAAATTTCTACCAATTTTTTCAATCTTCACAATCTCTCGAATAGGTTTTAAAAGAAATGGTGGATATCGAATTAGAAAAGGGGTTAGAATCTGTACCACCATCAGATGCATCCCTTCTTAGTTTCTTTGAGCACTTACTACAAGAAGAAACCCTTACACCCTTCTTTCCACATTTAAAACAAAAAATGGTTCTTTTGAGAGTACAATGTCTATAGTGGTGATTAGGTAATCCACAATTAAAACAAACTTTGGGAGTAGTAGTACAAGCAGAAGAAATCAAAGGTTGCTCACTATTAGTTGGTCTCTCTTCAGACTTATGAGAGAATGAAGAGAATCACTTTTAGATTTGGTTTGGTTTGAATAAATTTCTAGAGTTAAAACTTTTTGTGGTTTCTTAGAAAAAATCTCTTCTATCTGAAGATTTAAATGACATTTCAGAACCTTGAGAAGATTCTCTTCTATAATTCATGGACTTAAAACCAACTTCAAGTTTTCTACAACACTCAGATAACTGTTCTACAGTAGCCAAATGAGGAAGTTAGTCTTTATAAAGATTTCCTGTAATATACTTGATTTTTGTTAGTTCAGATGGTGGTGTAGAAAGTTGTTTAAATAGATTGTTCAAAGAAGCAATAAAAATTATTATTGATTCACCTTTCCCTTGACTTCGACTTTTTATTTTATCCCAAACAACATCATCAAAACTCTGACCAAGATTTTTTTTTGCAATCTATCTATCAGCTGTTGCCAACTATGAACATGACCTTGAATTGAAAGGTACCACCCTGAACCTTCACCAACAAAAAATTCAAAACTAGATTCAAATAATTCCTCCTCAGTGACTTTACGCGCCTGAGCTAATTGAGTTACTTTTTGAATAAAACCAAAGACTCGTTTTTTTCTTGCCATCAAAATAAACATTCCAAGTAGATAAAGGCGGTTTGTAAATACAACTAACAATTGGAGGAGTAACATTTATAACTGGAGCAGGTGAAATTTGATGACTACAACTTGGGGATGCTAAAAGTTCGAAAGATAAATTCTTGCTTCCTTCCATGCGATCATACAACTCAGCTTCATACTGTATAGCTGTAGCTGTATTTTCATTAATACATTTTTATACTTCCTCGTGGGTTTCATCAATTTGAACAGGTATTCGTTTTATACGAGAAACAACATGAGCAAGAATCTTTTTCAGTTCCCTGAAAATCACTGATGACACCTTTGACAGATGACAAGGTAGACAAAACTTCTTTTTCATCTTCATAATCAACTGGATAAGTTTCTAAATCAATTAAAGACTTTCTCCTTTCTCGTTCTTTTTTAAATAATTGACTTAAAATTTTTCTTTTATCATCCTTGTCCTTATTTGTCAAAATGCCACGAATGTTGAGCTCATTGTCAAGCTTTGTCAGTAAAAGATGACTAACTGTAAAACCGGGAGGTACATATGACATCTTGAATATGAAATTAAGTCTTGAGGCACTAAGTCTCAAAAGGTTCACAATAAAAAAAATGTATTTTATGTTACTCTTCTAGTGGTAGCTAATTATTGGAACACCCTGTAAATAGTGTACAGCTAAAACAGTAGCTATTACAAAAAAAATATACTATTTAAGTCCCTACTAGAATTTAAAAAAAACTTCTCAATATTCACTCTTTAACAAAGGTAAAACAAGACAACTTATAATTTGGTACACTCAGTATAAATATAACTATGCAAATTCTATGGTCTAGTATTATAGCAGTCTATAAGTAGATACTAGCATTTACAAAAAAAATCTCACCAACATAACAGAAACAAAATCGAAATTTTGTTGGCATGAAAACTTAATGAACTGGCTCACCCTGTATTTACTGTCTAAGAAGCACTATCAATTCTTGACAAAAGAGCAAGGTCAAAAGGTAGTTAGGTATTTACCAAAGGCATACAAAAATTAAAAACAATAAGGTAAAATGCCTCGGTACAGTTATCAGAAAAAGGTACGATAATATATTCACACCCTGTATAAAATATTAGTTGACCTGAAAAAAAAATCTTACCATAGTCCACAACAAGGAGTCCACTGTGTAGAAAAAATACAGCTGGTAGCTAAGCTTTTTATTGACCTATGTGACTTTTTTAATTCCAACTACGAAATTTGTTTTTATATGTAATAAAGAAAATTATTACCTGCTTTTGCACATAAACAAAAAATGAAAAAAAAACTGTCAAGAGTTTGACTGTGTAGATTTTTAGTAAGGCTGATGTTAATGCCTATTTTTGAGTTTTTAGCAAAAGTTATCAAAAAAAATAATTCTTGTTGGTGTCACTACAAATACTAGGTCACTTAGTAACTATGAAACAAACTGAGTTTCACAAGCAAGTTAGACAGGTAGCTGTCTAAGGTATCAAAAAAATATATTATATTAGCTCACACATATACTATACTATAGTAGTGTGAGCTATGGTGATCCTAATCTTTTCGAAAAAAAAAGTTGTTCCGATTTCAAAAAATTTTATATATCTTTGCGTTTAAGATGATTTTAAAACTTTTTTTTCGCGCAGTCTGTCTGTCTGTCTGTCTGTCTCTGTATGTCTGTCTGTCTGTAACGACCTACGCGCATAACTCAAAAACCGCTTGCCCGATTTTAATGAAATTTGGTACCTCGGTTGGGTCTTGGGTCGAGATGGTCCCATTTAAAAATGAACAAAATCCACCAAACACAAGCCAAATAAAAGGGAGGGGGTAGATTTCAAAAATTAAAGTTTATGTGAAAATATGGCGTCTGTGATATCAAACGAAAGGCAATTGAGCCTGGAGTTAAACAAGATAAATTTTGGTTAAAAAAAACGGGTGGGGGTAGATTTAAAAAATTAGAGTTTAATGAAAATATGGCGTGTGTGATATCAAACGAAAAGTAATTGAGTCTGGAGGTAAAAAAATATATTTTAGTTTAAAAAAAAAAGGGGGGGTAGATTTCAAAAATTAGAGTTTAAGTCAAAACATGGCTTGTGTGGTATCAAACGAAAGGTAATTGAGTCTGGAGTTGAATAAAATATATTTTAGTTTTTAGTTATATTAGCTCACACGTACTCTATAACTATTGTACCTAGTGTGAGCTTAGGTGCCCATATATTGGCAGAGTATTTTTTAAGGGTGGGGTAGATTTCAAAAATTTCAGTTTAATTTAAAACATGGCTTGTGTCGTATCAAACGAAAGGTAATTTAGTCTGGAGCTGAATAAAATATTTTTCAGTTTTTAATTATATTAGCTCACACGTACACTATAACTATAGTATCTACCTAGTGTGAGCTTAGGGGCCCATATATTGGCAGAGTATTTTTTATACTGATTTTAAATAATAATAATTTGTTTAGGCTCCAGCGAACGGACACTCAGTTTTTAGCTCACACATATACTATACTATAGTAGTGTGAGCTATGGTGATCCTAATTTTTTCGAGAAAAAAAAAGTTGCTCCGATTTCAAAAATTTTTATATATCTTTGCATTTCAGATGTTTTTGAAACTTTTTTGTTGCGCCGTCTGTCTGTCTGTCTGTCTGTCTGTCTGTATGTCTGTCTGTCTGTCTGTCTGTCTGTCTGTGTGTCTGTATGTCTGTCTGTAACGACCAACGCGCATAACTCAAAAACCGCTTGCCCGATTTTAATGAAATTTGGTACCCAGGCTGGGTTTTGGGTCGAGATGATCCCATTTAAAAATGAACAAAATCCACCGAACACAAGCCAAATAAAAGGGTGGGGGTAGATTTCAAAAATTAGAGTTTATTAAAAAATATGGCGTGTGTTATATCAAACGAAAGGTAATTGAGTCTGGAGTTAAACAAAATACATTTTAGTTTATTTCAAAAAAAGGGGGGGGGGTAAATTTCAAAAATTAGTGTTTAAGTGGAAATATGGCGTGTGTGATATCAAACGAAAGGTAATTGAGTCTGGAGTTAAACAAAATACATTTTAGTTAAAAAAAAAGGTAGATTTGAAAAATTAGAGTTTAAGTCAAAACATGGCTTGTGTGGTATCAAACGAAAGGTAATTGAGTCTGGGGTTCAATAAAACATACTTCAGTTTTTAGTTATATTAGTTTTCACGTAGATATACTATAACTATAGTACCCAGTGTGAGCTTAGGTGCTCATAGATTGGCAGAGTATTTCTTAGGAGAGCTGGGTCGTAGGTTTTTTTATCACTGAGTTGAAGTACCTATATATTTAAATATTTTTGAACGCCACTCATTTTGAATCATGTGTAAAATGAGAAACACAAAATAAATACCTTAAATAGTGATTTATTATTAGAGGCACATTATTACAATTAAATAAAGAAGACCTCACTGATTCTTTGTGATGAAAAGTAAAACACTTTTTTAGAGTAGAAAACAACAATAGATTTATTAGAAATTCTTCATGGAATTTTATAACAAAAAGGTAAAGGAAATAGAACCTCTTGAAGCAGGTAATTCATACCTACCAAAAACTGATACCTAAATTAAAAAAAAAAAAAGGAAAAGGTTATAAAAAATAATACGTAATTATTTTTGTAAAGGATTATTACCCTTTGGCAATCACACTACATATTTACCCGGGTGTTATTAAGGACACTCATCGAAAGCTTGCTTGACGATGAGTGACCTTAGGTGTTATGGCTAAAATATACCATATGCAAGTGCCGTCAAGTGTACATCATGGTAAAATAAAAATTTTAGAATAAAACTTATCTTATTTTTCTTTAAGAATGTATGTTTATGTTTTATTATTTTAGTAGGGTTAGAGTACCGATTAATTTATTTTTAAATAAATTAATATTTTTATAATTTATTTTTCATATTATATGATGAATTTTCTCAAAATAAAAGGAAAGATCTTGCCTGATATTCATGGAAATGGAAACTACGGACTGCCTGAGACAATGGAAACCATGGACTGCCTGAGACAATGGAGACTACGGAGAGCCTGAGACCATGGAAATGATGGACTGCCCATGACAAGTATTTTGGTCAGGCATGAAAATGCCGGTTCCAAATGGATATTTCGTAACCAAAAACAGGATGGAAATTGCAGCGGGATAATTATGCGGTTTTCCCAAGGACCCTGTTTTTAACAAAAAAAACTAGCATGAACATTCTGCCCACAAGCAAAAAAAATGGCTTACCTTAATAAGGGAAACTCTCCACACATTCACAGACCCTGCACAGCAAATCAGTAGTTGGGGGCTCACTAAGAACGTGGTTTTAATGGAGGATTTTCGCAAAACCTCTAATGGAGAAAAAATTTAGGGTCAGTCCACGTCATTCGACGTGACTCTCGGGACCGGAAACCACTAAAAGGCAAATCGCAATCTCCCCAGAGAACAGGATATTCTCCGACCAAAATATTCACAGTTGATGTACACGGACAGTGCAAGCAAAAACTTGAGCGTTTTTTTACGTGCTAACCATGCTCATATTTACGTAGCGTTTTATTGTTCCATAAAATAAAAATTCTACAGAGCTAATAAGTGATTCCTGCATTTAGATGTGAAAATTTTTTGAGTTTTTGATTGTTTTAAAGCTGTTGGTAGAGCATTATGAATTTTTACTGCTGTGTATGACAAATATCTATATCTTCTATAAGGACTTGAAAAATTCTAGTTTATCCTCCCACCAATTTCTTACTAATGCGTTTTTATTTTCTGCGAGCAACTACTGATGCTATAAAGTTAAAAAAAAGATGCAGAGCTTTTTGTAAACTGGGTAAATGTAGAAATAAGATTTTATATTATTATTCTGATTATTAAATTAGGTTTTTGTAATAATTTTGTTTCATTTTAATAGGTATATCTATTGTTTGTTTTCTTAGCAATAAAACAAAATCTGGAGCTCCGTACAGACCTCTACATTTCGACGAAAAACGAACAGAGCAAAAACCAAACGACGAACAGCAAATGGCCTCTTTTTATTTCGACGAGGCATAAACAAAAATAACGATTGTGATGTTCCCATGTTCTCAGTTTTATTCCTTCAAGATTCATTATCTTTGATGTTGCGGAAAAACCGACAAATTATGGGAATGCATCGAACCGTTCACCGAATGGCTGGGATTTGCGAGATGATTTGCAAACGTATTTGTCATCCCGTCCAAGCTAGTGTTTGCTTCGCCGTTCAGTTCGTTGCTATGTTCGTTGTTCGTGGGTAGATTTAGGACTGTATGAAGCTAAGGTAAGAAATGACAATGATAATTTAAGATTTATAATTTGTTTATTTTTTAATAATTTAAACTTATCGATTAGTATACAGCAAAATTATTATTTAATTTCTTAATTGGCAAACGCTGTAATTTTATTAACAATTACAACTTTTGGGCTATAAGGACTAAAACTTGATGTGGAGGGATTCGCTGAACCAGGGGAGGTGAAAAACGGAGTACTTGAGTTTTCAGCAGTCTTGAAGATTTTTAAATAGGAAAAATTAATAAATAAGCATTAATACAATTTTGATTTAATTTGAACAATTTTAATTTTTAAATTATTTTTGGTTAAAGTACTGACCAAATTTAAAGTACAAGTAATTAAAAGAATAAAATTTAATCTTATACTATGAGACATACCTGAAACTGAAGTTAAAAAAAATTGATATTCCTGGTGGGCTTTGAGGACTAAAACTTGGTGTGGAGAGATTCACAGTCCCAGGGAGGCTATAAAACGAAGGACTTCGACAGCGTACTTGCAGGTGTCTAATAGAAAAAAATAATATTTATATATTAAAACATATTTATTTAAATTTGAACAATTTTAACTGTCAAATTATTTTTGGGTAAAGTACTAGCAAAATTTAAAGTAATAATATAATATTTAAAAAAAAACCTTAAATCTAATACTTAGGTTTTTATCTGAAACTGGAATTAAAAAACTTGATGTTCCTGGTGAGCTTTGAGGACTTAAAATTGATGTGAAGGAATTCGATATCCCAGGCGGCCTACAAAACGGAGAACTCGAGTTGGAAGTTTCTAAAAACAAAATAATTATTGTATATTAATTTTAATTTTAATAATTTATTTTTAGTCACTTAAAAAATATTGCATTATTTTAGTTGTGTCTGTTTAAGCTACTTATACGATTACTCACACAAACCAAGTTTAAAATTAAAAAGAAAACTGAAACTATGGTTCATACCTGAAACTAAAAATGAAAAGCTTGGGCTATGAAGACTGAAACTAGATGTAGAGGGATTCGTTGTCCCAGGGGGGCTGGAAAACGGCTCACTTGAATAGTCAGCGGACTTGGAGGTGTCTAAATAGAAAAATATAATACCTAAATATTTAAATAATTTTAATGTTTAAAATATGTTTGATAAATTACTTAGAACAGGTTTAAAGTAGTTAATTACATTTAATGGTTTGAAAAAAGTTTAATGATTTTAAGTTTGTCTGTTTAAGCTGCATAAACAATACTTACGGGCAAAAATTTTATTTGTTGAATAGGCAGAGTTTTTTCTTAGGGTTGTCTTTCCGCAAAATAGAAATTAATTTTCTTTTGTAAAATGAACCTAAAAATTAGAAAACAATATTGTATGAAGCCGGGAACCGGTTAATTCTTTTTCACACAAATTTAGAGACTTTTATATCTGAGGATCGTAGGACCACCTTAGGGCCCAGGCCCTCAGTGTTTGCCTGGAGTCCCTGTATGTTGACATATTTGGATATATTAATATATCCAAATATGTCAACATACAGGGACTCTATGTGTGCCTAGTGGATAAAAACCCTTTCTCGTACGAGTTTTGGAGTTTTGGCACCCTGCCACGGAGCAAATAATTAACATTTTAACTTTTTTTCCTTTCTTTTGAATGAATAGCAAAGATTTATTGACAGAATGTTGACAAATAATGACATTATTTAATACAAAAATCGACGCCAATGGGTAACCAATTGTATACGAGGTTTTTTAAAATGTAAATAAAACTTATCACTAAAGCGAACGAATTTCTTGATCAGAGTTACAATTAGGGAATAATTTTACACTCAAAATTCTCAATTATTATAAATACTCTGCCAATCTATGGGCACCTAAGCTCACACTAGGTACTATAGTTATAGTGTACGTGTGAGCTAATATAACTAAAAACTGAAAATATTTTATTGAACTCCAGACTTAATTACCTTTCGTTTGATACCACACAAGCCATGTTTTGACTTAAACTTTAATTTTTCAAATCTATCCCCATGTTTTTTTTTAAACTAAAATGTATATTGTTTAACTCCAGATTCAATTACCTTTTGTTTGATATCAGACACGCCATATTTCCACATAAAAGCTAATTTTTCTAATTTACCCCCACCCTTTTTTAAAAAGTAAAATGTATTTTATTTAACTCCAGACGCAATTACCTTTCGTTTGATATCACACACGCCATATTTTTACATAAACTCTAATTTTTGAAATATACCCCCACCCTTTTATTTGGCTTGTGTTTGGTGGATTTGGCTCATTTTTAAATGGGACCATCTCAACCCAAAACCCAGCGTAGGTACCAAATTTCATTAAAATCGGGCAAGCGGTTTTTGAGTTATGCGCGTTGGTCGTTACAGACAGACAGACAGACAGACAGACAGACAGACAGACAGACAGACAGACAGACAGACAGACAGACAGACAGACAGACAGACAGACAGACAGACAGACAGACAGACAGACAGACAGACAGACAGACAGACAGACAGACAGACAGACAGACAGACAGACAGACAGACAGACAGACAGACAGACAGACAGACAGACAGACAGACAGACAGACAGACAGACAGACAGACAGACAGACAGACAGACAGACAGACAGACAGACAGACAGACAGACAGACAGACAGACAGACAGACAGACAGACAGACAGACAGACAGACAGACAGACAGACAGACAGACAGACAGACAGACAGACAGACAGACAGACAGACAGACAGACAGACAGACAGACAGACAGACAGACAGACAGACAGACAGACAGACAGACAGACAGACAGACAGACAGACAGACAGACAGACAGACAGACAGACAGACAGACAGACAGACAGACAGACAGACAGACAGACAGACAGACAGACAGACAGACAGACAGACAGACAGACAGACAGACAGACAGACAGACAGACAGACAGACAGACAGACAGACAGACAGACAGACAGACAGACAGACAGACAGACAGACAGACAGACAGACAGACAGACAGACAGACAGACAGACAGACAGACAGACAGACAGACAGACAGACAGACAGACAGACAGACAGACAGACAGACAGACAGACAGACAGACAGACAGACAGACAGACAGACAGACAGACAGACAGACAGACAGACAGACAGACAGACAGACAGACAGACAGACAGACAGACAGACAGACAGACAGACAGACAGACAGACAGACAGACAGACAGACAGACAGACAGACAGACAGACAGACAGACAGACAGACAGACAGACAGACAGACAGACAGACAGACAGACAGACAGACAGACAGACAGACAGACAGACAGACAGACAGACAGACAGACAGACAGACAGACAGACAGACAGACAGACAGACAGACAGACAGACAGACAGACAGACAGACAGACAGACAGACAGACAGACAGACAGACAGACAGACAGACAGACAGACAGACAGACAGACAGACAGACAGACAGACAGACAGACAGACAGACAGACAGACAGACAGACAGACAGACAGACAGACAGACAGACAGACAGACAGACAGACAGACAGACAGACAGACAGACAGACAGACAGACAGACAGACAGACAGACAGACAGACAGACAGACAGACAGACAGACAGACAGACAGACAGACAGACAGACAGACAGACAGACAGACAGACAGACAGACAGACAGACAGACAGACAGACAGACAGACAGACAGACAGACAGACAGACAGACAGACAGACAGACAGACAGACAGACAGACAGACAGACAGACAGACAGACAGACAGACAGACAGACAGACAGACAGACAGACAGACAGACAGACAGACAGACAGACAGACAGACAGACAGACAGACAGACAGACAGACAGACAGACAGACAGACAGACAGACAGACAGACAGACAGACAGACAGACAGACAGACAGACAGACAGACAGACAGACAGACAGACAGACAGACAGACAGACAGACAGACAGACAGACAGACAGACAGACAGACAGACAGACAGACAGACAGACAGACAGACAGACAGACAGACAGACAGACAGACAGACAGACAGACAGACAGACAGACAGACAGACAGACAGACAGACAGACAGACAGACAGACAGACAGACAGACAGACAGACAGACAGACAGACAGACAGACAGACAGACAGACAGACAGACAGACAGACAGACAGACAGACAGACAGACAGACAGACAGACAGACAGACAGACAGACAGACAGACAGACAGACAGACAGACAGACAGACAGACAGACAGACAGACAGACAGACAGACAGACAGACAGACAGACAGACAGACAGACAGACAGACAGACAGACAGACAGACAGACAGACAGACAGACAGACAGACAGACAGACAGACAGACAGACAGACAGACAGACAGACAGACAGACAGACAGACAGACAGACAGACAGACAGACAGACAGACAGACAGACAGACAGACAGACAGACAGACAGACAGACAGACAGACAGACAGACAGACAGACAGACAGACAGACAGACAGACAGACAGACAGACAGACAGACAGACAGACAGACAGACAGACAGACAGACAGACAGACAGACAGACAGACAGACAGACAGACAGACAGACAGACAGACAGACAGACAGACAGACAGACAGACAGACAGACAGACAGACAGACAGACAGACAGACAGACAGACGGCGCAACAAAAAAGTTTCAAAATCATCTGAAACGCAAAGATATATAAAAAATTTTAAAATCGGAGCAACTTTTTTTTCTCGAAAAAATTAGGATCAGAGTTAATTTTAGTAAATAGTCCATTTTATGGTGGAGTCGTTGAATAGGAATCAAACAGATTAATGCCTTCCTCCACTAATTTTTAGTTTGTTTTAAACAAATAGTCCCGACATGTTTCGTAAGCAGAAACTTACCTCTTCAGGGGATATGAGGACCACACTTGCTTGATCAGCATTTTGTAATTTTAAGAAATAGTCCATATTATGGTGGAGTCGTTGAATAGAAATCAAACAGATTATTGTCTTCCTCCACTAATTTTTAATTTGTTTTAAACAATATTGGCCAATATGGGGAAAATGTTGTTAATGACAATGGAAACCGGCTAATTACAATATGTGAGCAATTAGACCTAAAAATCCAAAAAGGTTTGTTTCTACATAAGGAAATAGACAAATATACCTAGACGAAACCCTCACAAAACCTGAAATCCGTCATTGATTGATCTTATCACTAAACAAAAGACAAAACTAAAAATTCAAGATGTCAGAACAAAGCGTGGATCAACATGCGGAAGTGATCACTATTTCTGGAGTCCAAAATTCTCTTTCCTTATCAAGGCCGAAGCCTGCATCAACAACATCTTGATGATACAGTGATTGACGAAATTGATCACTGTAAATATAATCTAGTAAGCCTAGAACATAACAGCGTAAAAAACTTATACAAAAAGAGACTGAACGAAAACTTAATACAAGTTCAGGTGAAGGAATACGAATGTATTACATTAAGCATCCACCAAGCTGCAAAAAAAGCACTAGGATTAGTGGAAGAAACTTCTAAAAGAAGAAAACCATACTGGTGGGATGCTGAGATTGAAAGAGAAATAGAGGAAGAAAGGAAATTATATCACACCTACTTATCCCCAAAGACAGATAGAAGCAGACAAGAATACAAAATTGCGCAATCAAAGGTGAGAAGAATGCTCAGTGATAAGAAAAATCATTCGTGGACGCAAAAGTGCCAGAAAATAGATTCTTACTTAGGAGGTAGGAGAAGTACCGAAAGCTGGAAAACTATAATATCGATTAAAAAAGAAACATGCAGAGATATCATTTCACCAATCCCAGACAAAAATGGGATGAGCATTTAGAAAGCTTTTAACTGAAGATAGAGCAGAATTCAAGGAAGACGCAAGAGACAACCCAACAAACATTTATAGTAGCGGCCACATGTTCTAAAGGCTTTGCTACTTTCTTATAGTAGAAATGTGGTGATCCCAACCAAAATTTGTTACTTTTTAGTTCTGACTACTATTTAGTATCAGGAAATAGTAGATGTTTCGTAAAAACGAACCTCTAAACTACTTCTTAGGATTGTTTCTTGATAGTCGATTATGATAGTCTGCTCTACCACAATAGGACGTTACTAAAGTTTTACTTTCTTTTTAGACATTATTTCGTAGTCGTCCTGACTTTTATATTCTCCTTAATTACCACTAGAAAGTTAAGCGTCATTGGAGTCCCAAACAAGTGTATCCGACAACTACATTATAACTTTAATTTTTACCACAAAAGTTTGTGTCATCATAGTAACATCTCATGTAACAATGTAGACAAAATAACTTTTTGCATCAACTTTAAAGCCGCAACTACTTTGACTTTTTTTTAATGTCGATCTTTTAAAGTAAACTCTACTTCCTGTTTCTACTTTGAAAACGTAGACTTTTTGAAGTCGCATCTTGGTCGCGTCCATTCTTAACCCTACTTTTTGTGGCTCCTTCTATAATATAAGAATATTAGGAATAAATTTGCAAATATTTTTTTAACTACTTTGAGCAGTCCATGTTTTTGACCTCATCTCATTGTTGGTCTGCTTGACCATTTTGCAAAACAATCCAAATGCAAAATATTGATCCAAAGTATATCGAGTACGCACACGGATTTTAAGAAATCCCTGGTCCATGCTTAATCTCCATCCTTAATCTTTTACGATACTTGTTGTTGGTATTCTATTCTTGTACTGTCTTTACGGTCGAGGTCCTTCATGGCTTGTGCTGTGGCACCACCCTCTTGTGCCGCCACCCTCTTGTGCTAACGTGTCGTGTTTCACTGGGATTTATTTTAGGAGGTGAGCTGGACTTTAACTTTATATATCCCTCTTCCAAAACAAAACATTTTATTTTTAGTTTAAAGCTATAAAGATAATGATAAAGTAAAAGACAAATAAATAGGAACAAAATAGTAACAAAATGAGGAACATTAAAAAGAAACCTTAAAACTAATCGGTAAAGAAATTTACGTAACGATGTCGCAACATCACCTTCCCCACCATATGTAACGCTTCGGCTATCATCTACCCCCTTATGACGGGTATCTAATTTATGCACGGCACCTAAAATAAACCTCTTTGGGCTTTATCTAGGAACTTTTGCAATTTGCGGTAACCTTGCGGCTAATAAAAAAACAAGTTACATGCGGATTTCTAAGCGATCTAACAAGTCTCAAAGATTGTTATTTTTACTTATAGGGCTTATAGTAATAAAAATTACTGAATATTGAGAATAGAATGCGAAAATATTTAAAAACAATAAAAAATACTACATACGAACTGTGAGAGCAATGCGTAAATAAAAAAAATAACAATATGTTCATTTTATAGATGTGACTACGTTCTTTTAGTTCCTCGGTCAACACTTCCTAGAAATTCTAGAATAGGGATCATGCTCTCGACTGCAACATACATTTTTGAAAAACACTTTTTATTAGCACTTCATTTATTGTTATAATGGAATTTACTTTATCTTGTATTTGTTTTAAAACCTACCACAAATTCACGCTCGTACATAACCTATAAGCAGTGGTGCTGTTGTTGGCAAAAACGGCAAATGACAAGTTGTGGCCAATTAAAATGCGTTGGGTGACATTTGTGGCAACTACAAGACGTTGCCGCCATTTTGTGACACTGTAAATAGAATAATAACAATTTGCCAATTTGTGACACTAAAAAAACCACTGAATAATTAAACTAATATCTGGAAGCAGAACTGTATTTTCCAGCTAGGTAAAACATTGATATGCCCGGTAACTTTTATACAGTGGAGAAGGGGGGGGGTTCAGAAATAAGAAAAATTTTACGTGCGCCACAGTGTTTTAATATCAATGTTTTACAAAGAAGATCTTAATTAAAATACTGTTCAACCCAAACGTTGTAGCCAAACAATGAAACTCTACTTACTTCCGAGGCTTCCAGAGTATTTGTGTAATTAAAAAAACCAAAAAAAATTGACTAATAAACAAGATAAAATTCTAAAAGATTTTTAAATGAATCAAAATGACACAAATAGAAAGTTCTTTATAGGTAGATGCACATTTCCAACAGGTCACAGTGTACCTACCTTTGAGTCAGTAGCGTAGGACTCAATTATATGAATGATTGTTAAAAAAAAATATATATACTTCCAAAATTATTCCGTCATAGGGGAGATCTGCTGTCATCATTCTACGTTAGGTAGAATGAGACAGACAGCAACCCAGTTCGAGATCCACCCCATGAGGCAAAACAATGTAAGGAAACAGCTAAAAAAAATATAACCATTGTGTCTTTTGTCTCTGCAAAGTTGGTTCATTGGGTTGTACAAATAACACAAAGATTTAGTTCATCTTGTATAATTAGATCTGAGAAAAATACCAAATAAGTTAGGGCCAAAATAGCAAGGCACTCCAAATTTCACAGGAGAAATTGTCTTAAATAAATGAAATGAAGGAAAACAAGTCAATTTAGTAAACACGCCGCAAAATTGTGGTTATGACGTCATACCGTTATCTTGCGTTTACAAGCGATGTTGAACTTATACTGTGAAAAGATTACGTCTAAATTATATTAAAAATTTATATGAAAAGATTATGTCTAAATTATATTGAAGATTTATGTGAAAGATTATATCTGAAGCTTGCTCCTACCTTGGTCCTTGATTATTTTATGTGTGTTTTATTTTGTAAACCTGGAAGTGGTGTACTCCGACATTCCTCACTGCTACTCTGGTCCTGGTTTGCCCGCGCCTCCCCTCGTGCTTGCTTAGCACATGGTGCTAGGGCAACACATGGTGGTCAAAAGGTTGTGGGATCCTTGCCCGAGCGTAAAACCCTGTGGAAAATGAAATGCTTCCGTTTCCTGGAATTCGTCTATTTTGCACGAAGTTCCCCTACACCGAGTAATTTAATCAAGAACCCCATGTCGACTCAATAAAATAAAGTAGATTTAAACAGATGAACTAAAATAATCCTAACGTACCTTGCCCAGGGTTACAGTGCTACACCCGGCTTCACACCAGCGTCCAGCACAGCTGTCGATGGAATGGGCAGGGCTGTAGACAAAGGAGAAAAACAATATATAGTTTTTATCCAAAACGTGGTTTTAAAAAAAATAAAAAAACTTCAAAAATTCCCCACGTCTCTTGTCGAAAAAGTACATTTCACACGAAAAACAATTACAATTTGGGAGGCAAATATTGTCTTGAAGAACTCAAAAAAATAATAACAAAAATCGAACTTACCACGCTTATTTCCCGTAGAAACGGCGTAGGCCGCCTTAAATCCCTCTATGCAGAGGATATGAGCCGTCAACGAGATACGCCTCACGACGGACTCACTCTTCACAGTCTCTGGGACAGAGCCTGCAGCCACTGCAGTGCCACCAACCAAAAAACAATGGTGATCCCAGAGACCTGTTGCCGACCCAGCCAAAATTCGTTAGGAAAGAGACAAGGCACTCCGTCGAGAACACAAAAAAAATGAAGCCGCCGGAAACCGCTTCGTAAATGTCGTGGGCACAGTAAAACGCACAGTACCAACCTAATTTTCGCGGTTAAATTCAAATAAGGATGCAAACCTATTTATAAAAAAAACGCTCTCACCGAAAAATCACTAACTTCGGTTGCGAGACTGGAGGAAAAAACCCGCGGTTTTCAAACTAACCAATGAGGAAATACATCAATACTTTCGTACCGGTATATAGGGGGCAGCACCGACCAAGGGGATATTGAAAATACGTAAAACGCACACTGAGGTGTTGTCGGATCTATTTCCACGGTTGGAATTTTTATAACAAGGACGTCGAGACACCCTCCATACGTAGACCGAACATTTGCCTACCGGACCCCTGCCAACATAGCAAGTAGGAGGAAAATAACCAGCAGGACTATAAGAAGCTCAGCACTGAAACCATCAACTGTAAAATCAATTACTGGAGATTAGAGCATGCAGCAAACCCAGGAATATTCGAACATTCAACCAAATTCCTACATGAGTAAAGCTATACTAAGTGTAGAATTTAGTTGTATTTTAGTTACAGTTTTAGTCAAAAGTTTCCTTTGCTCTTTATACATGCTTTCTCTAAGGTCTATATCGTTTGATGCCATTTTTGTAAAACATTTCTACATTAATAAAGTTGTTTCTGAACTTGAACCTAAAAATACACACTACTGCTTAAACTCGGCACAAGAGTGTTCAGATGTTAAGTTTGCTCATCACTAGCTAGCCCCACAAACCCTTCAATCCGACTAACTGAGCTAGTTATTAACTTTACATAACTATGATTATATATAAATTTATATAATATAAAAATACGATTTTGTTTACTCTTTTAGTCCTGGTTTTTATTCCTCCTTTATTTTCCATTTACGAAAGTGCATAACTCGTATTTATTTTATCTTCTCCTTATTAAATTAATAAAGATATCAAAGTGGGCGGAGCCTCGGTTGTTACTGGTCAAACCGTGGACCTAAATATGTTTTTGTGCTATCACAACTAGCTATGAGGTTCGGATTGTCCCAATATCCTCGAAAATAAACGTAAGCGAATGAAATGTTCATCTAAATGATTCCTTCCTGTTACTGAAACCATTAGTAATGCGGCAACGCCGCCATTCCCCAGCAGAACAGCTGTTTATTTTCGTGAACGTCAAAGAAAATCACAAAATTCCACAGATAAACAAAACAATCAAATGTTTCAATGTGATTTCCCGAAACCTGTGATCCCGAATTCCAACCACGATGTCCACAGTAATTCGATGGAATGTCTCGCCGCCATTCCCCAGCAGAACAGCTGTTTATTTTCGTGAACGTCAAAGAAAATCACAAAATTCCACAGATAAACAAAACAATCAAAAGTTTCAATGTGATTTCCCGAAACCTGTGATCCCGAATTCCAACCACGATGTCCAGATAATACGGTGTGCGTAGTGTCCACAGTAATTCGATGGAATGTCTCCTTTATAAGGTAACTTTTTGGACACTATATAACCTCCAAACCTAGCTCTATAAAATACCCTTAATTTGTGTACAGAAAGACGAGTCGAAGAGCCTTGATTATTTACCTGAATAAACAAATACGTAACGTTGCCTTAAACGTAAAAATGACACGTTACAAAGTGGCGACACCCCAATAACTTAAGGGTAGTAGTTTTACTTATCGCGTGGTTCTTATCACTCTGTAGACGTTTTCTAGTGGCGAAAGCTAGTTAATAATACGTTGCCGCAACGAAGGAGTAGAAATTCGAGTGTGTTATCTAGAACTAAAAGGGAATTCCGACATAAAAGTCGTACTTGACACGTTGCCGTAACTTAGGCTCACTTTCAAGTAACCCTTTCGACTATCAGGGAATATAGTTTGGGACGCCATGTTTTTATTTAAGAAAGAAAATTTAATATTTTTGTTGTCGTTTTATGAGCTCATATTAAAGAGCTATACTATTTTATAAACAAATTAGTTGAAGCTTACCAAAAATGCTCTTCTTAAGCACCATTTGTTACAGTTAAGTGTCGATTATGAAAACATAACCTCCAAAATCACAACACAAAAATTCCATCAGCTACCAGAAAATGGCTCAATTTTACGGGCGCACCGGTTTTTTGCAGTATATATAATAATACTTTTGGATAACATAGTACATATTATAGCCATAACCGAACAAAAAAACTTGCGAGTCTGTTTACTGTTGTGTCCACCATATTGTGTAACAATTCTACCAAAAAGAAACGATTATAGTATTTGCAACTACATCGCTACTTTTATGCTATTACTTAAAAAACAGCCTCTACGACGTAGTAGATACCTGGGTACGACGTAGTAGTGTAGTTGTTACTACAGTGACTTTAAACACTTGGCCAAGTAGTTATAACCAGAAATTGGTTCCCCACTTAGGGAATTAACACGTCGCTGTATGGTATACTGAGACGTAGCGGGAGTACGTTGCGGTTACCTTTAAGAAATTCTTTCTAGTTGGGGTTTCGTCGCTACAACTTTAAATGTTTGTTGGGAATATAGTTAGAACCAGTACCCCTCACAATCTCTGAGGTCAAAAACGTGTGCCCAACCTTAAAATGTGGTAAATCTGCCGGACCCGGAAATATCCCAGCCGAACTTATTAAATATGGCACTGAAGAACTGTTTTGGAGATTACGGATTTTTTTCCAAAAATATTTAAATGGTACTGTAGTACCAACTGAGTGGAAAACGTCATATATATTCACAATACCCAAAAAAGGAAGGAAAGATATATGTGACAATTATAGAGGTATATCTGTGACTAGTACGCTAAGCAGAATATACGGTAAAATAATAAGAAATAAAGTGAAGAGCGACTATAAAGACATGGAGGCAGAAGAACAAGCTGGTTTCAGGGCGGGTAGATAGACTTCAGATCATCTCTTTTGCATAACCCAAGTTATTGAAAAGAAAATGGCATATGGACAAGAGCTTTACGTCGATTTGCAGAAGGCATATGGTAGTATACCACTAAATCTACTTTGGAAAGCGTCGGAAAACACAAACATAAGCGTACAACTAATTTATTTGTTTGTTATTATTTTTTCTTTAACTTTACATTATTTATATAACTAAACTAAACTAAGCTAGTAGGATTTTTTTTCTTTTGTTTACATGGGAATTATTTATTTATTACTTTAGTGTAATACTATCCTTAAAAATTTAATATTATTGTTTATTTTGGTGACTTTTTCTGGGTTTTTCTTTAAGAATATTATTAGGTAATCTTTATATTTTACTTACTTAAGTGCGATTTTCTTAGCCCACGCGCGAGACTACTCTTGTGGACAAAACCGTATTTATTGTATTGTATGTTGTAATAATTTTACCAAAATGTATATATTTGACTACAATCAATGCTATATAATAATAATAATTAAGGCCATCAAAGAGTTATACCGCAATAGTAAGGCAAAAGTTAAAATAAAAGCAAAACTAGCCAAAGGCTTTCAAGTAAATAAAGGTCTTAAACAAGGTTGCTGTATCTCGCCTACGCTCTTCAAGATATACTTGGAACAATTCCTTAAAGTATGGAAGAGAAAATGCCAAAACATGGGAATTCCGTTGGAAGAAACCACCTTGTATACTTTATGTTTTGCCGATGATCAGATAGTAGTGGCTCAGGATTATAACGACCTCGAATATATGACACGAAAACTAATAGAAGAGTACAATAAGTGGGGACTCGAGGTTAATCTGAATAAGACAGAGTATATGTGTATCGGTGGAATGAAACAGGATCTAATCTTAAATACCGGGCAGCGAATTCATTCCTGTGATGAGTATAAATACTTAGGTCTAAAAATTACAGCTGACGGAACACTAGACAAAGCTAAAAGATCGAAAGGTACAAGGAAGAAAAGCAATAACTTTATTAAATGGAATAACTTGGGACCAAAGTATATCAAAACATAACAAAAATACAACATAAAGAAGTTTGGCTGTAATAGCAAAGTTTAAAAAGACAGTTCCAAACTAGTAAACATTTTGAAATTTGTATTGGAGAACTTGGCTTTACTTTCTTTTTACAGAATACCATTTTTGCGTACTTGGCTTTTTTTACATGAAATATTTTTGTTATGATCACTTTTTTCTCCTAGTGATACTCGATTAATTTTATTCTGCATAAAATAGTTAACTATTTGGTTTTAACTTTTTTTTATCTTCTTTCACACTTACCTTTACCATAGTACCAACACAAGTGATATGTTTAGCAAAAGTATAATTTTTGAAATCAACCCTCACCCCTTATTTTGGCTTACGTGCGATTTCATTTATTTTTAAGTAGGATCATCTAGAGCCAAAGCCCAATCTCGGCACTAAATTTCATCTAAATCAAAAGTAATTTAATTTTAATAAAAATTTACCCCCACTTTTTGTTTTGGCTTATGTCCAGTGGATTTTATTAATTTTTGAGTGGGACCAGCTGGGTTCAAAACCAAACCCAGATACCAAATTTCATTGAAATCGGGCAAGCAGTTTTTGAGTTATCCGACATAGAGACATACAGACATACAGACATACAGACATACAGACATACAGACATACAGACATACAGACATACAGACATACAGACATACAGACATACAGACATACAGACATACAGACATACAGACATACAGACATACAGACATACAGACATACAGACATACAGACATACAGACATACAGACATACAGACATACAGACATACAGACATACAGACATACAGACATACAGACATACAGACATACAGACATACAGACATACAGACATACAGACATACAGACATACAGACATACAGACATACAGACATACAGACATACAGACATACAGACATACAGACATACAGACATACAGACATACAGACATACAGACATACAGACATACAGACATACAGACATACAGACATACAGACATACAGACATACAGACATACAGACATACAGACATACAGACATACAGACATACAGACATACAGACATACAGACATACAGACATACAGACATACAGACATATAGACATACAGACATACAGACATACAGACATACAGACATACAGACATACGGACATACGGACATACAGACATACAGACATACAGACATACAGACATACAGACATACAGACATACAGACATACAGACATACAGACATACAGACATACAGACATACAGACATACAGACATACAGACATACAGACATACAGACATACAGACATACAGACATACAGACATACAGACATACAGACATACAGACATACAGACATACAGACATACAGACATACAGACATACAGACATACAGACATACAGACATACAGACATACAGACATACAGACATACAGACATACAGACATACAGACATACAGACATACAGACATACAGACATACAGACATACAGACATACAGACATACAGACATACAGACATACAGACATACAGACATACAGACATACAGACATAAAGACATACAGACATACAGACATACAGACATACAGACATACAGACATACACACATACAGACATACAGACTGGTTGGGGGCCAACTTTCCTGTGATGTCGTGGTGGTTACCAGGAATAAACTGCACAATTATTTTGGACTGTATCTCATTTATTTAAATATAAAATAACGTAAAACAAATTTTTGCTTGTGACAACAAGATGTCATGCTATGGAATCATTTTACAAGCCTAAAAGCGGCGATGCCGTACTGCAATATTAGATTTCCTAACATAGTCCCCCTCTTGAAAGGCTAGGCTTTCAAAAGTTTAAAAATTATGAACAAAACAAATATGTATATGCTTATAAACTAAATCTATAACATATTAAAAATCGTCGAATTCTGGAAACGGTTGTGGTTATAGCTCTGGATAATCAATTGGTAGTGGAACAATCTTTGCAACAGCGCGCCGTATGTAAAAAGTATTATTACATACGGCTCAGAAGTATGGCCAATCAAGGGTAGAACAGAAATAATGCTTTCCGCTACGGATATGGACTATTGGAGAAGAGCAGCAGGGAAAATTAAAAAGAGAAAGACTACCTCAACAAATACTACAATGGAAACCAACTAGCCGAAGAAAACAAGGACGGCCAAGGAGAAGCTGGAGAGAAGGAATAGATAGTGAAATAAGAATAAGAGGCCTAGATTATGAATTATGGGCAGAGAGAAACGAGTCGAGATTGGGTATCGAAAGACGTAGAACGTTGTGAAACCGATAAATATATATATATTTAAACAAATAGTCCCGACCTGTTTCGTAGGCAGAAACTTACCTCTTCAGGGGACATTAAAATTGCTTAAGCATCTTGTAAGTTTAAATAGTCCATATAATGGTGGGGTCGTTGAAAAGGAATCAAACAGATTATTGTCTTCCTCCACTAATTTTTAATTTGATTTATACAAATAGTCCCGACATGTTTCGTAAGCAGAAACTTACCTCTTCAGGGGATATTAGGACCACACTTGCTTGATCAGCATTTTGTAATTTTAGGAAATAGTCCATATTATGGTGGAGTCGTTGAATAGGAATCAAACAGATTATTGTCTTCCTTCACTAATTTTTAATTTGTTTTAAGCAAATAGTCCCGACAATTTCGTAAGCAGAAATTTATATCTTCAGGGGACATTAGGACCAAACTTGCTTGACCAGCACCTTGTAAGTTTAGGAATGGTCAATATTATGGTGGAGTCGTTGAATAGGAATCAAACACCCAGTACCTGATGATTGGAAAATTGCATTCATATCCTCAATACATAAAAAAGGAAACAAGCTGGATTGCAACAATTATAGAGGAATTTCAGTAACCAGTACTCTAAGTAGATTGTACGGTAGGATTCTTAGAGATCTAATAGAGAATGATTTTCATGAACAAGAAGAAGAAGGGCAAAGTTGGTTTCGTGCAGGCAGATCTTGTAGTGATATTGTTTTTTGTCTTAAACAAGTAATTGAGAAAAGGAGCGCCAGAAATATAGAGACTCATGTTACCTTTGTGGACCTACAAAAAGCATATGATACCGTTCCAGTAGAAAAATTATGGAGAGTGTTAGAGCAGACTAATATCAATCATACATACATAACAGCGATAAAAGAACTATACAAAGGGTCAAAATCTAAAATTAAAATTGGAAATCGACTTTCAAAAGAATTCCTGGTAACGAAAGGCTTAAGACAGGGATGTTGTATCTCTCCAACTCTTTTTAAAATATATATCGCAGTAGCTCTAAAAAACTGGAAGCGCAATGTACATGGCATGGGAATTCAACTTAACGACCGATTTACCATATACACACTACAGTTTGCTAACGACCAAGTTATTGTAGCTAATGATAAAGAAGACATGAAGTATATGATGAGAAACTTAACGGAAGAATACCAAAAGTGGGGGTTAACAGTGAACGTAGACAAGACACGGTACTTATGTATTGGAAACGAATCAAGTGAATTAGAACTAGAAAATGGACAAACAATGTCTCCATGTAATGAGTATGCATACTTGGGTGTCACATTTGATAAGACGGGAACAGAACTGGAAAAAAGAATAGTAAAACAAAAAAGGTTATTGGTTGTCTTAACAGTATTTTATGGAGCAGAGAGATAAAAAAGAATGTAAAATTTAACATATATAAAACAATGGTAAAAAGCACGCTGTTGTATGGAATAGAGACTTGTCGCGTAACAGAAAAATACAAAGCAAACATGGAAAGTGTCGAAATGGATGCAATAAGAAGATCAATGAGAATTTCTAGAACAGATCATATAAGAAATGAGATCATAAAAGAAAGAATGGGAATCGAGGGAAGCATAACGGATGACATCACTAAAAGGCAACTGATATGGTAAGGCCATGTACAACGGATGAGCGACGAAAGATTACCAAAGCAAGTCCTAGAATGGCAACCAATAGGGCGCAGAAAAAGAGGGCGTCCTAAACTGGAATGCCAACAGTCAATCCAAAAATCAATGAGTTAAAAAAAACCTGACGGAAGATGACTGTCAGGATCGAAGGAGGTGGAGAATAGGCGTCGGACAACGTAGAAAAACGTTCTAAACCGACATAGTAGTAGTAAATTATTTTTAATTACTACTAGTATGTCGGTTTAGAACGTTTATTTTTAATTAATTATACTAATTGAATTACAAGATGTCAATTGGCTTTAAAAATTATCTTCTTTCTCGTTTTGTTTAAGTTAATACTAATTACGAAGCGACAATATCGGGTATTTTAGTGATATATTAATTTTTGTTTTATATTTTTAAATTTATTATTTTATACATTTATATTTTTTTTAAGATGATGAAACTGATGAAGAGTCTTCTAAAGAAGTGGATGAGATTAAAATTGAAATTGATGGTAAGTTGAAGGTTCGAATGCATTTTTAGGGACTTAATTAGATTGACATAATAAGTAAGTAATGGGTACGGGGTAGACCTCGTCAGATGTCTATAAGGAGGTGGAGAATAGGCGTCGGACAACGTTCTAAACCGACATAGTAGTAGTATAATAAGCAAGTATAATAATATAATACATAAAAAAGCTTTTGCTCCTTTAATATCGGGCACACTACCACTTCTAAAATAGACTCATCAGCTATTATTTAGTAAGTCAAAATCAGCACAATATTGTAATTTATTTAATTTTTAAAATAAAGACGTTTTGAGTAAAACAATTTACAATTTTTTAAAATTATTTTTAACTAAATATACTAATTTAATTACAAGATGTCTGTTGGCCTTAAAAATTGTTCTTAAAAAACATTGTTGTGTTAAAGGAAAGTTTTTATAATTTTTAGCTCACACATACTATACTATAGTAGTGTGAGATTTGGTTATCCTAATTTATTCGACAAAAAATAATTGCTTTCATTTAATTTTTTTTTACATATCTTTGAGTTCAAGATGATTCTGAAACTTTTTTGTCGCGCCATCTGTCTGTCTGTCTGTCTGTCTGTCTGTCTGTCTGTCTGTCTGTCTGTCTGTCTGTCTGTCTGTCTGTCTGTCTGTCTGTCTGTCTGTCTGTCTGTCTGTCTGTCTGTCTGTCTGTCTGTCTGTCTGTCTGTCTGTCTGTCTGTCTGTCTGTCTGTCTGTCTGTCTGTCTGTCTGTCTGTCTGTCTGTCTGTCTGTCTGTCTGTCTGTCTGTCTGTCTGTCTGTCTGTCTGTCTGTCTGTCTGTCTGTCTGTCTGTCTGTCTGTCTGTCTGTCTGTCTGTCTGTCTGTCTGTCTGTCTGTCTGTCTGTCTGTCTGTCTATCTGTCTATCTGTCTGTCTGTCTGTCTGTCTGTCTGTCTGTCTGTCTGTCTGTCTGTCTGTCTGTCTGTCTGTCTGTCTGTCTGTCTGTCTGTCTGTCTGTCTGTCTGTCTGTCTGTCTGTCTGTCTGTCTGTCTGTCTGTCTGTCTGTCTGTCTGTCTGTCTGTCTGTCTGTCTGTCTGTCTGTCTGTCTGTCTGTCTGTCTGTCTGTCTGTCTGTCTGTCTGTCTGTCTGTCTGTCTGTCTGTCTGTCTGTCTGTCTGTCTGTCTGTCTGTCTGTCTGTCTGTCTGTCTGTCTGTCTGTCTGTCTGTCTGTCTGTCTGTCTGTCTGTCTGTCTGTCTGTCTGTCTGTCTGTCTGTCTGTCTGTCTGTCTGTCTGTCTGTCTGTCTGTCTGTCTGTCTGTCTGTCTGTCTGTCTGTCTGTCTGTCTGTCTGTCTGTCTGTCTGTCTGTCTGTCTGTCTGTCTGTCTGTCTGTCTGTCTGTCTGTCTGTCTGTCTGTCTGTCTGTCTGTCTGTCTGTCTGTCTGTCTGTCTGTCTGTCTGTCTGTCTGTCTGTCTGTCTGTCTGTCTGTCTGTCTGTCTGTCTGTCTGTCTGTCTGTCTGTCTGTCTGTCTGTCTGTCTGTCTGTCTGTCTGTCTGTCTGTCTGTCTGTCTGTCTGTCTGTCTGTCTGTCTGTCTGTCTGTCTGTCTGTCTGTCTGTCTGTCTGTCTGTCTGTCTGTCTGTCTGTCTGTCTGTCTGTCTGTCTGTCTGTCTGTCTGTCTGTCTGTCTGTCTGTCTGTCTGTCTGTCTGTCTGTCTGTCTGTCTGTCTGTCTGTCTGTCTGTCTGTCTGTCTGTCTGTCTGTCTGTCTGTCTGTCTGTCTGTCTGTCTGTCTGTCTGTCTGTCTGTCTGTCTGTCTGTCTGTCTGTCTGTCTGTCTGTCTGTCTGTCTGTCTGTCTGTCTGTCTGTCTGTCTGTCTGTCTGTCTGTCTGTCTGTCTGTCTGTCTGTCTGTCTGTCTGTCTGTCTGTCTGTCTGTCTGTCTGTCTGTCTGTCTGTCTGTCTGTCTGTCTGTCTGTCTGTCTGTCTGTGCTGAAAAACCGCTTGCCCGATTTCAATGAAATTTGGTACCTAGGCTGGGTCTTGGGCCAAGGCAATCCCATTTAAAAATGAACAAAATCCACTAAACACAAGCCAAATAGGAGTGGATTTCAAAACTTTTATGTGAAAATATGTGAAAGGTAAGTGAGTCAGTAATTAAACAAAATACATTTTTGTTTAAAAAAAAAGGTGAAGGTAGATTTCAAAAATTAGAGTTTACGTGAAAATATGGCGTGTGTGATATCAAACGAAAGGTAATTGAGTCCGGAGTTGGATAAAATATATATAAAAAATAAATAAATAAATCAAATATTTTAGTTTTAAGTTATATTAGCTCACACATACACTATAACTATAGTATCTAGTGTGAGCTTAGGTGCCCATATATTGGCAGAGTATTTTTCTTAGATGATGAAACTGATGAAGAGCCTTCTAAAGAAGTAGATTTTATGAACATATATCGGTTATTTTGGTGATATATTAATTTTTATTTTAAATACATTTATATTATTTTTCTTAGAATATGAAACTTATGAAGACTCTTCTTACGATTGGGATACGTCTGAAACTGAAGGTAAGTAGAAGTTTTAAATGCATGTTTAGGAGCTTAATTAGAAGGATATAATAACTAATTTAAAGAAAAGCTTTTGCTTCTTCAATTCAAAGTAAAAATTAGCACAATTTTGTTTTTAAATTAATTTTTATAACAATTTTCAAATCAAAATTGATTGATATAATAAATAGTAAATAAAACGGTTTTGCTTCTTTAATACCGGCCTATAAATCACTTCAAAATAAACGTAAACTCATCAGCAATCATTTAGTAAGTAAAAATGAGCACAATTTTGTAATTTATTTAATTTTTAAGATAAAGGCGTTTCGATAAAAATAATTTTTTAAATAAAATTGAATAATTTGAATGAATTATACTAAATTAATTACAACATGTCAGTTGTTCTCAAATAGTTCCGGGCCTAAGTGTTTAATTACAAAGTTAAACATCGGCCACATATCCAGTCCACTGACAAAAAGCCAAACCGTTAATCAGAAAGCCCAACTGTCGGAAACTGAAGGTAAGTAGAAGTTTTGAATGCTTAGGGACTTAATTAGATGGATATAATAAGTAATTAAAAAAAAAGCTGTTGCTTTTTCAATACCGGGCAATGTACCAGCGGCGTAGCGTGGGGGGGGGGCGCGGGGGGGCGCGGGGGATTCGTCGCCCCCCCCCCGCCCCGAGGGTAGTGGCGTAGTGGCGCCCCATAGGTGGCCGAAGCGCCCTCAGCTTTATTAAGTCGGACCGGTAATGGCCAATTGAGTGGGTGCCAAAGGAAACTAACGACATGAAGACCTTTTTTTTTTTTTTTTGGTCGCCAGATTCGTGAGAGGCGCCCTTGTGACTTATCGGCCGCCCCCTCACACATGATGACCTTTTTTTTTTTTTTGGTCATTTTTTGCCACAAGATTTTTCATCAGTTTTCAGAGGCGCCCTTTTTAGCTGTCGCCCCCCCCCCCGCCCTTTCGGGCACGCTACGCCGCTGCAATGTACGACTTATAAATAAACACAAACTCATCAGCTATCATTTAGTAAGTAAAAATTAGCACAATTTTGTTTTTAAATTAATTTTTAAAACAATTTCCAACTCAAAATTGATTGATATAATAAATAGTAAAAAACGCTTTTGCTTCTCTAATACCGGGCAATCTACCACTTACCTAGCCTGGGTCTTGGGCCGAGGTAATCCCATTTAAAAATGAACAAAATCCACCGAACACAAGCCAAATAAAAGGGTGGGTTGGATTTCAAAACTTTTACGTGAAAATATGGCGTGTGTGATATCAAACGAAAGGTAATTGAGTCCGGAGTTGGATAAAATATATATAAAAAATAAATAAATAAATAAAATATTTTAGTTTTTAGTTATATTAGCTCACACGTACACTATAACTATAGTATCTAGTGTGAGCTTAGGGGCCCATATATTGGCAGACTATTTTTCTTAGATGATGAAACTGATGAAGAGCCTTCTAAAGAAGTAGATTTTATGAACATATATAGGTTATCTTGGTGATATATTAATTTTTATTTTAAATTTATTTTGTTATACATTTATATTATTTTTCTTAGAATATGAAACTTATGAAGACTCTTCTTACGATGGGGATACGTCTGAAACTGAAGGTAAGTAGAAGTTTTGAATGCATGTTTAGGAGCTTAATTAGAAGGATATAATAAGTAATTTAAAGAAAAGCTTTTGCTTCTTCAATTCAAAGTAAAAATTAGCACAATTTTGTTTTTAAATTAGTTTTTAAAACAATTTTCAAATCAAAATTGATTGATATAATAAATAGTAAATAAAACGCTTTTGCTTCTTTAATACCGGCCAATATATCACTTCTAAATAAACGTAAACTCATCAGAAATCATTTAGTAAGTAAAAATGAGCACAATTTTGTAATTTATTTAAGTTTTAAGATAAAAGCCTTTTGATTAAAATAATTTTTTTTAAAAAATTGATTATTTTTAATGAATTATACTAAATTAATTACAACATGTCAGTTGTTCTCAAATAGTTCGGGGCCTAAGTGTTTAATTACAAAATTAAACATCGGCCACATAGCCAGTCCTCTGACAAAAAGCCAAACCGTTAATCAGAAAAGTCCGTCATGCCTACAGAAGCCTAAATGTTCAGGTAAGAAATAAAGCCTTAAAACAAAAGCATTAAGAAGAAACCAGTACAGAAAGCCAACCGACCATAATGACAGGAACAAACCTCAAAAGGATGTTGCTAGAAAGACAGCTAAGAAGATACAAAATGAGTTCACACCTTCTAGATTGCCTTCAAGACATGCACATAATGGAGCATGCGTCAGTCCAAAAATTAGAACTTTTGCTACATGCCGAAGATCTACTTGACTTTTCACAAACGATTGAAGTGAATTGGGAGCCAATAATCGTAAACATAATTTAACAGAAATGGGATGTCGAGACTTGCGCTTTACACCATGAATGTGTGAACTGCAAACTATGCAGATTGCCCACATTGAACGAAGTTCTTCAGTACTTAATTGCAAGAATCGATGAGTTGAACAAGAGCCAATCAGCATGGGTGAACTGCAAACTATGCAGATTGCCCACATTGAACGAAGTTCTTCAGTACTTAATTGTAAGAATCGATGAGTTGAACAAGAGCCAATCAGCAGATTTTAAGAACAGTGAAATTTGTCAGATTCCAAAAGTCATTATGGATCATTTAGAGGATATCCGAGACTTCCCAAGTATGGATGAAGAAACAGTTAAATAATTACAAAGCTTTATGAGATGAGCCGTCAGTGCCTTAGAGACATTCAAACTTGGGACCTACCATTGATAAAATTATTGTCAAAGAAATTGAGGTTTAAACTAAAAAATTCGTACCATAGTTGGTTCCAAGGATTTCAACATAAAACTCCCACAATCGAAGACTTTTATCAGTTTTTAAGAAAAGAAATGTATACACTCAAGAAGAAAGAAGTAAGCAAATAAAAATATATAAACCATAAAATTACCAACGTTATTCAAATGCAACAAACTCAAGATGACCAGAACTTAGTACGAAACAACCTCAAACTAGATAGCAAAGTTATAAAACCAAAGATTCAATTAAAATTGAAAACAAAATTATTGCCTAAACTACCTATTGTTATCAACAAGACAAGCACAAAATTGCAGGACCACATCCAGTTAAGGGAAGTCCTTAAGTTAAAGCAAAAAAGAAAATTGGTGCCTATCCTGTGCTCAATCAGGAATACCATTAGAATAAAACGCAGGACCAAAAATAACCAAAAGTCAAGAAGACATACTAAAAAGAAGAAAATTTTTAAACAAGAAGCAACAATCTTTATTAGAACCACAACTCAAAAGAAAAAACATTACAACTCAACAGTTACCGAGGAGGCGGCAGAACAATGGCAAAAACGTAATAAAAATTTGCCATTGTAAATACCCAACAATCCACTTTTAAATCAGTTTTACCTCCGAATTTACAATTTCTGCAGGGTACCTATAATAGTAAAGGAATAACAACAATAACAAAAATAGATCATAATATTTTGTTAAAGAAACAATTTGTCACCAAGGCAAAAAGTTCGACGACGTACGATGACCGCGAAAGCAATACAACCCAGCATTAAGAAACTGACTCACGTTATAAATGAAGCAGCAGTACCTACTTCGATACCTACCTACCTACCTACTACATCATCAGCAATATTCAACCTGAGGTCCCTACAGTCAAGCATTTTAGAAAGAGGGGAAAATGTTTAATTACAAAATTAAACAGATTTTTTACCATTTGTCATAAATCTTTATTTTTTGATGAATTTATTATTTAAACACAGGAGATCTTAGGAAAATAGATTTTAATAACATAAACTAACCTTCTCAAGTTTACCTATTTCAATTATATCAATTATTTAGTTTATAAAACATCGCGAAATATTGAATTTTATATTTTATAATTTCTCACGAACCATAACAATTTTTTAATATAAAAAGATATGATTTATCTTAATAAAGGAGATTCAACATTTGATAGTTGTTCTCACAATAACTACTTAAGATTACTGTACCAAAAGCCTTCTTGGTCATTGCAGGGAGTGAGGCTGCTCCCTGGCAGTAAACTCGTAACTTTAATCCCGCTGCTTAACCAAGCCGAGTTAAGCAAGCGTAATTGTCAAGCCTAGCTTGCACACTAAGACCGAAATTTAGGGGCTTGTCTGCATTTTCGCATACCGTAACGAAATTTGGCACAGGGGTAGCAGACACCTAGAGATGTCATTTTGCAAGTGGTGCTCCGATGGAACCCAGTGCAGGGCCAAGATACAAGGGCGTACTTGAGGTGGGAAGGAAAAATTGATAAACTAAATATAAAACTAGTTTCGCATAAAACTTTTGTCTCTTTAACCTTATAGCTATGTAGCTTAAAAATTCAAAAAGCTATACAAATTAAAGGTTGGAAATAAAGTTTTTTTTTGAGGGGGAGAGGGAGCAAAAGGTTAATGGTTAAAATCTTATTTTGTCTAAAGTGGTCGTTTGGGGTATCGATTTCTTAATAATTTCGTATTCTAAACCAAAATAAATATCAATTGAGTCAATACGTCAAACTGTTCACATGATATGTTTAAAACGGACACCTTAATCTACCCGGGATTATTAAAAATACCTGACCAAGCCTTACTTAATAAAATTTCATAACTTAGTGTAGAGTAGTGAAAGTAAACATAATCTGCCAATCCTCGGGTACCAAAGCATACACTACTAATAAAATTATATAATTGCATTCTATTTAAGATTGGTTGTCAGAAGTGACAAATAAATGTATATTTGAGAAATAATGATAATGCTGAGGGGTGGTTCGGTATTGCCTTTTGGTGTACACGCTAGGGAAAATACAAGGAAATACCAGGGAATACTTGGGAAGTACTGGGAAATACTAGGAAATACTAGGAAGTACAAGGAAATACTAGGAAATACCGGGAAATACCGGGAAATACCAGGAAATACTTGGGAAATACATCAAACTGCGCAAGCGCGTCAATGCTGTCAAATCGAATATTGGTTTCTTCAATTTGTGTGCGAATATTAGTGACAGTGCAATGTTAGAAACAAAAAATATGGTAAGTTAGATGACAATTTTTTGTTACTGTTTATTTCAGAAACTACTTAACCGATTTTAATAAAATTTGGCATATATGTTCTATGAGCTATTCTACTAGACTAGTGCAGGCGCGGGAGGTAGTTCAATATGCAAAATATGAGGACCGCAGTGTGACAATGGATTCTAGCTAAGAATAGGTCATATATTAACAATTTTTTATTATCCCCCCCTCCTCTTAGTAGTGTTCAAATGTTTTATAATTTAACTTAGTTAAAGCCCTAAAGCTACGAACCTTAAAATAAAATTCGATAAGATTTTAAAATTTTTTAAATTTTAGCTGCAAAAAGCCACAAAAACATCCCTACGCCCCAAAACTTAAAATTTTAAGTTTTTTTTCAAATTTTCTCAAAAGCTAAGCCTTTTAGTGGAAAATATGTCAGTATCTTTAATTTAGACAATAAAATGTCCTTTTTAATAGTATATAAAACAGTGAGGTACGACTAACGAAAACGAGGTAATATAGAAAAATGAAAAAAAAACATTTTGTAAAAACCAAGCTCAATATCATAAAATTTTGTCAATATGTTATTGTAGAAAATAAAATTTTCTTTTAAACAAGGTTAGAAAAATTTTATTTTTAAAACTTTAATACTTCCTTAAATTAAATCAGTTTTAAAAAATTAACAAACCAAATAATTGTGGTTTTATATTTTTATTATCTTCAAAATTTGAATTAGTGGAGACAGTAGGCAATACCTCTCCTCCCCAGCCACATAAAACTGGCGCAGTATGTGGAAGATAGGAGTAGTATGAGTAGAAGGGATCACTTTTTCTGCTGGGGCCGTACCTAGAATCTTGTTTTGGGGGGGATTTCATCTTTTTTTTTTTTGGAAAGGGGGTTCGGGGGATTTGAAGACTATCAATGCAGATTGCAGCTATAGTGTGGTGATTTATTTGGTGATTTTTTAAAATATATTTTTTACGGACAGCCATGAAGTTTAAAGAATAAAGCGCATCTGGTTATACATCGTTTAAAAGGAAATTTTATTTTCTACAATCAGCTATGGAGCACATTTTTAATAAAGAGCTTGGTTTTTACGAAAATCGGGTGGTGCATGTGACAAAAATAATTTTATTTATATTATTTTTTTATATGATTCCTATTTGTGGACGTCGCTAGAGTTTGTCATTCATCAAACTTCACTGAATTACACACTGTTAAAAAGGGAATTTTATTTTCTAGAATAAAGTTTAGGAGACATTTTTGTTTTGAAAAAACCTGTAATTAATTAATTAATTTGTGTGTTTGGTGATTTGTAAAAATTAATTTAATTTCCAATCTTATTACCTTGTTATACAGTGTTAAAAAGGAAATTATATAAGAGGAAGGGAAAAACATTGGACCATAAACAGTCTTGGCAACATCCAGATTGGTAATCTGTGACTTATTCTCAGCTAAAATCAATTGTCAAACTGCGGTCCTCATATTTTCCATACTTAACCCATGTACTCAGCTTCTGCACTTGATAATGCTATAGTTCTTTTTTCTTACTTTCCTAAGAAGCTGCAGCTCTACTCATCTTAAAAACGTAGCCTGTATAAGGTTTTCTGTCTACTATGTCCCCTCCCCAATCGGCATCCACGAAGCCTTCTAAATCTTTTTGATCTTTGGAGAAGCATAGGCAGTAATCACTAGTCCCTTTTAGGTACCTTAAAATTTGCTGCTGCTGCAAGATGTTCTGAAGTGTTGAACTTGGTTAGAAAACTTGTTGCGTAAGCAATGTTTGGCCTGGTACAAACTGCTAGGTACATTAGGGAACCGACTATGTTGTGGTAAGGAAGTTTTGGATTGGGTTTGAAACTTTTTGTTTCTCTATTATTTTGTTCCATCGGCGTCTTGACTGGTTTACAATTTGACATGTTGAATTTTTCTAAAATGGTCTCTATGTATCTTTTTTGATCAACATAAATGCCATTGTTTTCTCGTCCGATTCTTAGTCCCAAAATGGTGTTCACAGCTCCCTTATCTTTCATCTCAAATTTTGACATAAGCTGTTTCTTCAGATTGGATTTTTGGGTGTGATCATTACAGAATATTAAAATATCATCAACGTATATGTCAAAATCAGTAGTTTGTCGCCATCTTTCTTGAAATGGACACATGGTTCATTTTCCAGCCGTCTTAGTCCAAGATTATTTAAAACAGAAAGGATTTTGTGCTCTTGGTGCCTGTTTTAGACCATAGAGTGAGTTTTTCAATAGGCTTACCTTGGATTGTTGATTTTGTTGGACAAAACCTTCAGGTTGCTTCATATAAACGGTTTCTTTAAGATCGCCATTTAAAAATGCAATTTTGACATCCATTTGATCAATTTCAAGATCCAATTTGGCTGCTAACGCAAGTAACATTCTTAGAGTTAAATGTCGCACTATTGGAGAAAATGTTTCATCGTAGTCTACAACAAATTTTTGCATGAAGCCTTTAGCAACAAGGCAAGCTTGGTATCTTTCAGAGTTTCCATCATTGTCTGTTTTAAAAACCC
This sequence comes from Aspidapion aeneum, assembly GCA_963576565.1. Classification (NCBI taxonomy): domain Eukaryota; kingdom Metazoa; phylum Arthropoda; class Insecta; order Coleoptera; family Brentidae; genus Aspidapion; species Aspidapion aeneum. The sequence goes on from OY755040.1 coordinate 72,390,920, forward strand.
ATTTGCAATCAACAGCTTTTTTGCCTTTAGGTAATTCGACTAATTGCCAAGTTCCTTTTTTCTGAAGGGCGGCAAATTCTTCTTTTATTGCATTATGCCACATTTCGCATTCTTTACTAGAGTGCTTCCTGGACTGTAATTGATTCCACAAAATGTGCTTGGTACATAATATAGTCTGGGAAATCTTTCTCAGTTCGGTTACGTACAGGACATCTAGAACTAGTAGACGGTTCTTCACTAGCAGGTGCTTTGTGAACTTCAAAATAAAAATCGTCATCTTGTTTTTGCAAATTATTTTCGGGAAGAGTATTTTGATTGTTCTCTATTAACTCATTTTTCTGAACTTCATCAAAAGTCAGTGGCACTTCTACTTTGACATTTTGTTGCGGTGCTCTGATTTGGATTTTTGTATTTTCAAAACAGGTTTGATATTTATAAATACAACATCTCTTCCTTTGATTAAAACCTTTGGTTTTTCAGGATCAAGTAGGCTATATCCTTTTGTATTATCACAATATCCAACAAAAAGTAATTTCTTGCCTTTTGGATCTAACTTTTTTCTTTTAACATCAGGTACGTGCAAAAAAGCTTTACAACCACGCATTTTATTCTTATTTAATTATTAAGATCAGAGTTTAGCAGTGGCGGCACGCCCCATGACGAAGATAAAGCGCTGTTTCACCTCTTTTTTCCAGATTAAATAAAATAATCTAACTGATAAAAAACCGCGAGCGTTCCCCGCCGCGGATTCTGTTCTCCCGAATATTTTGCAATTAGCAGGGAACAAAACGTATCGCAATGGAATTCTACAGTGCAGATAATGCAGGCTCAGGGTACAGACATGCATGGTTAAAGCGATTTTTGTTTTTTGTTCGCCTGTGTCGATGCGATATGCCGCGGGGTGAAGGCTTTTGTTGGTTGCCATGACAACGTCGCATGCTTTCGTAGGGCAGCAATTTAGGGTCTTGACCCTGCATACATTATTGAAATATTGTCCGGTCACAGTAAACAGCTCGGTTAGGGCACCTGGGTTTCTTGGTAATCTGTGTGTTTGTTATTCGGTTTTTGTTTTAATTATTTTGAATACATAACCGGTTAAGATTAAAGACAAAGTATACATTCGACATTTTAAAGATGGATAGACGAATTGCCTCACATACCAGGAGTAAAATTTGACTTACATTGCAATAATTGCATTATCGTAAACCTACTAAATAATAAACTAAGTTTAGCTTAGTTCTTTATAGAATAGGTATTTATACCATGCAATAAAGCCAGGCACTAATTGTGCCGGGCACTATTCTGACAGTTTCGCATTAAAAAGTCGCAGTTGATCTTTCAAAATTGACATACCAACGTCGAATTTATAAATCCAGTCGTTTATTTTCCATTAATAGTGGCGGCACTATTAATTCCGGCTCTTATAATACACAAAGGCCTAATTATGAAAGAAGATAGCTGTTCTTATAATGCGAAACTAACAGAATAGTGCCCAGCACAATTACTGCCTGGCTTTATCGCAATAAGTCCCCATTAGCATATAATTATATTTTTATTTTTTATATGTGTGTATAAAAAATGACGGTTGGGAAATCCTGCTTCCCCTATTGCGAGCCACCACTTATTAAAAACAAGAAAAAAAAATGTTCATAAGTTTTATAAAATAGCTTGCGTTAAAAAAGCTAGCTTTTTAAAAAAAATATTTTATTTTGTTAGGCTCTGTAATGAATGCACTTGTGAAAAAATTGCGAGTAATATGGATGAAGACTTTTTGCCAGCACAATATTTTAAATGCTGCAGAAAAAAGGATAACCTAATATGTTTCTACTGCATTGGATGCAAACTTATCTCTCACAAAAGTTGTGTAGAGCGAAAAAATGTCATCTACCTTAAAGGCCATCGCATTTACTGCACTCATAAATGCGCAAAAGGCTATGATAACAGCGAAATGGAAAATGAGGAAATCTCTGAACTTCAAAGGTTATTGCAGGAATATAAACAGGAAATTTGGGATAAGACCGACCATATAAAGAGATTAGAACGCAGATCAGTTGCTTGTGAAAATGCAGCCATTGAAAAGAACAGCTGACAGATCTTAAAGAAAAAATTATTAGAACAGAGAAGCTAGAAGCATCTATTCTAGGACTTAAGACATCGATAGCTATTAACGATAAAAAATTTCTTAAGGAGAAGACAGAAAACTTGACGCAAATAGAAAAATTAAAAATAAATATAACTGAATTAAAATCTAAAAATAAATCATTAGTTATATAATTAACTGTTTCTGAGGAAAAAATGAAAGAGCTTATCGGTGAAAACGCATCAATGAAAATAGAGACTGAAAAGAATGAAAGTGAAATTAAATTGCTTAAAAATACAAATCAAGAGCTATCAAACCTGATAACTTGACAAGCAGGATAAAGAAAAACAGCTAGAGACTGAAAAATTTAAATCAAAGCGTATTACTTCTGAAACCACCAATCTGGAATACTCAAATAGCATTACAAATATACGACAAAATAGATAATCTTAAATGCGAGATAAATCTAATAAAGGAAGAATATATAAATATGGTGGCAACCCTCAAAATGATTGAACAAGGCAACAAGAACTATTCCAATTCTCTAGAATAATATAAGAAAAAACTTAATGAAAAAGCAGAGAACAAAGATTGCCGCAATGACAGCAATATAAATCTCGTTGAATGCAACAAAGATAAAAATACGATCGAAAAAACAAACACAAATTGTATTACCAATAATCTAAGCACCAATAAGAGTAACATAATTAGGAACAACATTATGAATGAAAAAACTAGTAGTAGGCTAAAAAATCGTGTTCTCTTACTAACAGACAATTATGGAAAATATATGTATGATTATTTGCCAAAACACATTGGAGATAATTACGATATCCAAGTGGTTTGCAAGCCCAGTGCCTGTTTCGACAATATGGTAAAAGACGTGGACTGCTTAGTGGGTCCTAATATAATAAACTTTTCTAAAAGACAGTTAAATATTTTATCAAACAAATGCTTTTTTACAAATTTAGTTCTATGTTCTACCCCAATAAATAACTCGTCACAGTTATATCCCCCTAAAAATAAGCAAGTACTTGAATACATGTTAAACTTATCCAATACTAATAATAATAAAATTTTAGCATCAACACTGTATTGAACTCGAAATGTTTTATTAAAAACTTGCCATTTTTAAACAAACTTGGTCTTAATATCCTGTCTAAGAACTTAAATAACATAATTTCACAGTTTTTAAAAAAATGCTAGAAAGCCAAATAGATCTCGATGTTACTGATCTAAGTGAAGTGCAGCATATAGATATCACAGAGGAGAATCAACAAAATGATATTAATGAGGTAAGATTAGCTTCTCATGATTGCTCACGAAATTCTTTTTTAGTAGAAACTACCCTAAATCCAATAAAAATATAGATAATCGAGGGGCTAGTTGTAAAGGTAAAATATCAATTTTAGTTTTTAATATTCAAGGCCTAATGAACAAGGTTAACGACTTTCAGGTATTGCTGTCTGACCTAGATCTTCCCGAAATATTACTGATTTGTGAACACTGGCTCATGAAGGGTGAGCACTCGATTTTGGAGGATTATACTGAAGCATCCAAATTCTGCCATAATTCATTTATAAGAGGTGGGACAATGATTCTAGTAAGAACTGATTTACTAGAAAAAACTGAATTTACTTGCGTTGATCGCTACGATTATCTGTTGGAAGAAAACCTCTTTGAATTATCTCTCATATACAACAAAAATTATAATATCTTCATACTTGCATATATACAAATCCAGCAACCAGTCCGCATGATTTCATTCAGAAACTTGAAAATCTTCTAAGTTGCATACCAGTCACAGCTAGAGTTGTAATCGGTGAAGATCTTAACATTGATTTTAAAAATGAGACATTAAGGGAAAAAAATAGTCTCCTTAATTTATTTTCTTCATATAATATTACTTTTCACAACACCGAATTTACAAGGGTCACGAGTAACTCAACAAAAATGATTGAGTATGCTTGCTCCAATCTCGATACTGATGTTTCAACAGCTACCATTATCCCTGGGATGTCTGATCATTCATTATGCGGTACAATTGTTTGTTCCTTTGCGGTATCAATCCAACAAGGAATTAAAAGTAGGTAGATTCTTTAGCCGAAAAAACTTTGGGAATTTTAGAAATAAATGTGTTAACACAGATTGGAGTGAAGTTTATACTCAATCTGAACCGTTCAACAACTTTCACTCAATTCTAGTAAAAAAATTTAATGTAACCTTTCCACTTCGTAAACTAAAAACTAAACGTAAAAAACCTTGGATTACTAAAGGCATCAAAACTTCATCAAGAAATCTACGATCACTAGATCAGCTAAAAAATCACTTCAATAATGAATTTTTGATAGACATATCTATAAAAAAATAATAGAGCTAGCCAAGGAAAAATATGGACAGGCGTAATGAGACAGGAAACAAACCAAAAGAAAACTGGAAAATCATAAACTCGCTTAGGGGTAAATCAAACCGTATCTCTAATATAAATATAGAACCTAATTTAATCAACGATTTTTATTGTAATGTTGCAGATAGGCTAACCGCAAATTTAACGACGTCCAAAAACCCACTGAGCTATCTAGATTATGTTAACGTTTATGAAGACTTTAGAAAAACAGTGCTGGTTACGATGGAATCTCTACCAAAATCTTACAAAATTTACCAAACACTGCTCTTACTGTCTTAGTTCAACTTATAAACGATTCCTTTGAAACCGGTGTCTTTCCAAATTGCTTAAAACAAGCTATAGTAGTCCCTAATCACAAAGGAGGAGAATCCAAGGAACCAACAAATTTTATCCCTATCTCTCTCTTCTCCTCTATCTCAAATTGAATTATTGAACATCTAGTTAGGAACAATTTACTATCAAAGTCACAGTTTAGCTTCCAAAAAGACAAAAGCACAAATGATGCTATCTTTTCGTTTTTGGAAAATGTATATTTGGGACTAAATGATGGAGATTGCGTTGCAGCAGTGTTCTGTGACTTCTCCAAACCGTTTGATTGCGTAGATCACAGAATACTGCTGAAAAAACTGAACTGATATGGATTTAGACATATAGAAAAGCATTGGTTTGAATCCTACCTTTCAGGAAGGGCCCAAGCTATAAGAGGTGAAAATTCTAGCCAATCAAAGATCCAGAATATACCCAGGGGCGTACCTCAAGGGTCAGTGCTTGGCCCCATGTCCTTTCGTTTATATATTGATGATTTAGCTTACTTGTACATAGGGGGAAAGTTTACCATTTTTGTGGATGATACCACCACTATGGAAGGGCCCAAAAGCTTTAATTCAAAATATGATGCAAAATGATATTAAGAAAATCAAGGAATGGTGTGACTGCAATCTGCTCTGCTTTAACATAAGTAAAACTAATATATTATCTTTCCAATTTTCTATTTCTGAGATAAGCTTGGGTAACCAGAATATTAATGTCAAACCATTTCTTAAGTTTTTGGGTATGATGGTGGATGAAAAATTAAATTTTTATGAACATCAACCTTCTAAGATCAAAATTATCATCAGCGTTCTTTGCTATTGGTGTATTTCTCTCTCTTTGAATCTCGCCTAAGTGATCATTATTGGACATATATTGAAATTGTAGCACCATCTAAACAAGAGTCAAAAACAACATGCATTAAAATTTTTGACTATAAAAAATTAACAAAAACATTAATTGATTGTGATTGGAACAGAAACTTAAATGATAGTAATTTTATTTTTCAACAGATATATGATAATATAGAAAAAAGTATAAATAAGGTACAAGAAATAAAAATAATACCATCAAAAAATTGTGATACACCTTGGTTCAACAAAAAAATATATCAAGCTAAAAAAGAAAGAGATAACAAATTTCAAAAATTTTCTAAAACCAAATGTGAAAGTGACTGGATTGAGTATAAAGAGAAAAGAAATGATTGTGTAAAAATTTTAAGAAAAGAAAAAAGGCTATACTTTGAAAACAAAATTGATAAAAACAAAGGTAAGAATAAAAAAATGTGGAAAAGTTTAAAAATGTTAATTAATTCCAAACCTAGGAATGAAATAAAATAAATTATTTTTGATGACAAAAAAGAATCAGATCCAGAAATAGTAGCAGAAAGGTTAAATCAATACTATATTGAAAGTGTAGAAATAATTATTGACTCAATACCAAATACAACTTCAGACATTTTTAAAATTCAAGTTAATGAAAACACATTGAGCGAATTTAATGAGATTACATTAAATCAGTTAAAAAATAAAATATCAAAATTAAAATCAAATAATAATAAAACAGAAATAATGAATAAAGAATTATTGAAAGAAACTTTTCCAGTTATAGGTTATCAACTACTAAATCTAATAAACACATGTTTGAAAAACGATGAAATTCCGGATGAATTAAAATGTTCAACTATAACCCCTGTACCGAAAATAAAAAACACACAAAAATATGACGAAATGAGACCTATTAATGTTTTATGGGACATAGAAAAATTATTAGAGGAAGTGGTTTACGATCAATTTTTAGAATTTATAGATGAAAACGAAATTTTAGTAGCTCAACAATCAGGATTTAGAAAAAAATATTCAACAGAAATTGCCGTTCAGTATGTGGTGGAAAATTGGAGAAGGTGTTTTGAAACAAATGAAATAGTTATTGGGATATTCTTAGATTTTAAAAGGGCCTTTGAAACAATTGATAGAGAGAGACTTCTACAAAAACTTTATAACTATGGATTACGAGGAAAAGTTTTGGAATGGTTTAAAAATTATTTGTTTAACAGAAAATAACGTACTAAAATAATAAACACACTATCATCAAAAAAAGAAATCAAAATTGGGGTACCTCAGGGAAGTAAATTGGGGCCATTATTATTTATTCTTTACATAATTGATTTACCATCCATTTTAAAATATAGTTTAATTCAGATGTTTGCGGATGATACGTTAATTTACTTAAAAGGCAATTCTTTGGAACATATTATTAATTGATTAAATTCTGACTTAAAATTAGTTTTAAATTGGTTAAATACAAATAAATTAAAATTAAATGTTAATAAAACGAAATGTATGACAATAAATTTGAAAAATAATCCATTAAATTTAGAAATTCAAATAAACAATGAAAAATTGGAAATCGTGAATTCATTCAAATATCTAGGAATTATAGTAGACTCAAAATTAAAGTTTAATTTATACTACGATAATATCATCTCGAAAATAGCAGCAAAAATTCGATATTTAGGAAGAATAAGTCATTATTTATCATTTTTCTCAAAAAAATGTGTATACAACACAATAATTTTGCCATATTTTTTGTATTGCTCAACTATTTTATATTCAGCTAACGAAGACATTCTGGAAAAATTACAAATTTTACAAAATCGTGCAATGAGAATAATTTTAAATGCAGATAAATATACCAAAATAAAAACAATGTTAAAGAAATTAAACTGGCTAAATGTAAAAAATTTTATATTTTATAATGTTTGTATATGTGTATTTTTATTTATAAAATTAATAATAATCTCATACTTACAATACCCGGACAAAAGAAGATTTTCATTTAAGCACTACATCAAAATTAGGCAAAGTGAATACAATAAATTAAACGTGTCAATTAAAAATGAACCAAATTTAAAAAAAATTAAAAAAAGTATAAAAAACATTTATTTTCAATACAATTTATATAAAGTTATTAAATTTTATTAATATAGTGTTAGTTTATACCTATTTATTTATTTGTTGTATAAATTTGAATTTTAAGTATAGTTTTAAGTTGATTTAAGAAAAAATTGTAGAAAATATGCTAAATAAAAGCTTAAAACATTCTGGGGCCTGTGTTCTGCCACCCTTTTTGAATCAGTGTTTATTCTTCAAAAACGGGCCATAAGGAGGTTGTTTAATGCTGCGCCTCGCAAACACTGTAGACCCCTTTTCATTACTTCAAACATTTTAACATTGCCGTGTCTGTTTATACTGGAAACTGTTAGCCTGGTTCATAAAAAGAAACTCCAACAGAAGGACCAAATCAATTCAAGACATTATAATACTCGGCAATCTGAGAACCTACCACTAACGATACCAAGATTAACATTGACAAAACACTCATTGATCTATGAAAGCATTAAGATTTATAATTATTTGCCATTAGCTAGTAGACAAATGCAAAAAGGCAGTCCGTAATTAGTTAGAAAAAAAATGTTTTATAGCTGTGATGAGTACTACAGGGAGAATTTAAATGTCATAATAAATTGACTTTATAAATGAATGTCCAAACTTATTTTATAGGTGTGCTTGTAAAAGGGATAATGCTAGCATTGAACTCTTCCAGTTAGCAGATGATTCCACCATTACCGTTTCAGCAGACACCATGCAAGAGTTGGAGGATGCTTGCAACGAGGTTCTCAAATCATTTTCTTGCTGGTGTATCAAAAACAAAGTTCTTCTGAATTCATCAAAAACCCATTTTATTGCTTTTCATAAAAGGAAAAATATCCCAAATATTAAACTTTATTTAAATAATATTGAAATAGAAAGACTTGAGTCATGTATCTTTCTCGGACTGCATCTTGACGAGAAATTGATCTGGTTAAATCATGTTGACTTTGTGACCTCGAAACTTAAATCAGCTTCGTATGCCATCTTTAATTTAAAAAACTTACTAAGTACATAAAATATATGATTATATTCTGGGGTCAGCGCTCAATGGAGAATTTGAACAAAGTTTTTATTATGCAAAAACGCATGGTTAGATGTGTGTACGGCTGCAATCCCTTAGAGTCATGCAGGCCACTTTTTAGGAATCATAATATATTAACTGTTCCCAGCGTGCTTTTGTATGAATCTATTGTTTTTTGTAGACAGTATTCTCACAAATTTCCAACGTCCAACCATCACCACTATAATTCTCGTTCAAGGAATAACATTAGCATTCCAAATTTTAATCTGGAGCTTTATGGAAAGAGTCCACATAGTTTTTGTGTAAACGCTTTTAACAAACTCCCAAATTATCTTAAAGATGTTCGGGGCCTGTATAAATTTAAAAAACATTTGAGAAGCTTTTTAACAGAAAAGTGTTACTATTCGGTTGGTGATTATTTTAATGATATTAGTTAATGTACGTCTTTAGGATTTTAGAATATTGCAATAAATTGGGTTGAATTGTGTTTACAATCTATATTTATATTTTTTTTAGAGCCAATCAAATATTTTAGCGCACTACTAGGTATGTTAGCATAATTAATTTTTTATCTTATTGTATCTTGTTTTAAGGAAAGCCTTTTTAGAAAAACTAATTTCCATAAAAATGTAATGAATTAAAACCACGTGGTTATGTTTATTAGGCATTTTCTTCTCGGTAAAAAATTTTTGTCTACAACGAAAACACGTTCTTTTCTTCAATAAGTTGATTTACTTTAGAGCAGTTTGTTTTGAATTAAAATATTTTTTTGGTTCAACACAGCGTTTTATGTTGAAATGAGACCTTATTTTTCTTCTTTAATTGTTTTGATTTAGTATAGTCCATTTTGTAACAAAGCAATTTGTCTTCATATAAATAATAATTCAGTTCCAATTTATAATAAAACAATTTCTGTTTCACATTAAAATAAAAGGCAGGACATTTTTTGTGCTATATCAAGGAAATATTCTCTTGGTGAATAGGAATGTACAAATTATTTTGCTTCAAAGCAGTTTGCTTTGATCTAAGACAATATTTTTTGCCGTGTTCAATGTTCAATTTTGGTGAAGTTTTTTTTTTGTAATGAAATCGTTTTAATTTGTTGTAATTAGTTTTAATATTTTGACAATGTCCATATTTACACTGTAAATCGTTGACTAATAAATTAATTGAATTAAATTGAATTGTTGTTTGTTGTGGTATGTTTCTTTTTTTGTTTTTGTTTTTGCTTTTTATTGTTTTGATCTTTGTTTTGCTTTGACTGTTATACATATACCTGATATAACATTTTAAAATTTAGTATTAATAGAAATACCACTAGAATAGTAGTTATTAGGCATATAACAGATTTTACTTTTTATACTTTTACTTTTAGACAATAAGATATTTTTTTTTGCTTTGTCAATAAGACTAGTTTTTTTCCGACAATAAAGCTTGTTTGAAATTAAAATTGAAATAAAACCGCGATAACAAAAACGCGAGTGCGCTTTTGTTACATCGCACTTTTGTTACTTGCGCGTTCTACAGAGTCATTTTGCAAAAGACAAATTTTTGTTGACAAGCATTTTGTATTATGTATTTATGAGGGCCCCAAAAAATTGTTTGCCCCGCCATTATATTCATATACGCTTTTCCGGGAAATGTTTAGACTCTTTCTAAACGTTTTCTGAGGGCATGGCACTGCCTCGCCAAGATCGCGCGCCTTTACCATCTTTTCTTGAAACATTTCAGCCGATATTTGACCTACCTAAAACTCTACTTCGGAATGAGCTACGAATCTCAAACTTTGCACAGTCGTAGATCTGGAGCTAATAACCCCTCCAAGTTTCATGGAATTCCATAAAGTAGTAAAGTAGTTACGAAATTTCAAAAAACGTCGAAATTGCCTCTCACTCACTCACTCACTCACTCACTCATGAATAGATCATCAATATTCTACTGTACTTCCAGACATGCTACAAAACTGAAATTTGGCAGACTGATAGAGATTATGACCAAACCCCTGGAAAAAATCAAAAAACCCCAAAATTTTAATTTACTCCCCTCCCCTATATATTTAAATTTAGTTAAAAGTAGCATCGCCAACTTCCAGAAATGCTAAAAAGTTCAGCTTTGGTAGACCGATAATAACTATGATAAAACTATAGGAAAAAATAAAAACACCCCAAAATTTAATTTACTCTCCTCCCCTATACATTTAAAGTTAGGTAAAAGTAGCATTGCCCACTTCCAGATATGCTAGAGAGTTGAGCTTTGGCAGACTGATAGGAACTATGATAAAACTATAGGAAAAATTAAAACACCCCAAAATTCTAATTTACTTCCCTCCCCTATAAATGTTAAGTTAAGTAAAAGTAACATTGCCTACTTCCAGACATGCTAGAGAGCTGAGCTTTAAAAAACCGATAGCAACTATGATAAAGTTATAAGAAAAATTAAAGCACCCCAAAATTCTAATTTACTTTCTTCCCCTATAAATGTTGTAACGTGTCATTTTTACGTTTAAGGCAAACGTTACATATTTGTTTTATTTATGTAAATAACCAAAACTACTCGATTCGGTTTTCTGTACACACATTAAGGGTCATTTATAGAGCTAGGTTTGGAGGTTATATAGTGTCCAGAAAGTTACCTTATAAAGGAGTCATGCCATCGAATTACTGTGGACACTGCGCACATCGTATTATTTGGGCATTCTAATTGGAGTTTGAGATCACAGGTTTCGGGAAAAATCACATTAAAACTTTTGATTGTTTTCTTTATTTCTGTAGTTTCGTCGTTTGCTTGACGTTCATGAAGGTAAACAGCTGTTCTGCTGGGGAATGGCGGCGTTGCCGCATCATAAATGGTTTCAGTAACAGGAAGAAAACATTTAGATGAACATTTCATTCGCTTATGTTTATTTTCGAGGATATTGGGACAATGATTTCTCTTCTGAACCTCATATCCTTTACGGATTAGCTAGTTTTGATAGCACGAAAACATATTTGGGTCCACGGTTCGACCAGGAACAACCGAGGCTCCGCCCACTTTGATATCTTTATTAATTTGATAAGGAGAAGATAAAATAAATACGAGTTCTGCACTTTTGTAAATGGGAGATAAACGAGGAAAAAAAACCAGGAATAAAAGAATAAACAAAATCGTATTTTTATATTATATAAATTTATATATAATCATTGTTCGTGCAACTTTAATTTTAAATTCAAAATTTGCGCCAAATTCCCGTATTCGGAAAACCCACACAATTTCAATTTTGATTGGCACAAGCAAAACGCCAGCGCCATCTACGAAAAATGAATCTGCGCAAAAAGGCGTAACCAAAAAATATTCGTCTGTCGTATTCTATCGAGATCACCACGCAGCATGGTGATAAATTCTATTAACCAAAAAATCCAATAACATTCTTAGAAAATCAAACTAAACCAATACACAAACAAGTGATTCTAGTGTGGATCGACTGCAACGACTGGGCCAGCGAGGGGAGCTCCTTTGGACGACGGAAACAACTAAAAAGGTGAGTGCAAATCCTCTATATTGTCTTTGTGTGGGTCGGAAAAATTAATATTTTTACATCGTCCTTTTAAGGATTTTTGCACCCAGATTTTATAAAACGACCAGCGCGCTTACAGTCTCGCGGCTCTACCTCAAACCTCAAAACATCAACATTTTCTGGTCCCACGACCCAGATAGTTTCTTAAAATTTGTTTGCTAAAAATATTAAAGATTTTTTCGCCATTTTGGCTCGCCTAGTTGCCGTGTCCAGTTTAGGAAGGAGGTTCCGTCCCCCCTTGCGTGGCTTTACGGGTGCTCCACCCACATTTCATTGCAGCCGAAATTGGCACTTCGTACGTCGTTTGTTTTGATTCAAAAATCCAAATTTGTTTAAATAAATAGTTATTTTTAAAACAACAAAAGTGCTTGTGAGTTTAATGGACAAATGCTTTATTCTTATTTAACAGGTAAACAAACACATCTAGTAGAATTAGTATTTACCTGTAAATAATAAGGGAAGCGGTAGTAGGTACAAGTTGTGTTTGTGTGCATTTATTTTGGGAGAAAAATCGCGACCTAGGATAACAGCTGTTGATAAGTTTTTTGCATTTTATTCGAGAAATCGATAATAAAATATATGCTTGCTGGACTCTTTTGGACTTATTAAAGTCAATAGGGGTCAAGTGTTAGTTTTATTCTTTTTAAATATTTTTTATTTTTTTAATTAACAATATGTCGTTAAAAAAGCTTGAGAATCAACGCAAAGTTTCAATATCTCGTATTACGGAAACGTATAACTTGGGAACAAAAGCTAAATCAGATAGTTCTTCCTTGCCAATTTTTAAGGCGTTTTACGAATCGTTAGATGATCACTATGAACAATTTAAAAACATTCATAATGACATCATGGGTCTCTTGAAGGACGACGACGATGATGGATTCGAAGCACAGGATAAAATTAGGAAAGATGCGGATCTATTCTACCCCCAAGCTAAAGTTCTTCTTTCGAGTTTATGTTCCGATTCAGTTCATTCAAATTTTACCCCCGCAACTTCACACTATTCACGTAGCGATGATCTGGGCCCTTTAAAGGTACCTTGCTTTAATGGAAACGTAAAAAAGTGGCCAACCTTTTACGATGTTTATTTTTGTTTGGTTCACGAAAACTCTAATTATTCAGATATAAGGAAATTTCAACATTTGCTAACCATGGGCGAACCACTTAATATTTTAAGTTCTATAAAATTATCGGCAAGTAATTACGCAATCGCCTGGAAGGTATTAACAGATCGCTATCAAAATAAAAGACTTTTAGCCAGTACCTACTGGAACTCAATCTACTATGCAAATTCTTTAAAGGGAAACTTGGTAGACACCTTTTCTGAGAATATTGCGGCGCTTGAAAATCTTGAATTTCCAGTAACGTCGTGGTGTTTTTGTTTATTTTTAATTTTATTATCAAAAATCGATCAAACCACAAGAACCGCTTTCGAATTAAAGTATAGTGTTAGCTCCCGCTAAATTTCGCGGTTGTTTATATATATTTTAAAACCATACAATTATATGAAGGACAAAGCGCATTTCGCGTAATTGGACATGCGCACCAACAACCAGTGAGATCCTTGTCGACCGCCTCGAGAAAATGGCGTGTTAATTTCGTTCTCCAACTATTTCAAATATCTACACCTGAAAGTGCTCGATTTTTGTGTACTGAAGCATAGAACTAGAAACTTCAGCCCTTCAGCTACGTGGTGACATCATTAGATCCAATCAGGGGCCCCTTGGAACGTGGAGAAAGTGGCTGCAAATTGGTGAGTGCATTTGTCTCTGATTACCGTTGTGTGGCACAAATATTTTACCTATGGACGTTTGATTATTTCGTAATTCATATCAATATATTTATGTTTGCTCACGTTTTCATTAATTAATTTATACAGTCCATTCCATTTATCGTTTTTCTATCGCGGGCTATCATAAGTGCTCCTTCGACCGAATTATTTTAAATAATAAATCCATACGACGGTATTAATAATTATTTGCACGCCGAATAATAACAAGGCGGCCTTGAATTTTTTCGCATCGTATTTGAAACGTCGAGTCGAGAAAGTCGTCGGTATCGGTGTCGGCGCAGTACCTGGTTTTGGTGCGCTGCTATGGTAACGGGTCTACTCCGCGTGGTATAAACAAAAGCGAGTAGGAATCAAAACAAACAAAACAAACGTTCAGTGTGATAGGTGTGTACCATATCATTTCGATATTTAAAACAATTTTCATCAATTGCGATAAATTAGTGCATATTTTCGACAATTCGTCATTTTTCTATTTCAGAAGCATTAATTTAGCGTTAATTGTATATTTACCGACATTTCTGTGATTAGATGTGTTCCATATCATTTCGATATTTAAAATAATTTTCATCAATTGCGATAAATTAGTGCATATTTTCGACAATTCGTCATTTTTCTATTTCAGAAGCATTAATTTAGCGTTAATTGTATATTTACCGACGATTTCGTCATTTCAAAGGTAAAATCATGTCTGTCAAAAAAGCCGCGCAAAAACGCAAGGGTTTTTTATCTGCGATCACCGAGTGTTATGTGTTGTCACAGACCGCGGAAAAGGATGAAAAAGCGAGAAACAAGTTTCAAGTGAGGTATTCCGATTTGGATGAAACCTTCGATAAATGCATGCTGGCACATAATGACGTCATTATGTTGACGGACGACTCGGACGACGAGGAGTTTCAAACACAGGATGCGATCCTTTCAGAAGCTCGTAAATATTTTTATGCGTGTAAGAGGGTTTACTCTAAAATATTTCCGGTTGAGGCCCCAACCCTTTCGGAATCATATGTTCGACAAAACGAATCTGAAACTCCAAAACTCAAAGAGTTAGGTATTCCCATATTCCGAGGTGATAAAAAATTATGGCCAAGCTTTTTCGATCTTTTTAATAACATTATAGATTAAAATCAAAGTCTAAGTAACGTCCGAAAACTTTAATATTTATTTTCATATCTCGAGGATGAGCCTTTAAAATTGATATCAGGGATTAGCTTATCTGATCAAAATTATAAAATTGCTTATGACAAATTAGTCAATAGATATCAAAACAAGCGAGATCTCGCAAATGATGCTTTAAGCTCAATTATGAACTCCACCTTAAAAAACGAGTCAGCTAAAGAATTGCGTAATTTAATTGACACTTTTTCTGAATCCCTAGAAATTTTAAAATCACTTAGCTTTGACGTTGACAGTTGGGACTTTATTATTTTTTTCATTTTATTAGAAAAATTGGATATTCCAACGCGTTCAAATTTCGAAATGAGTCACGCCAATACTAATACCGAAATTCCCACTTTTCAGTCACTTTTTCAATTTCTAGAAAAAAGATGTAAAGTTTTGGAATCACTTCCTCAATCAACAGCACCCAAAAAGGCTATCAAAAATCAAATTCTATGCAAAATCAGTCTGAGCAAAAGCCTACCTATCAAAATTCAAATTCTATGCGAAATCAGTTTGGGCAAAAGCCTACCTATAAATCATTCAATTCGCCTTTTATAGGACTGGCTGGCACCTCAACTAATTCAAGTACGGGAATAAAATGTTTCCGGTGTAATCAAGGTCACGTGCTTTCGAAATGTCAAACATTTCTTGATCTCTCACCTATCGATCGCCTATCTTTCGTCAAGCAGAAAAAATTATGTCTAGCGTATTTTCATCCCTTGCATGGTGTAGATACGTGCAAATCCAAATATTCATGCAGGACTTGCAATAGTAAAAGGCACCACACTTTAACTCATATCTTAGAAACTAATCAAGAGTCTGGAAGCCAAGATACTAGTCCTGTCATTCACATACCACCTGTCAATAATCTTCATGTGTCATTAAATGCCTCAGGACCTTCAGGTACCTTTCTTTTATGCACCGCCATAATAGATGTTATGGACGGTTGCGGAAATTTTCAACCTGTAAGGGCACTGCTTGATTCTGGATCACAGACAGGATTCATCAGTGAAAAGTGTATTCAGCGTCTTAATCTTCCTAGGCGAAGTTACACCACTGAAATATTCGGATTAAATCAGATGTCTTCTTTTACTTCCAAAGGGCTCGTTCAATGTCACATTAAGCCACAAGGACAAGTCACTCCTTTACTTAATTTCGAAGCAATTGTTGTGCCACAACTATGTTCCAATATTCTCTTTGAACGATAATCAGTGGAAACACTTGGAAAACCTTAAACTTGCCGACCCATCTTATTTCAAATCTAGACCTGTGGACCTGGTTATTGGTTGCGAGCTATTCGCACAGATATTCAAGGAGGGCAGGGTTCTTGGACAGGTAGGGCAGCCTTCAGCCCTTGAAACTATCTTTGGCTGGGTCGTCATGGGAAAGGTTGACGAAGTAGGTAGTCTTACGGAACGAACCAGTTGTTTTTTAACGAGTCATTCACCTCCTTTAGAGATCATTCTCCCTAGGTTTTGGGAAATCGAACATTTGCCTAAAAAACAAATCTTATCAAAGGAAGAAAAACAAGCAGAATCAATTTTTACTGCTAGTGTATTACGGCAACCGAGCGGTAGATTCATGGTAGATAAAATCTATATGTTTGTGGCGGATTCATTTTACAAACACAACTTTTTCTGGGTATTACGCCACTAGTAAGGAAAAATTACTTTAAAAAATTATAAAAAACAACTGCGTTTCTCCTAGAAAAATAAAAATCACTAATTTGTCAGTGGCTTTCTATATTTGAACAAGAAACATTTAAGATTTTGAGACAAAATATAAATAAAAAGCTTGAAAACGATTGTAGATTAGCAATCGAAACGTAGCGTATTTAAATTCAATTAAAAGATAAGTGGTTTAGGTTTTACTAGGCAACTATTTATTTTTATAGAAAGCCACTGACAAATTAGTGATTTTTATTTTTCTAGGAGAAACGCAGTTGTTTTTTATAATTTTTTAAAGTAATTTTTCCTTACTAGTGGCGTAATACCCAGAAAAAGTTGTGTTTGTAAGATTCATGGTAGATCTTCCGTTTAAAGATAAAATAAACCCTGACCTAGGAAATACTTATCCGCAAGCTTATCGTAGATTTTTACTTCTAGAAAATAGATTACTCAAAAATCCTGATCTGTACACTGCCTACTCTAGTTTCATGCAAGACTATATCGATTCTAATCACATGAGTCTAGTTTTATCTAGTAGTTTTTTAGCACATCATTGCGTACTTAAGCCGGAAAGCTTAAGTACAAAATTAAGGGTAGTCCGGGATTGTTCGGCAGTCACCCCAAAGAATATTAGTCTCAATGACACGTTGTTATCTGGACCGAAACTTCAAAAGGATATTGCTTCTTTACTCCTTACGTTTCGTCTTAATCCTATTGCCTACATTGCTGATATCAAACAGATGTTCCGTCAAGTCCTTATCAATCCTTATCACCGTCCTTATCAAAGGATATTGTGGAGGTTTTCTCCACAGGACCCACTTTCAGTGTGGGAACTTTCTACTGTCACTTTTGGCATGACATGCTCACCTTTTCTAGCCATGCGTACATCAAATGAGCTGGCAGAGAGAGAAAAGGAACGTTTTCCTATGGCTAGTACTGTTCTAAAAACGTCAATCTACATCGACGATATCTTGGGAACTAGCCCTTCGCTTTTTGAAGCTCTTTCCCTTCAAAAGGAACTCAATGATTTGTTGAAGTCGGGAGGATTTGAACTTAAAAAATGGGCAAGCAATTGTCCTGAGTTATTGGCAACATTGCCAGAATCCGATCGTCAAATGCCTCTCTCTTTTGACAAGGAGGAACCCCACTTTATCAAAGTTTAAGGACTTCAATGGCATCCAAAAAACGACATTTTTTCTTATCAATGCCGAATGAAGGACAAACCCCCAACCAAACGTTCTATTTTATCTATCATAGGGACAATCTTCGATCCCTTAGGTTTTCTTTGTCCCTTGTTGCTACAAGCAAAATTTATTTTGCAACAGTTGTGGATATCGAAAATAGGCTGGGACGAAGAACCAGATTCTTCTATCATCGACTCTTGGAACAAACTTCGTTCTGAATTCCCGCTTCTTTCCAATTTTCAATTACCCCGACAAATCAAACTGTCAAAAACCAATACCTGTCAAATCATCGGCTTCTGTGACGCTTCAATTCGAGGCTACGCAGGTGTCGTATATTTTCGTCTAGAAGAGGAAAACAGTATATCTGTTTCTCTCATATCTGCAAAATCTAGGGTCGCGCCTATAAAGTCACAAACTTTGGCTAGGCTAGAACTCCTAGGCGCATTTCTTTTAAGCGAATTAATTGACTTCGTTTTATCTAGCTATGAAGGAAAAATAACTTTTATAAATATCGTTACTTTCTGCGATTCGCAAGTCGTATTGCACTGGCTTTCATCCCCTCCTAATCGCTGGCAAACCTTTGTTGGAAATCGAGTCAGTAGAATCCAAGAAATCATTCCCTCAAACTCATGGCGCTACATTCCTTCTGCTTTAAATGCAGCCGATATTGCGTCACGAGGGGCCACCCCTTCACAGCTCATGTCACATGACATGTGGTGGAACGCACCGTCGTTTTTGTGGTCTCCCGAAAACGAATGGCCCGATTTTCGTAAATCAAAAATGAGGATTGATTTCGGAGATATTAATCTGGAGGAAAAGCCAAAAGTCTGTTGCAATGCGATAATTGATGTCAACTTCTTAGATCAGCTTCTTATCAAATGTTCATCTATATCAAAAATTCAACGTATCATTTGTTATGTCCTTCGAATAGTTAACCTTTTTCAAAACCATTCCTATCAAAAACCCACTAAGCCGCCGGACCAAAAGGATATTTTTGAGAATATTGTTTTTCCTACCACCGGTGAGATGCAAAGTGCGTTACACCTTCTTATCAAACGCGTTCAAGGTTCTTGTTTTTCTGAGCTTTTTTCCGCGTTATCTTAGGATAAACCAATACCGAAACCTTTGCGAAAACTTTCACCTTTTCTTGATGAGAATAATATCATTAGAGTCGGTGGCAGATTACAAAAATCTGAACTTTTGTCTTATTCTGCAAAACACCCCGTCTTACTTTCGAGTGACCATCGTTTAACTACTCTTCTTATCGAGTCCGCTCATCGACAATATCTTCATCCTGGGTTTAAAACATTACATAATCTGCTTTTACAGCAATTTTGGATATTATCTGCCAGACGGGCAATTCAAAGAACCATACCCAAGTGCTTGCAATGTTTTAGAATCAACCCTAAACCCTATAGACCGCCCATAATGAGTTCACTTCTCGCTCATCGAATCAATCAACTTAAACCTTTTTCGAGTGTAGCTATCGACTTTTGTGGACCTTTCTTTGTGATTCCTAATCGTTACCGTGGTTGTAAAGCTTTCAAATCGTATGTCTGTGTGTTTGTCTGTACGGCCACACATTGCGTGCATTTGGAATTAACCATGGAACTGTCCACCGAAGGGTTCGTTGGTGCATTTCATCGATTCATTTCCAGACGCTGAAGCGTGACGCAATGCTGGTCAGATCAAGGCAGTAATTTTATAGGGTTTCGTAACCAATTACTGGATTACGCAAGAAGTGCTGCCACCAGACTTTCTATTCGTTGGCATCTGGGACCTCTGGGGCTGGCGTCAAAAGTTTTAAAACTCACTTTGTACGAGTTGTCGGCGACCAGAAGTTGTCTATCATGGAGATGTCCACCCTTACCTGTCGCATAGAAGCCGTACTTAATGGTCGCCCTTTATCTCCTGCCTCTTCAGACCCACACGATCTTACCTCTGGGCATTTTTTGACACTTGAACCCCTTAATTCCGAAATTCCGGAGTCAGATTTGTCCGAGGTTCCCCTAAATCGGCTCTCGAGATGGCAACTAATCCAAAAACTACATAATGATTTTTGGAAACGGTATTCTATAGAGTATTTGCATACGCTACAACAGCGACACAAGTGGGCTGATTCGTCCCCAAATATCAAATTAAATGATTTGGTTATGATAACAAGTAATCACATTCAATCGCCTTTGAAATGGCCCGTTCGTTATCTCTAAATAAACTTACGATACTTATCTGTTTTCATTCATTTATATTTATCGGTCGATTCTTTTTCTTATATCTATATCTGTCCGGTTGAGATTCTAAAATTTTGTGTTTTGGAGGGCAGTTATGTTAGCTCCCGCTAAATTTCGCGGTTGTTTATATATATTTTAAAACCACACAATGGGGCTTTCCCATTTAAAAAAAATATCTTTTTTTTTGGGATATACATCAGCCGAAAGGCCATTAGAAGCCATTCCAATACTTTTTTTTCCAAAAATGTTATTTTTTCTACCCGAAAAAAACGATTTTAAATCACCGATTCAGTGCCCCACGGAATTTTTGGAAACGAATGCTTGTGACGTCATTCAATGTTGGTGACGTCATTAAATAACTGGTCGATTGGAATAATTTTTAAAGTAGAGTATTTATCTGGATGACTGTTTGTGTTGGCCTTTTAGTTTTCGAATAAAATTAATTGACAGAAAATGACGTTCTGTCACAGAAATGTCAGAAAACGTTTGTCGTGTTTATCAATTTTTTTTTTTTAATTTTACCGTTTTAAGTGATTTTTCCGCTGAATTCTGTGTTTTGAAAGGATTTATTTACATTGTTATTTTCCACTGTGTGCATACAAATCTAGGTAAGTTTTTAAGTTACACATAAGCGAGGGTGTGACAGGATAGCGTGGCCAAACGTCTGGGAGAAGAAAAAACGAACATTTTAAAAAATACCACTGTAAAATAAGTTATAATATTATGGCTAGTTTACGCAACAGCGCAATGCACAAACGTAAATTTAGTGTGAGGGGTGATCAGCTGAACCAAATTTGTACACCGTCCTACAGGACTTTAATAAATTTTTGGTCCTGTATAGTCCTGTACATTTCCTGTACAAGTTCTGTATAGTCCTGCCTGTGGGGTCCTGTATAGTCCTGTGGCTGAAAAGGCGCCCATAACGTCTCAACTCTCGTTTTTCTTAGAGCCGATTTGCCTTTGCCGGCCTTAGTACTTCGGGCACCCCTTAGGTGCTAGTACCCTCGGTTTATAGTATAGTCCTGTGGGGTCCTGTAGAAAAATTTGTACACCTACTGTGGGCAGCTGATCACCCCTCGATTTAGTGATATCTTTGACTTTGTTTTTTTTGGTATCGTAGAAAAAGACAAACCTATATTACTAAATTTAGGTTTGTGCATTATGTTGGCTGTTTAAACCAGGCATTATACACCAATTAATAAAATTTGCAACTGTGGAGAATTTGTGGCATGAGCTGTTTACCCTACATAATATCACCCCCTTAGTGCAACAACTAGATAACTCGAAATTTATGCCTTTTGAGTTATCCAGTTAAAGCTGACCTATTTTTCTTATTTTCTCTTTTTAATGCATCATCTAGATATCGTGTATGAGCAACCAAACTTAAAGACTTAAAGAGTGACAAGAAATAGATAACTCTGAAAATGCACATTTCATAAAACAACAACTTGAGATTTTCTTAAAACTATCTTTAAGTTCTCTAGTTGTTGCACTAAGGGTACAATATGAGCTACATATAATTCTTTAATGGATAAAAAACTCAGTAAAATAGAGGCATATTTATAATTGGGTGGTAGATTTCAAATGTTTAAACTGGGTGCAAGTGATTCTTAAAAAAATACATAAATTACAGATAGTTTTATTAATTTGTTAAAAAACCTTGACATTGTATTTTCCAGACAAACTTTACCAAAACATGTCTAATGTTACAAAAAAACAACACTAATAGCTGACCTGCATATGTAGGTATTGTCTATATTATATACAGGGTGTTTTTGTGTTTGAGGACATTTTTGGGGGGTGGGAAAAATGGTTAGGGATATACACTTATCTACAAGGTAAGGATATGTTTGAGATCAGTTGACAAAGGTTAGGAAAACACAAATGTAGAAGGAGACAGGATAAATATAATTGATTTAAAAAAAACTAAGTCAGGATAGGGCCCCTTAGTTGATTTATATAGGTTGTGTTAGGGGGCTAGGGTCAGTTAATTAGTTTAGGAGATATAGATTACACTTTATTAGCTATTAATTAAATAATTTTATCTAAGCATAATGCCAATTTCATATAATAATCTTAAATCACCAAGAAATGCACTCAACTTTGCCTTATGCACTCTTAATGAACGGATGATTGCATATATCAATTTTTTTTAAAATATACCTGACAATATTTTTATCTTACTTTTTAGGAGTAGGTGTTAAAAGGATTCACAAAAGTTTGTTCCAACAATTTTCCAAAACTAGATTATGAAGTGATCAATATGAATTACTACCATATGGATTTCTTTAGCACAGAAATGAAACACAATTATAGTGGAAAGTAAGTTAGATGTTATCTTGGACATCAGATTAAAAAAATAACGAAAAATTAATTGGACTTAAGACTTACCTAGTAAAGCCCACAATTTTTTTTTTTGGTAATTTGATACAAAATAATTTATTGTTTTTTTTTATTAGTTTAGATAATTTAGAAAAACGTTTTAAATAAATGTTAAAGAACACAAACTTCCCAAAAAAAATTCTGGTATATTAAACTTATAGTTTTTAAAGTTACAGGTGAAAAAGTTCGTCACCATGTTAAATTTTGACAATTTTTTTTAGTAGCCTTTAACTTTTGAAATATGTTCCATAAACCTAGCAAGCCCATCTCAATAAAAATTAAAAAAATATATTCCAGAATTATGTGCTCTTTATGTGCTAATTTCGTCCACTTTTTAAAATTTTTGTGATCCTTTGGTTTCCACAGAAATTTTAGAAAATTAATGGCATATAAAGCTAGCAAGCCCATACAGAAATAATAAATATTTTTATAATATTTATATGCTAAAATTAAGTGCTTTTTATGTGCTCCCATTTGCTAAAAAGAAAATGCACAATTTATAAAAAAACATCTTGAGAATTTCTCAAAACTATCTCAAGTTCTCTAGTTGTTTCACTAAGGGAACAATAGCTACATACAATTCTTCAATGGATAAAAAACTCTGTAAAATAGAAGCATATTTATATTTGGGTGGTAGATTTGAGATGTTTAAACTTGGTGCAAGTGATTCTTAAAAAAATACATAAATTACTGATAGTTTTATTAATTTGTTAAAAAACCTTGACCTTATATTTTCCAGACAAACTTTACCAAAACTAGACATGTTAACTTGAAATCAGAATATGGTCAACACATTAGTGTGTCAGCTATTATGACCTGCACATGTACTGGCTATATTATATACAGGGTGTTATTGTGTTTGAAGACATTTTTTGGGGGGGGTGGGAAAAATGGTCAGGGATATACACTTACCTACAAGGTAAGAATATGTTTGAGAGCAATTGACAAAGGTTAGGAAAACACAAATGTAGAAGGAGACAGGATAAATATAATTGATTTAAAAAAACTAAGTCAGGATAGGGCCCCTTAGTCGATTTATATAGGTTGTGTTAGGTGGCTAGGTTCGGTTAATTAGTTTAGGAGATATAGATTACACTTCTATTTGCTATTAATTAAATAATTTTATCTAATCATAATGCCAATTTCATATAATAATCTTAGGTCACCAGAAAATGGACTCAACTTCGCCTTGGGTACTCTTAATGAACAGATGATTGCATATATCAATTTTTTACCTTCCTAGCCCGCATAGCAATGGCTAGAGAAGGTATTATTTTCGAAAAAAAAATTTTTTTCCAGATAACGCCGGAAATTTGTTATTTGGGTGTATTTTGACCTATCCTAGCAATATCGTCGTGATGTCTGTCTGTATGTGTGTGTATATTATTTCTGTCCATAACACGATAGCTCCTAAACCAATTTTCATAAAATTTTTAGGTAAAATAGTGCTCGACACTCTTACGAGCTGATTAGATTTTAACAATTAGAAACTTAAAAAATGCTAACTTTTTAACTGAGCATCGTATCAATATACAGTTTTCAGAATATAGTAGACTACACTTTACTTAATAATTTGTGTTATAACCAAAAACTTCGTAAGAGCCTTAGTTTCTTAGATATTTACAAAAAACTATTTTCAAGGCTGATGTATTATCATGGCTTCACTAGAAGTGTGCTAATATGCTAGCTAGGAAGGTATCAGATCTGGCATGGGTCCATTTATTTTTAAATAAACCTGACAATATTTTTATCTTACTTTTTAGGATTAGGTGTTAAAAGGATTCACAAAAGGTTGTTCCAGCAATTTTCAATCAACAACATGAATTACTACCAATATTTAGAACATATGATTTCTTTAGTACAGAAATGAAACACAATAATAGTGGAAAGTAAGTAAAGCCCAAAAAATATATTTTTTTTTGGTAATTTGATACAAAATAATTTTTTGAATTTTTTTTTATTATATATTTATCCGTTTCACAACGTTCTACGTCTTCCGATACCCAATCTCCACTTGTTTCTGTTTGCCCATAATTCATCATCTAGGCCTCTTATTCTTATTTCACTGTCTATTCCTTCTCTCCAGCTTCTCCTTGGCCGTCCTCGTTTTCTTCGGCCAGTTGGTTTCCATTGTAGTATTTGTTTAGGTAGTCTTTCATCATTCATTCTTTGTACATGTCTGTACCACACCAGTTCCTTTGTTCTTATATCATCCACTAAAGTACATTCCCCCACTGTCATAATTTCTCTTATTCTTTGATTTGTAACTCTTTCTCTTTTGGATTTCCCTGCTGCTCTTCTCCAATAGTCCATCTCCGTAGCGGAAAGCATTTTTTCTGTTCTATCCTTGATTGGCCATACTTCTGAGCCGTATGTAATAATACTTTTTACAATGGTTTTATATATAAGCTTTTTGTTATGTTTTGATATACTTTGGTCCCAAATTATTCCATTTAATAAAGTTATTGATTTTCTTCCTTGTACGTTTCGACCTTTTATAGCTTTGTCTAGTGTTCCGTCAGCTGTAATTTTTAGACCTAAGTATTTATACTCATCACAGGACTGAATTCGCTGCCCGGTATTTAAGATTAGATCCTGTTTGATTCCACCGATACACATATACTCTGTCTTATTGAGATTAACCTCTTATTAATTTAGATAATTTAGAAAAAGTTTTAAATAAATGTTAAAGAACAGAAACTTCCCAAAAAAAAATCTGGTATATTAAACTTATAGTTTTTGAAGTTATGGGTTAAAAAGTTTGCCTTTAACTTTTGAAATAAGTTCCATAAACCTAGCAAGCCCACCTCAATAAAAATTTAAAAAATATATTCCAGAATTGTGTGCTCTTTTTGTGCTAATTTTGTCCACTATTTAAAATTTTTGTGCTCCTTTGGTTTCCACGGAGATTTAAAAAAATGATTGGCATGCTGGCTTTGTATGTATAAACGTAGCAAGCCCATACAGAAATAATAAATATTTTTATAACATTTATATGCGAAAATTAAGTGCTTTTTATGTACTCCCGTTTGCTAAAGTCTTTAAGCTTTTTTTTAAATGTTTGAAAATGAAATTAAAATACTCCAATATATGGGCACCTAAGCTCACACTAGGTACTATAGTTATAGTGTACGCTTAAGCTAATATAACTAAAAACTGAAATATATTTTATTCAACTCCAGACTCAATTACCTTTTGTTTGATACCACACAAGCCATGTTTTTACTTAAACCCTAATTTTTGAAATCTACCCCTACCCTTTTTTTTTAAATTAACTAAAATGTATTTTGTTTAACTCCAGACTCAATTACCTTCCGTTTTATGTCACACACGCCATATTTTCACATAAACTCAAATTTTTGAAATCTTCCCCCACCCTTTTATTTGACCGGCGTTTGGTGGATTTTGTTCATTTTTAAATGGGACCATCTCGATCCAAGGCCCAGGCTAGGTACCAAATTTCATTCAATTCGGGCAAGCGGTTTTTGAGTTATGCGGGTTGGTCATTACAGACAGACATACAGACGGCGGGACAAAAAAGTTTTAAAATCATCTGAAATGCAATTTTGTTTTAAATCGGAGCAACTTTTTTCCCGAAAAAATTAGGATCACCATAGCTCACACTACTTATAGGATAGTAGCAGTGTGAGCTAAAATATATATTTTAGAATTATGTGCTCTTTATGTACTAATTCGTCCACTCTTTAAATTTTTGTGCTTTGGTTACCAAAAAAAATTAAAAAAATATGTTGGCATGCTAGTTTTATATAAAGTTAGCAAACCCGTACAGAACTCAGTAAGTATATTTATATTATATATACGTAAAAATTAAGTGCTTTTTAGGCTTGCTAGATTTATAAAACCTAGCAACCCCACAGATTTTTTTTAAAGGTAAATGGAATTTTCTTTTCAGGAAACGGGAGCATATAAAAAGCACTTAATTTTCGTATTTAAATAATATAAAAATACTTATAAGTTCTTTATGGGCTTGCTAGGTTTATATAAACCTAGCAAGCCCACACATCTTTAAAAAAGAGCTTAAAAAACTTGGTAAATTGGATTTTCTTTTTAGGAAACAGGAACACATAAAAATTATAAAAATATTTATTAGTTCTGTATTAGCATGCTAGCTTTATCTAAAGATAGCATTCGAATCATTTGATTACATTTCCGTGGAAACCAAACGAGCACAAACATTTTAAAAAGTAGACGAAATTAGCACATAATTCTGGAATATATTTTTTAATTTCATAGGGATGGGCTTGCTAGCAAACGGGAGCACATAAAAAGCACTTAATTTTCGCGTAAAAATAATATACATAACCTTATTAGTTCTGTATTGGCTTGCTAGCTTTATATAAAGCTAGCTCGCCCACACATTTTTTTTTAAGTTTAAAACCTTGCTAAATGAAATTTCCTTTTCAGCACACGGGAGCACATAAAAAGCACTTAATTTTCGCATATAAATATTATAAAAATATTTATTATTTATGTATGGGCTTTATATAAAGCTAACATGCCAATAATTTTTTTAAATTTCCATGGAACCAAAGGAGCACCAAAATTTTAAAAAGTGGACGAAATTAGCACATAATTCTGGAATGTATTTTATTTATTTTTATTGAAGTGGGCTTGCTACGTTTATGGAGGTTTTGAAATAAAAATTTTTTAAAAATATTTAAACACAAAAAATTAAGTATGATTCATAATTATATAAAACGAGATATTACCTAAGTTGCCTGAATAGTGGTCTTGCTGATATAGAAACATTAAAGTGTTATCATTACACTAATTTCTCATTTTATGCAAACTGCTTTGCTTCTAATATTTTTTTATAGAAACAAGCATTTAAAAAATACTCTGCCAATCTATGGGCACCTAAGCTCACACTAGGTACTATAGTTATAGTGTACGTGTGAGCTAATATAACTTAAAACTGAAATATATTTTATTGAACTCCAGACTCAATTACCTTTCGTTTGATACCACACAAGCCATGTTTTGACTTAAACTTTAATTTTTCAAATCTACCCCCACCTTTTTTTTTAAACTAAAATGTATTTTGTTTAACTCCAGACTCAATTACCTTTCGTTTGATATCACACACGCCATATTTCCACATAAAGACTAATTTTTTTAATTTACCCCCACCCTTTTTTTAAAGTAAAATGTATTTTATTTAACTCCAGACGCAATTACCTTTCGTTTGATATCACACACGCCATATTTTTACATAAACTCTAATTTTTTACACATACCCCCACCCTTTTATTTGGCTTGTGTTTGGTGGATTTTATTCATTTTTAAATGGGACCATCTCGACCCAAAACCCACCGTAGGTACCAAATTTCATTAAAATCGGCCAAGCGGTTTTTGAGTTATGCGCGTTGGTCGTTACAGACAGACATACAGACAGACAGACAGACAGACAGACAGACAGACAGACAGACAGACAGACGGCGCAACAAAAAAGTTTCAAAATCATCTGAAACGCAAAGATATATAAAAATTTTTGAAATCGGAGCAACTTTTTTTTTCTCGAAAAAATTAGGATCACTATAGCTCACACTACTATAGTATAGTAGTAGTGTGAGCTAAAAAATGTATTTTAAACTTCTCTTCATTAACAACTAGTATTGACCAAAAATATACCCAAATATTTTTATAAAACTACACTGAAAATAAAAAGGAGAACTTTATTGTTGGATGGTTTTCGGTTTTCTAAGACAATTATAACCCAAAAAATAAAAATATATATCTATACTTTGCACATAGAATGGTGGTCAAGTAAGACAAAAAATTGTCAAATTTGATAAAAATAAAAAAGTAGGTTTTTGAGTTATGGCAGCTAAAAAAGTAAAAAATTGCAAAATTAGTAAAATTTGGTATTTTTGTGTAGTTCAATACTCATATATAAAAAATTTTATATATATTTTTGTAATTATTTTAATAGAAATAGACTTGAAAACTTATCAAAATACAAAAAGTTTCATGTTTAAAATTTTAGGGAATTGCAACAAAATTTTCTTGTCTAAAATATGGCGTTATTTAAGAGTAAATAGATTTAAGATAGTTGAACATAAATATATTGACCGTTTATGTATTTTAGCTCACACATATACTATACTATAGTAGTATGGTGATCCTAATTTTTTCGAGAAAAAAAAAGTTGCTCCGATTTCAAATTTTTTTATATATCTTTGCGTTTCAGATGATTTGAAACTTTTTTGTTGCGCCGTCTGTCTGTCTGTATGTCTGTCTGTAACGACCAACGCGCATAACTCAAAAACCGCTTGGCCGATTTTAATGAAATTTGGTACCTAGGCTGGGTCTTGGGTCGAGATGGTCCCATTTAAAAATGAACAAAATCCACCGAACACAAACCAAATAATATAGATAGAATAGATTTCAAAAATTTGAGTTTATGTGAAAATATGGCGTGTGTGATATCAAACGAAAGGTAATTGAGTCTGTAGTTAAACAAAATACATTTTAATTTATTTAAAAAAAGAGGGTGGGGGTATATTTTAAAAATTAGAGTTTAAGTGAAAATATGGCGTGTGTGATATCAAACGAAAGGTAATTGAGTCCGGAGTTTAACAAAATACATTTTAGTTGTTGTTTTTTTAAGGGTGGGGGTAGATTTCAAAAATTTGAGTTTAAGTCAAAACATGGCTTGTGTGGTATCAAACAAAAGGTAATTTAGTCTGGAGTTGAATAAAATATATTTCAGTTTTTAGTTATATTAGCTCACACGCACACTATAACTATAGTACCTAGTGTGAGCTTAGGGGCCCATATATTGGCAGAGTATTTTTAATTTTTATGTCAATATCTTAATTTTTATAATTTTTGGCTGGCAATATTAAAAGAAAGCTGTCTTTACCAATTTTAACAGGTTGTCCATTTTATTTTAATGCAATGCTAATGAGAAACTTTTCTTTTTTAACACAGGGGGCTGCCAGTATGGAATAGCTTTTCTGTTTTGGCTTAACAAAAGAAGTGAAGAACCATCCTGCACCGCCACCACATGGTATTGGAAAAAATAGTTTTTATCTGATGCTGGAAATGTCAAATGCCAAAAAATGTTTGACGAGAACCACAAGGCTGCCTGGTTCAAGCCACATCCGGAATTTAGCGAATACGGCGCTTCATGAAGAAAGCAACGAACCCTCCCCCTCCACCTTAAATGGGTTTTTTTACTGTTTTTGTTAAAAACTTGAAACGGGACCATAGCATCTTTCATTGATTAGCTTTTTGATGAAGATTTTATGACACCTGTTTTGATCTATTATTTATTAACGATCCCATCTGACCTGACCTGTTAACAGACCCAAAAATACCTTAATTAAAAAGAAGGTTAAGGTGTCAAAATATTTTATTAATTCTTAACGGTTTAAGCTAGAGTAATGAAATTTGGCACATACATTGTGTCCACAGATTGAGTGCAGGTAAGGTATAAATGACAAAAAAAATTGATTGTGATTTTCTGGTAATCGCTCGTGCTTGGTCTTAAACTAACATGTTAAGAAAATGAGCCAAATCAATTAATATACAGGGTGGTTTAGTAGGTTAATTTTATAAAATTGTTAAGAATAAAGTACCCTTGTTTTAAGAGATATCGAAGAGGTTATTAAGCAAAGTTGTTTAAAATTAAAAATTTCGGCTAATTCTCAACTTTCACAACAATCAGCTAAAAATCGTAAATTTTTTTTTTATAACCGACTTAAAAAATCAAAAAAAGCTGATTTTTCTGCAAATTGAGAATCTGACGTAACTTTTGATTCTAAACAACTCTTAATAATATCCTTTTCCGATATTTTTAAAACAAATAATCTTAACAGTTTTTTTTTCAAATCAGCCCACCAAGCCACCCTATATTAATTGATTTGGTTCATTTTTTTAACATTTGAGTTAGAGACCAAGCAAGAGCGATTCCCAGAAAACAAGAATCTAATTCTAATTTTTTATGTCATTTATACCTTACATGTACTCAATCTGTGGACACACTGTATATAGGCCTACAAGTATTCTATACTGCACCTGCACATCTATAGGTTTGACTGAATTGGTAGTTTATATCATTACTTACAGGTCAGTCATACAAAAAAATCGAACGGGCAACAAATTTTTGTCATAAAAAATGTTTGACTTATTCTCTTCCCTATGTCAGCAAAATTGCACAAACTGCGGTGGGCTATTTTTTAAATTTAAATACTTAATACTTTGCCCCTGGTCCCTTAGGGCTGTAAGGAGCGACAACTTATTTTAACCCCACTTAATAATCTGGAAATCATTCTGGATCTCATAAACTCAGCACCTGAGTGGGTCATATATCACTAAATGCAAAATTTTTGATCCTCAGGGCAGCCTCTAGATAGGTGCTGTAAATGTGAAAATCGACTAGTTTGATCAAATCTAAATTATTTTTGTGGCAATTTATATTGACAATAATTACATGTGCAAAGTGCAAAGCGATCTTTACAAAATTAATTTTTTTTGTGATATGTGATTGACGAGTTTAAAATTAAGAAGCGGCCCATTTGGTGTAATTTCGCTGACTCCTGCAGATAGTAAGCCGCTTTTGTGCTATTTCAGTTTTAGTGTCCCGATTTTTGATCCAGGACTAATAACTTTTTTGCTTTAAAATGTTTAGTCAAATATTTTCCTAACCAAAAAAGTAAGATAATACACTGAGAAAAAAGATATGGATTTCGCATCCCAAGAAACCCCCGGGTACGAATTTTAAAAGCATTACATTTAAAACTGCATAATATTTACAAAAATAGATTTTATCTTTTAAATTTACCACCCTGTATCTTGGGAACGGAGCAATTTCGGACTAAAGTAAGTTTACTTTAATCGACTTTTTTTAGAGCTAAAGAATCAGTGCGATGCGCGTTAGGTATCACTACTCAAGCTTAAACTGTTAATAATTTAAAAAAAATTTAGACACCCTTACAGTACATCTTACTGAGGCATTTTTGGGTCTGTTAACAGTTTAGGCAGTGTTGGGGGGATCATTGGTAATCTGGTAATCGATCAAAATAGGTGTTATAAAATCTTCATCACAAAGACCATTAACGCCAATTTTTGACACTATGGCCCTGTGGTATTTTTCATCCATCTTATAGACATACGAAAAAATTTTTATATGCCCAGAAATCACAATCAATTAAACCACCCCTTCAGCAATGATGGAGGAGGTGATGCCTCCTTGTAAAATATTTGGAGGTATATATCCATACCAAGCGTGTTATTTATTTTACTAAATGTAGTATCTGTAGTTTTAAATAAAGATTCCTGGTGATATACAAATTCAACAAGTTTGGGTGCCTCTATGGAAGGTATTGTTCCATTTTTGTATTTTATGTACAGGTTGATTGGTTATATTTGCGTGGCAAATTTTGTTATTTTGGACTATGTTAGGAGTGACAAAGACAGCCTTCTTAAGTTAAAGGCAACACCCTGTAAATTATTGGTCACCAGGAAAGATATATTTGTCCTCATTTTAAAATTATATAGTTTCTTAACATTTGGGTAGACCGTTTTTGAGTTACATTATTTTTAATTTACTATTAAACTGCTCTAATCATAATCGACTTGAAACAGGATTCCGTATACTTCAATGTAAATTTGTAGCTTAAATAACTTAAAAGCGGCTTAACTAAATATTATTAAACTATACGTTTCTAAAACCAGGGAATTCGTTGTTACAGAAAATATACATGGTATTCCCTTTAACTTAAGAAAGTTGCCGTCAAAATTTGGTATAAGGAATGAGATCTGACACTTTTGACATAGTCCAAAAGATAATATGGAGATAATTATGCAACTTTGTATTTAAAGTTTTTTTCATCAACTTCATTAACCCTTGATAAAAGTCAAGCATATATAACCAATAACCCTGTATAGTCCTTGCCATAGGCAGTTACACTGTTGTGAAAGTTCCAACCTCTTTGTTTATCATGTGCATAATGACAGTAACAAGAAAAGTTCTAAAAAACGGCATGTCTTGAGTTGTTTTTATCTGTCCGTTTTTTTTTTGTCAAAATACAGTCAGCATCTTTCGGGTTAGGAAATGTTATATCATATGAAAGTCATATAAGTGTAACTGTGTATGGCAAGGACTATTCATACAGTGTGATCGATTATAAACTTACACTAAAGCTTTTCTGGTAATACATTTAAAATAAATTTTAAATAAAAGTAGTTTAAAAAGGGACCTTGTTTAGCTAATTTTAAGCTATAGCTGTCAAATATAACATTTATAACCTTCTAGTTAGGTATGTGACCAACATATTTTTTAAATGGAACACCCCTCTATATTTTCTATTATTCTTAAAGAATTAATATTTATTAATTTAACGATATTTTTTATAAATTCAAATATTTAATCTAGTCAAGTTATAAATATATTCTCCAGCAGTATTTAAAATCCGATAATTAATAACCTTATAATAATTGATATTTGTTTTGACATATTTATAATAATAGAATACATCAAACCTAACGCCATTCTTATGTCAGTCAAAAGAAGTATTGTAATTTATGTTAAAATATATTAATAACTTTAACAATTTAAAAACCGAATTACTTGTAAGATTTGTCGAGAATTTCATTACATCAAGCTTTAACCGTCAAAGTAGTATTCAATCTTTAAAAATAATATAATATATACGCTGTTCAATTTAAAACTAATATGTTGCTTAGATAACCTATAAATGTCATATTTAAAATGAGCTAACCAAAGTCCCTTTTTGAACTATTTTTATTCTAAGTTTTTACAGGGTGTTTCCATATATTTCGACCAAGGTCTACTGCGCTTATTTTAAGAGATCGTCAAATTTTCTGAAAAGAAAAGTGAATGTCGCAGTTATAAAAAGGCACAAACAAGGTAAACCTCATGACGAATCTGATACCTTCTTAGCCCATTGGCACACTCCAAGTGAACTCTATATAAATAAATATAAATAAACAGGTTTTTTTTTATAAATATCTTGGTTATAATACAAATTATTGGTAAAATGTTCTACTATATTCCAAAAACCGCATATAGTAGATTAGATTATATAGATTTGGACCATTCTTAGCAATATCAGTCTGACGTCTGTCTGTATGTCTGTCCGTAATACGATAGCTCCTAAACGGCTGAACCGATTTTCATGAAATTTTCAGGTAAAATAGTGTTCTACAGTGTAACAAGCTGATTAGATTTGTGTCAAAATCCATTAATGCTAATGACAGTTAAGAAATTGAAAATATACTAACTTTTTAACGGAACGTCGCATCAATATGCCCTTTTCGGAATATAGTAGAACATATTTTTCTCAATAATTTGTCTTGTAGGCAAAAACTTCATAAGAGCTTTCGGTTCTGAAATATTTACAAAAAACCGATTTCAAGGCTGATATAGCATGGAGTTTAATTGGAGTGGGCTAATGGGCTAGGAAGTTATCAGATCCGTCATGAATCCATTTATTTTATCATTTAAACCTCGATTTAAACCCTACAGTAAGTTTTTTTTTATAAATTAGTACATTAAACTAATGTTCTTAATAAGGTTTGCAGTATATTTATGACAAAAACATAAAAACAAATTCCATTAACATATTTTCTTATTTATTACGTTTACAGTAGTTCAAGATATTCGTAGCATGCGGCAGTATAGCACCATATCTCAAAAGCTGCGAGTTTGTTTGCAGGCTGTATCTCTGATCGTCCAGGGTGCTACAAAATAAAAAAAGTTCAAATTGTTTTTTTTCTGATAATTAAAATATATTTTTTATTCTTGCCAAAGCTTAAAGTTATTTGGTTCAAAAAATACCTCCTAACTACAAAATTTTGTGTGGGTGTCAAGCGCGGATTTGAGGGGGGCTAACGTGGTAAAAACCCGCCCTAGAAAAAAATTAACTTTTTGCTAACAATTAAAGGGAAAGAGGATACCGGGTGGGCCAAAAAAAACCGGACATTTTTTTTTCATTATAACTTTTGAACTATACCATTGATTTTAATGGGACAAACTGCACTAGGCAGAGAATTAATCAGAGTTTTGACTAAATATATATTTTTTTCCTCCATTTTAAAATCCAAGATGGCGGACGAAATAAAATTATACCCTTCAAAGATGCTCCTTTATTCTTATGTTGCGAACATGTTTTAATTATTTTTTTTAAATTAGTGAAAAAGCTGCATTCTTGCCGTGCACACGTATGAGCAAAATCCGTTTGGTGGTTCTAACACTTGGCTTGCACGATTGCCTTGCCAATCATGTCTGCATTAATTTCCTTATAAATTCATTACTAATAAACCGATTTTGATGAAACAAAGAACATCCTGGTGAGAATTAATTGCTTTTTAAAGATCATGATCAAAATGTATGGCCGTCTTAAAATTTAAGATGGCGGACAGAATCATAATTGATTCTTAAAAATGGCGTGTTTATTCTTATTTTCCGAAAATGTTTTAATTTTCTTTTTAATTTATACAAAAGCACTACTTTTCCCCCATATAGTGAGGTACAAACTAGTAAAATCGCTGTAGTGGTTTAAAAAAAATCTATTTTTGTTTCAACCATTGTTGTAAAGATTATTCGATTGCATTGCCAATCCTGTCTGCATTAATTTCCTTATAAATTCGTTATTATTAAACCGATTTTAGTTAAATGAAAAAAATCGTGGTTCGAATTGATTATTCTTTAAAGATTATAATATAATAATAATTTAGCCGCCATCTTTAAAGTTAAGATGTCAGAATCATACTTCTTATTTTCCGAAAATGTTTTAGTTTTTTTTAATTTATAGAAAAGCACTACTTTCTTCAAATTAACAAGGTACAAAGTAATAAAACTGGTGTGGTTCTCACAAAATCTGATTTTGTTTTAACAATTTTTTACAAGTTCTTTGTAAATTCATTATTACTGAATGGATTTTAGTAAAATAAAAACATCATGGTGCAAACTGATTGATTTTTAGAGATCAATCAGTTTGCAACATGAAGTTTTTTATTTCACTAAAATCAGTTCAGTAATAATGAATTTATAAAGAAATGAAGGCAGGCAGGATTGGCAATGCAATCGTATTTTCTGTAAAGCAATGGTTGAAACAAAAATATTTTTTTTTCAGAACCCCCACACCGATTTACTAATTTGTACGACGTTGTGTGTGGGAAAAATAGTGCTTTTCTGTAAATTAAAAGAAAAACTAAAACATTTTCGGAAAATAAGAATAAACACGCCATTTTGAAGAATCTATGATGTATGCTGTACGCCATATTAAATTTTAAGATGGCGATAAAGTGTGATCAAGATCTTTAAAAAGCAATCAATTCTAACCAGAAAGTTTTTTATTTTATTAAAATCGGTTCAGTAGTAATGAATTTATAAGGAAATAAATGCAGACATGATTGGCAATGCAATCGTATAATATGCAAAACAATGGTTAAAACAAAAATTATTTTTTTTAGAACAACTTAACGGATTTTACTAATTTGTACCTTGTTGTGCGTGGTAAAAAGGCAGCTTTTTTACTAATTTAAAAAAATTATTAAAACATGTTCGCAACACAAGAATAAACGAGCATCTTTGAAGGGTACAATTTAATTTCGTCCGCCATCTTGGATTTTGAGATGGCAGACAAAACAATATATTTAGTCAAAACTCTGATTAATTCTCTACCAAATGCAGTTTGCCCATTAACATCGATTGTACAGTTCAAAAGTTATAATGAAAAAAAATTGTCCGGTTTTTTTGGCCCACCCGGTATATTATTTTAATGATCTACATAAAGATTGCTTCCAAATTAAATAGGGCCATTTAGACTAATAAGAGGCCTAGATGATGAATTATGGGCAAACAGAAACGAGTGGAGATTGGGTATCGGAAGACGTAGAACGTTGTGAAACCGATAAATATATATATAGACTAAATGTTTGCGTGATGTTCTTTCCAACATTCTGCTATGGAAGAAAAATCTAAAAGTATAAAACTATGTCCTTAAATTATCTTTTGTACATTGTGGAAAAAAACCCATAAAATATTGGCAAGCGACTAGGGGTTAGTCAGCAATTTTCAAAATATTTTAGTGTTAAATAAGACCCAACTTTTTCCACCTCCCTGTTTGGTTGGTTTTTGAGGAGGAGTTGCACTTAACACATGGTGAAATAGGAGAGGATTCCTTTTCACGGAGGCAGGTTCCGAATAGTGTTTTTCTTAAACCAGCAACCACACAAGAAATCTATGAAATAATAGCAAAACTACTGAACAAATACTTATCAGGTATTCGAAAGTGGTGGCAGGCCCAACTGGACCTCCATGCACGGCGACCACATATGGATCTATTGTGCCCACGTGCCTGCATATTGAGTTTGACTGAAGTGGCATATTTTTTTCCACCTAGCACAAAAAACTCAGATTACAACAATAAATGATTTAGGCTTAACACTTTGGCTCAAAGATATGCCATTAAGGCCTGCATTATTAGCCAGTGTTGTGATGTGCCTGTAGTTGTAATAAAGCGAGTTGCAAAATATATATTGTTTTTCAATGTTTTTTTTTGTAATGATATAAACTTTTTAATGTTGTCCTATTGACGACTAATCTGTTTTACTTTATTTGAATTACCTTATTTTAAATTATTTTTAAATAATCATTTTAAGAAACCAAAATTTGTAAATTGAGTGCAAATAAAGGATATTATCATGTTATAGCCGTTTTACAGACCTAATTTCAAAAAATTATATCTTTATAGTCCTTGCTATATGAAGTTACACTTTTGTCACTGACATGAAATAAACATATTTCCTAACCAGAAATATATTAAAAAGTAAATATGTCAAGTTGGTATCAATGATCACTATATATATATTACTTCGTATATAATTCAATGGTTGGTATAAAATTAAAGTTAAAACTGTCATTGGATAAAACGTTCCTGACTGTAGGTTGAGGGAAAAAAACTCACAGATAAAAACAACTCAAAGACATGCAATTTTTTAGATGTTTTTTGTTGTTGCTGTCAGTATGCATATGATAAATAGAGAGGTTCGAAATGCCACAAAAGTGTAACTGCCTATGGCAAGGACTATATGCTAAGTAAGATAGCAATGTGAGACACATTTTCCTGTTTAAACGAAGCTGCAGCCTTTAATACCAAGCAGAAGTTATTTTGATTTTTTAAGTTTCCAAAAGGCCTTGGCATAACTTTTTCATAACAATTTTCTCAAAAAATTGACAAATTAAAAAAACTTTATTTACATAACAGTTAAAGGAGAAATGTTTGTATTGTTATTATTTTTCCTTAAGAGCACTTTACCTAAAATAAAATAAATGGATCGGATGATGGATTATACCTTCCTAGCCGATTTTTGTAAATATCTCAGAAATGAAAGCTTCTACAAAGTTTTTGTTTATAACACAAATTATTGAGAAAAATGTTATCTACTAAATATAATATAAATATTCTGAACACCACATATTGATGAGATGCTCCGTCATTAGCATTAATATTTTAGACATAAATCTACTCAGCTCGTTAGTGTCAAACACTTTTTTTCATGAAAATTGTTCCAGCGGTTCCAGAGCAATCGTGAACCAGACAGACATACAGAATCATTATTATGATAAAGTGCAATGTACAGAGAAGAATGTAGGTATAATAAATTGAAACGTCACAAACAAAAAATATAGATTTTTATTGACCGATTCCCAGGATCTGAAATATATAATTTATTATACAATGTACCATTGTGAAAGATAAAAAAGTTAGGATTTAAATAAAGCAAAAACAATAAAAAACATATATATCCCTGTAAGTTAAGATCTCATTCATTGTGTATGGTTCGATGTTAACTAGACATTGGAATAAAAAAATTTAAATAACTTTTGTCTTAATATTAGTTGTAGGTTTTTAGGCAGATGACATGACAAGATTGCTAAAATAGGTCCAAATACACCCACATAACACATTTTCTTAATTTTGAAAAAATAGGTAATAATATTATTGTTAAACTTATGTTTGTTATAATGTATGAATTTTATTTGACCATTTACCTATATGAATTTACATAAATGCTTTTTGCATTTTTTTTTTGTTTGTAACATAAATGACCGTTATTTTGTGATCGTATATCAACGTTATATTTTTATTGTACCAATGTTTAATTTTGCTAAACTTAATAATTGTACTTACTGAATACTTAGACCAATAAAGATGAATTTAAAATTCGATGTTATCTCAATTTTTTTTTAAACGAAAACAGTTCCTTCTCTAGCCATTGCTGCGCGGGCTAGGACGGTAAAAATGGATATTTAAAAAATGAACCGAACCAAAAAATTTTACACCAAAAAATAAAATTTTTTGATTGAAGATTTTTTAATAATGCATTTTTCAGCTATCTTCAAATTCGAACTGCTAATCTACCTTTATGGATTTGACACTGAGCTATGAAAACCAAAAAAAAATTTATTGTGATGACCATGCTGCTTTAAACATGTAAAATGAAATAAATCCTACTAAAATATTTTTTAAGCAATCATTTCATGCTGTTTGTTTAAATTTTAGTGAAATTATTCAAGTTAAAAAAAAATCTGCCTCCTGCTCCCCTTCTTTACTCCTTTTTTGAGGTAATTTTTGAAAGAGATTTTACAATTTCTTACTCTATGAACATGTATTCCTTTTTGTCATTTTATTTATAATTTCCTTTTTTTATTTTGGTTCCAATAATTTTAAGATAATAATAAAAAGCCTGCAAAGTGTTCTAAAACTTTAACACCAGTGTTTACTAAAGGGTCTAAATTCCTACATATAAAAGTCTAGATTTTGGTTGAAGGGGCAAGTCACTTTTTCCCTTGGATGCAATAATTTTTAATATTTAGGTAATTTGTTTATAAATACTTTGCAATATAGGCCATCTTTTTTTGTTGTAGCAATGACATATCCATACAAAAAATTAATTTAAAAAATTATAATATTTTGGTTTGAAAATGGCAGACATATTTTAACTTCCAAACGGTACTAGGAGATGTGTTAATGAAAAAGGATTCTAATATATCTTGCAATTTTTAAAATATTTAATTATTGATACATATTTAATATGGTACTTAATGCATTTACAGAGACAGTTTTAAGTTATTTATGTATTATTTGGCATTGGAAAATATTTATATATAATTTTGTTTATTGACCATAGATTATTTTTTTACTTTTTGGAACTTTAAACCACCCCATAAGGAATCCTATAAATGCAAAGACTAGATTTTTAAAAAAGGACATATTCGAAAAATTTTATGTTTTTTCTTTATTTTTAAAATTAATTAGAATTATTGTGAGATTAAACTAACTGAGAAATGCTTACTATGTTATTATTGCACATTAGCATGAACCAAACCTTGCAGTTATTTGACCTGTAAGTATTAAAAAAAAATACACTTAAACTGGTCAAGGTCTATAGGATCCAAGTGCTAAGTTTTAAGATCATAATAAATACTGGTGTAAAACTCTACCGACAGAACACTCTATTTTTAAATAAAACTAAGATGAAATCGAAATGCACATTATATAATATCAGTTTATTAACGAAGAAAAACAAATACAAAAGTTCCATTCCAAAATTTTTCTTTTATTAATTTCATTATTTCAAGCATTATTTGTTCTTAAAATTTTGGGGATAACAATAAAAATTGTAAAATCTTTAAAAAAGGGATTTAATTAACCCAACCTGGAAAATGTAATGATTTTTATCACTAGGTGTGGTCAAACGTTTGTTGTACTCACACTGGTATAAAGAAAAATACAAAACGAGAGGGGATGGGGACAGGATACCAAGTGTTCTATCAACACCTCAAAAACTCATAAAATTCAAACAGCGAAATGGTTATTTAAAAATTATTTTACTAGTATTTATTTTATATAACATAAGTTTGAACCACCATGGATTTTATTTCATATGTTTTCATGCCAACATCAGAAAATACTCAAGTGTTTTTAATGGTTTTTGTAGTTTAAACAATAAATAAATAAAAAGTTTTATTTAACTGACATTTTATTAAAATTCTATTTTTTAACTTTAGGTAAAGGGCTACCAAGGCAAATTAGTAACAACCCAGATGACCCTCTTCTTTCACCATTGTAAAAATACATACAATTTTGTTGAGAAATTGGTTTTGAAAAAGAGTTAATGCCTCTGTTAAGGCACTTTAAAAACCCAAGCTCAAAATACCTTTTACTTGCTGTTAAAGGCTCTTGCTTCCTTTGAATAGTAAAATTTGTTTCATGTTACTATCTAACTTAGTGTGAGAAATATATTTTTTTAATTAGGTCTGCAAAACTATAACAAAAATTTAACTCCTCAAAAATGAATGAAAGAGGAGGGTGAAAAAAGTTGGTGATTTTGGCATAGCTGAAGTCTACCTTAAGACTGGCTAAAATATTTCGAAAATTTCTGACCCCTAGTCGTTTGATGATGTTTTATAGATTTACCCTGTGAAAACCTTGCATCCCTACTTTTATTTCTATAAATGTACACATTCATTTCTTACTTACAATAATCTTGGCACACTTTATTCTCTCTAGCTCGACAGCTAGGACACACAGGACGTGGGTTTCATTCCAATCATGCATATCTTCTAGCCCTTCTTCTAGACTCAGTTGAAGGGACTGACAATAATATTGGCCCTGGAGGATTTTAGCTCGTGTTGTTACAACCACTCGCAAACATTTTTCAGCCGTAAAATCAAATCTATACACACTAAACTTAAAAATTTTAAAATAATTTTAAAATCAAAACATTTGTTGAAAAAGAGAAACAAATGTGACATATAACTGACACAACTGTCATGAACCGTCATGACATCCGAAATCAATGGTATTTTTATCCATGAGTGGCCCACGCAGGACACTGGTAGACCTATTTTCTTGTCAAGTTGGTTACCTACATGTTATTCTTTGAAGATTTTTGTAAACCTCCAACTTTAAACCTAATTTTCTCCAAAACCAAAAAGTTTTAGAAAAAAATAATAAATTTCCAGTAAATAGCTTGGACTAAAGTACACAAATCCGCTTAGTCTCAAAAATGTGGGAAAGCCCCATTGTATGAAGGACAAAGCGCATTTCGTGTAATTGGACATGCGCACCAACAACCAGTGAGATCCTTGTCGACCGCCTCGAGAAAATGGCGTGTTAATTTCGTTCTCCAACTATTTCAAATATCTACACCTGAAAGTGCTCGATTTTTGTGTACTGAAGCATAGAACTAGAAACTTCAGCCCTTCAGCTACGTGGTGACATCATTAAATCCAATCAGGGGCCCCTTGGAACGTGGAGAAAGTGGCTGCAAATTGGTGAGTGCATTTGTCTCTGGTTACCGTTGTGTGGCACAAATATTTTACCTATGGACGTTTGATTATTTCGTAATTCATATCAATATATTTATGTTTGCTCGGGCTATCATTAATTAATTTATACAGTCCATTGCATTTATCGTTTTTCTAAACGCGGCATAACATATAGTACTACCGAGATTCCAATATATCAAAATCTAATTCAGTTTCTTATTAACCAATGCCGTGCTCTTGAAACAGTACAGCTATCTCCCCAAAATATGCAAATGCAACCTTCGACTTCCAAACAGCAAAAACCAAATTATTCGAATTCTAGTAACCAAAAATATAATTCTTATTCAAATAATCAGTACAAATCAAGCCCTCCATCAAATTTTTTAGCGCATACGCACTCACAAGTAGCAAATAAACAATCCAATATTCAATTTCGACAAAACCAACAACCCTATAAGTGCAAATTATGCAATAATTCTTTTCATCCACTCTCGCAGTGTGGTGTTTTTATTTCCAAATCTCCTTCAGATCGTTTTACTTATGTAAAACAACAATCGTTATGTATCAACTGTTTACGTTCAAATCATCAAGTAATTGACTGCAGTAGTACCTACAACTGCAGGGTATATCGACATAGACACCATAGTCTTATTCATCTATCGCAAATGACAGATTCAATCCGTCAGAATTCAAGTCAATCCTTTGTTAATTCAAGCCGAAATTCAAATCAAAATTCGAACTTAAATCAAAGTTTTAATCCAAATCAAGTGGCCGTGCCAAGCACAGGCACAAACTTATCATACCAGAATTCAAATTCAATTCTTAGCCAACAGAACCCTAGTTTTGTTCATCCCAGTTCAAATTCAATTCAAATCAATTCGAATCCAAATACATCTACAAATCAATACTCTTCGTTATCCACCTTGACGCCCCGGACGACAGTGCTTCTAGCGACTATAAAATTAGAGGTACTGGATAGTCGGGGTAACTACCAACCTGTCCGAGCACTTCCGGACAAGAAAC
The DNA here is from genome assembly GCA_963576565.1 of Aspidapion aeneum. Lineage (NCBI taxonomy): Eukaryota > Metazoa > Arthropoda > Insecta > Coleoptera > Brentidae > Aspidapion > Aspidapion aeneum. Next base: position 72,433,987 of record OY755040.1, read on the forward strand.
AAAACTTCGATATCTGTTCTGGGACTAAATCAATCTTCATCGGCCACTAACGGCATTTCTACTTGCACTGTTCGAGCCCTAGGCCAACAAGAGCCTACCTTTTTTATTCAAGTCTTCGTTTTAAAACTCTGTTCGAATATGCCCTCAGTACAGGTAGATTTACCCAATTGGAGTCATATTTCAAATGTAAAGCTTGCAGATAATCAATTTTACAACCCTGGTCCAATTGACTTACTCTTAGGTGCACAACTTAACACAGAAATCGTCCAATCAGGACGAATTCCAGGACCTCACGGTCTACCCTCCGCTTTTGAGACAGTTTTTGGGTGGGTCTTGATGGGCCAAACTCAAAACATAAATATTTCACCTCAACTCAATTCTTACTTTACTTCCTGTGAGCAGTCTCTCGAGTTTAATACTCGCAGATTTTGGGAACTAGAATCAATTAAGTCACAAACGTTTCTCTCACCCGAAGAAAAAAGATGTGAAGAGATTTTCCAAAAAACTATCACTAGAGATATTTCTGGCCGATTTACTGTAAATTTGCCTTTTCGTCACATTGACCCTCCTGACCTAGGAGACACATATTCAGTGGCCTATCGTCAATTTTTGTCTCTTGAATCTCGCTTAATAAAAAATTCAAATTTCTATAGTATGTACTCGGATTTTATGAGAGAATATCTCAAAAACGGGCACATGTCTTTAATTCCAAGATCCGAACCTAGACCTCAGTTATGTTCTTATTTACCACATCACGGAGTCCTTCGTCTTGACAAATCAACGACTAAACTCCGGGTGGTTTTTAACCCCTCGATTAAGGGTTCGAAAGGCCTAAGCATGAACAAAACTCTTTTAATAGGACCAAAATTACAAGCCGATATTTCTGAAATTCTATTAAAATTCAGATTTTATTCTATCGTATTTTTGACTGATATAGAACAGCACTTTTTACAAATTCAAATCAATCCTATTCATCGGGACTACCAAAGGCTACTTTGGCGATTTGATCCCAACGAACACCTGCAGGAATACAGGCTTAATACAGTGACGTTTGGTGTTAGTTCAGGTCCCTATTTAGCTATTAGAACTCTTAGAGAACTAGCCATCCTGGAGGCTAAGAATTATCCTGAAGCATCCCAGGTCCTTTTGAATAACATTTTCATGAACGATATTTGCTGTGGAGCTAACTCTCTAGAAGGTGCTTTATCGCTTCAAAAGGATCTAATAGCGTTGCTTAAATTGGGAAAATTTGAATTAAGAAAATGGGCATCAAATAATCCGAAACTTCTTTCACATTTGTCGCCCGCTGATTGTCAGATCCCTTTGAAGACGATTCTTCAACATCGATTAAGGTGTTGGGCCTTCAGGCACCCTTCTACAGATACTTTTACCTATTCTTGTACCCCTTGTGAAAAACCTTGCACCAAAAGAAATATTTTATCAGCTATCGCTAAAATTTGGGACCCTATAGGCTTCTTATCGCCTGTATCGTTTTTAGCCAAAGTGATTATGCAAAAACTTTGGTTATGCAAAACTGATTGGGATGAAATACCCTCCGATCCAATCAAAACTCTTTGGAATGAATTCAATAATCAATTAACCACTCTTTCGAATCTTTGTATACCTAGACATATTTTTTGGAATAATATTCAACGGTGTCAATTGCTAGGTTTCTGCGATGCATCCGAGCTAGGATACGCTTCTTGCGTATACGTTCGCGTCGAATTACCAAATAAAATTATCAAAACTACTCTAGTCATGGGCAAGTCAAGGGTTGCTCCCTTACACACTATTTCAATCCCACGTTTGGAACTATTTGGAGCTACTCTATTAGCTGATTTACTCGAACTAGTTATTCGCACCTATTCATCATTACTCGTAATCGATAAAATTCTTGAGTTCTCGGACTCACCGGTCACGCTTCATTTCTGTATAGATTTCCGAGCTGTCAACCGAATAAGTCAAAAAGACGCCTATCCTTTACCTTTTGTCACACACACGCTTGATAAGCTCCGAGATGCTAAATACTTAAGTACTTTTGACATTAAATCAGCTTATTGGCAAATTCCAGTTGCTGAAAAGTCACGGCCTATCACTGCTTTCACAGTGCCGTCTAGAGGTCTTTTCCAGTTCAAACGAATGCCTTTTGGACTTAGCAATGCGCCTGCAGTGTGGCAGAGGTTTATTGATAGAGTCGTAGGAGTAGATTTAGAGCCGTGTGTGTTCATTTATCTTGATGATTGTATAATCTGCACAGACTCGTTCGAAAAACATCTCGAAATTCTCCAAGAGGTAGTTCGTAGAATACATGAGGCAGGGCTTACTCTAAACAAAGAAAAATGTATCTTTTGCAAGCGAGAGCTTAAGTTCCTGGGGTATGTAGTCATTTCCTCCGGTTTGTTGGTCGGCCCGGATAAGGTGGAGGCGATTTTGCAAATTCCAACTCCAAAATCGGTGTCAGAAATTCGGAGATTGGTCGGTGTTGCTTCTTAGTATCGTCGTTTCTTTCAAGATTTCAGTTCTATTGTTTCTCCGTTGACCGCTTTGACACGCAAAAATGTAAAATTCGTCTCGTCTCCTGATTGCGAACGTGCTTTTCGTACTATTAAGGAACATCTGGTACAGGCTCCGGTTCTGTCTTGTCCGAATTTTGACCTTCCTTTTATTGTTCAGACTGATGCTTCTGATTATGGGCTTGGTGCGGTGTTGTCGCAAGAACAAGATGGAGTGGAGAGGGTAATTTGTTATCTTAGCCGTAGTTTATGGAAAGCCGAGAGGAAATATTCAACGACTGAGAAAGAGTGTCTGGCGGTATTGTTTGCCGTCGAAAAGTTGAGACCGTACATCGAAGGAACTAGGTTTACGGTGGTAACAGATCGTTATTGTCTTAAATGGTTAAACTCGATTAAGGACCCGGTCGGTCGCATAGCACGATGGGCTATTCGTCTCCAGCAGTATGACTTTGAGGTGGTTCATAGGAAAGGTAAAGATAAGGTTGCCCCCGATTGTTTGTCAAGGGCGGTACCTCAGTTCAATGCTGCTGAAGTCGAAGTAAAGTCTGAACCCATTGCCGACCCCTGGTATAAACGAATGTTAGTGGATGTTGAGGATTTTCCTTCGAAATATCCTCTCTGGCAACTTCAGAATAATAAATTGTATAAACGCGCCAGGAATCCGTACCCTTCTTTGTCGCTGTCAGATTCTGATTGGTTGGAAGTTCTACCCCGTGAGCGAAAGTCTCAGATCATTCAAAATCACCACGATCCCCCTACGTGTGGTCATTTAGGTGTTGCCAAAACTTTAGGGCGTATTACTCAGCATTTCTACTGGCCCAACATGCGAAATGATATCGCAAAATACATTAGGAAATGTACGATTTGTTTGGAGACTAAACCTGAACAGAAACCGCCGATTGGAGAAATGCGGAGTGTGATGCCTACCCTTACTCGACCTTGGCAAGTGTTGATTTGGTTGGACCTTTGCCTCGTTCCACTCAAGGGTATAAATATGTCTTTTCAGTTCAAGATTGTTTTTCTAAATACGTTATTCTTTCCTCTTCGTAATGCCACGGCTCTTTCATTAACTCGTTGGATGGAGGACCACGTGAGACATGTTTATGGGGCACCAGAAACTGTTTTGGTCGACAATGGAACTCAGTTTAAAAGTAGTCTTTTCCAGAAAGCTGTCACTCAGTATGGTACTAAACTTAAGTACATCTCGAATTATCATCCTCAGGCTAATCCGGTCGGCTACGTTTCTAAAGATCATAAGCATTGGGACAAATATTTAAGTAAAGTGGCCTTCGCCATCCGCTCAGCTAAACATAGCGTTACTGCGTTTTCGCCGATTTTTGTTGTCTTCGGGCGAGAGGTTTGTTTAGCTAAGCAGGAATTTCTATTTTCCGATAGTCCATCTGGTGAATCTCCTCCAGGAAAAGCTGAGGCTTTACAAAAATTGTTTAAAGAGGTGCAACAACGTTTGATTCACAATTATGAAAAGACAAGGGTTAGGTACAATCTTCGAAGACGTTCAGATCGTTTTCAGCTTAATCAGCAGGTGTGGAAGAAAAACTTTGCCCATTCTGATGCCGCTCGACAAATTACGTCTAAATTTTTACCTAAGTTTACAGGTCCTTTTGTTATTTCTAAGGTTCATAACCCTTGGAATTTTGAGTTATCCGATATGTCTGGACGTAGTATTGGAGTCTGGTATGCACAGGATTTAAAGGCACATCCACCTGATGATGAAAATGACGTTTAGTGGTCTAGGCTTGTTAATTTTTTTTAACTCTTTTCTAATCGTCTTTTCTTTTGTCCTAGTTCTTGACTTGGTTTTAACGCGGGTTGCGTCGGCCCTGCAGTTGGGGGCACCTACCAGCCTCGTCTTGGCAAGGTTTTCCCTTGTCAAGGCGATGTGCTAACTCTGAATGGTGGATTTAAAGAATGCCGCTTCTCCAAGGTTCCTAGAATGGGGGTTAAATAAGTCCTCCTAACAGGCCCTTATGATGTTAACCTTCAGTTGACATTATGAGTATTGTTGCGTTGTCACATTTGGGCCGGATCGGCCTGATGATGTGGATTAGTAACGGGTTTCTTTTTGGAGAGGCCTCTCTCCGGAAAGAGCTCGTCACCGGAGTCTATATGACGGCCACTTACCAGACCAGGATGGTCGGGCGTAGGAGTAAGTCCCTACTATCCACCCGTGATATTTTACGACACATTCAGGAATAACCAGATTTTCTGATGTGTCATCTATCCTTCTTTCCTTCGTCTGTCGTGTGTGTATTCCATTTCAAATCAGCATGCTAAATCAAGCGCCTCGCTGAGGATTCTTGTAGTTTTAGTTTTTTTTTCTACCATGCGTTGAGGGTAGCTTGTGTTGGAGGGTTGTTTTGTCAACCTTGGCCGAAAACTTGGTTGATTTGACAGCTGACCAAAGGTCTATCTTCACGCCCAGGATTTGGTCCTCGTGATGGCTAAACCTGATGGTAGCTTTGAATCAGCAGGTCAAAGTAAGTACCTGGCTGAGGATTTGGGTTTGATAAACTGGAGAGTCATCTGATTTTATTCTTGAAAGCAAGCAAGCAACAATATTGAAAATCGGGACTTAAAAGTTTCTTTGAAACTTGCCGAAGAAAGGGTGGTGTTGTTACGGGCTGGATTTGCTAGGATTTATTCTAGGCCAAATTAACTTAAACTCGCCCCATACAAATTTTGGGTCAATACTTATTTAAAAGCCAGTATTTCTCTAGTAACTAGGTATATGTTATAAATACTAGTATTAGGTTGTTTTATCTTATTGGGGAAATATCATTGCTAAAAAGTTAGTTTATTGAACCACCAAAAATGTTAATACCTACTTGATTAAGAGTCCATAGAAAGGAGAATTTTTGCGCAGCGGAAGACAGGCTTTTGAAACATCACAGGTAAACAGGTAGTACAGGAAGATCAATGTTGCAAACTCATTAAATTATATTTAATTTCTTTAAGGGAAGAAAAACTGGAATTTAACCTTAATTAAAGGGTAAACAAACAGAAATTCAAGTTTTAATTGAAGTTAGGTTCAAGTCATCTGTTTTCCTTGTTTTCTTGTTAACCGGCTATTTCTGACCACCTGAGTGTCCTTTGCGTGCGGGCGCGTTTACAGATTATGCTTGGGGGGAATTTTTGGGGCAATCAGAACTTGACCAAAACTTAATTAATTTCGAAATATCGATCTTTTAATTAGGTGTTGGGGTTTAACTTCAGGCTAGGCGGAACTTTGACTTGTCAGAAGATATCTATACAATTGTAAAAAAATGTGTTGTATAACGTAATTTGTGAACGTGACGAACGTGAGATCGGTGACCTTATAATAGCTAACTTAATGTTTCTACGGGTATGCTCAAGAATGGACTTTATTTCGTCATTCTTGATTGTCTATCCTTATTTGTCTCAGTGTAAAGATGAGACAGACATGATTTCAGCCGGTGGATGGTATGATTTTTGAACGTGCAACCATTTACTCGAACCATCTATTATAATGTTGATGGCTACAGATAGTTGAAAATCTAACCTCAATATATATATGTCATCCTCCTTCAACTTGATATTTTGTCATTAAGCCTGTCTCTTTCTTTTGTTAAACATGTGGTTCAAAGCTAAAATGACGTGTCATTTTGATAGTTTTTATCTTCCGGTGGAAGGCTATAAATAGGGGTTTCCAGCCGAAATCTGCTTTTTTTTCCATAACTGGATTTTGTGGAGTCTGGCTTTTAATTGCTAACCATAAAAGGCCGCGTGCCAATTTCAGTTGATAGTCAATGTCTAGAAATTTTAATTTGAAAGCAGAATGCTTTAAGTTAATGTCTTGTGACACATTTTATTTTGGATGTTGATTGGATTTTCATCGAATTACGGTTCCAGTTCCGCAATCCCGAAGGGAATTTTTGATCCACAGAATTTCCTACCTTCTACCAATTTTGACCAAAGTAAACTGAACAAGTAATTTTGACATTCACAACCTGAAAAGACTCGTTGAAGTGGGAATCACATGTACAAACCGAGCTGTCAAACCCAGATATACAACCGAGCTTCCTGACCGGGTTATGAGACCCATATTATGAGACTTTGAGAACAAGTAAGATTGTTCCTTTTATGGGTTTTTGTTAGGTTAGGTGTAAAGATAAGGTCGCAACTAGAGTGAACCTTGTAAACCAAATATGCATATTCGGTAGGGTTGATAATTAAGAGTGACATTTAGGTAACTATTTCTTTTTATTTCTTCCGGATATCCTGTTCCATTAGTTGAGATGTTTTTGTTTAATTTTCTTTCAATTTCTAAATTAAAATGTTAAAATTTACAGCAGATGCCCTAGTTTTTATTTAAGAACCCACAATCACCGCTTGCCATACAAGGTAGACATTTATTAACATGGCGGCAACGTCTTTTAGTTTGCCACAAATGTCACCCAACGCATTTTAATTGGCCACAAATGGCGCCCTACGTGAGTTTTTGGCTAGGTTTTTTTAACATCTGATGTAATTTTTTTGTTTTTTGAAGTTGAAGAAAAACGAAAAAAATTTTTTTAAATTTTTTTCAATTAAAAAAGAATTTTTTTTTTGTGGTACACCAAAGCCAGGTTAAAGGCTTTCAGTAGCTGTCGGTGGTTTTGACACCCAATCATTTTTTACTATAAAACAGGATTTTCCATCATCATTAGTTTTTTGGAAAAAACACTTTTTAAATTTTTTTTTTTGTAATATTTTAATATTTGAGCGTTGATTTGGAGTTCGTTTTGTTGTTTTAGTAATTATCATAGTTTTTTGTTAGCTTATCTTCACAGTTTTTTTCTTGGAAAATAAAAGATTTATTTTTATTTATTAAGGAAGAATAAGTAGATAAAAAAACATAGGAGTTTTTATTGAACGGAGTCCAACATGTCTTAATTCTTTAAAGTTTTTTTGTAGAAAAAACATGTTTTAATTTTTTTAAAGAAAAATAAACAGAGTAATGTAAATTTACTTCAATTTTTTTGTTGATTTATAGGTGGATGGACCTCCAGACATGGTCTTTTTATGTTTTAAATATATGACATAGGTAGTGTGTTTTTCTAACAATTTTTTTTGCAGGTTCATTTATTTATATGTTATTATTTCCTGTTTGTGATAAGATAGAAATTGTTTTGGCTGGGTTATTTTAAAGTAAATATAGCTTAACAGCTTGTAGATTTGTTTAGTTAAAAGTATTAATTAGTAATGAAAGAAAAGGAAAATGAGTTTATTTTGCTTTGTCATTTTCTTTTCTTGTTTTTTTGGTGGTAACTGTTGATGACTATTAAGATCTTACGTCACCCAGTTACATCTGGTCAGAGGAGAGTACTACTATTTAGTGTCAGCTCGGGACGTTAGGAAACACAAGGCTAAAATCCCTAGAGCAACACATTGGCTGAACATCAATGCCAAAAGTCTAGTTAACATTTTTTTTGGGTATTTTTTTGTAGGACAGTTTTTTAGGTCTCTGGTTATCAAGTCTAGTTGTGGTTACGTGACTGGTCAAATTTTTTTTGGTAGAAAATACAGCGTTGGGCTTTGGAGTGCATTTTTTTTTAAATAACCTACGGGTATCTCTATCAATTAAAGTTTTTCTGGTTCACAATTAATTTTTCTGTATTTTTTTTCTGCGTTCAGATCATAGCTTAGTCATGGCCAATGGAGGGCAAACATTTATGTTTGAGCCTTGAGAAGTTTTGCCTGCTTCAGATTGAATACAGAGAAAATGAATTTGAAGCCCAACTAGATATAATACCACAAAAGAAATGTTTAACTGAGACAGATATAGATATAAGTTTTTTTGATTTTTTTTAGTTTATTTGTAAAGTTCAGTAAATTTTTTTTTGGTAATGTCATTTTGAGGCCGTGAAATTGGTCAGTGAATTTAAGAGAGACTTTCAATTAATTATAATGCTGGGCGGAGGTAATTGTTGAAAATATTTCAAAATTTTGCTTCTTTTTTTAAATAATTTAATTTTTCTTAAAAGATTATTTTTAGCCCTTGGACATTTGGTAATTTTGCTTTGACTAATAGTTGTGAGAAGGGTCCAACTTAATTTTATATCTAGTGAACAACAGGAATAAGGATCTGAGAATGCATTAAGCAGTAAATTTTTTTTTATTGGATGTTGTGTGTATATAAACTCGATTAGACAAAGTTAGTTTCATAACGGTCTTATAGTTGGAACTTGGAATTGTTTCATATTTGATTTTCTGAAAATGCATACAAGATAATTCTTTACTGAGTTGAGTGCAAAGTTTAAAACTTAGGTTCACATTATGATAGTGATACTTATTCCCTTAAGTAATAATTTTAAACAATATACTAGTATCAGTTATTTTTTTGGAACATAAATATTTTTTAACTTTTCCTAAACTGATTGGTTTTTTTTGCAATTACGATTTTTTATACCTTATGATTCTTAAGTAAATTTTATTTTCAATACTTTTTTTTTCGTATAGTAAATTAATTTTTCTAGCTCATTCACTTTTCACATTCACACAGTTTTGGGAGAGGAAAGGGAATCTGCAAGTGTTTTTTAAGGAAAATAACAAAAACTGTTGCATGACATAACTCGAATAAGATTTTTCTAGTGTTCATTTTATAATTTTTTTTATTAAGGTTCGCTAATAGGAGCTGCAACCCTACATAATCATTTTCTAATTTTGTTGAAAATTTTTTTTGGAGTTTTTTTAAATATTAAAAAAAAAGTAAACTTGATTTTCTTGTTGCAATTTTTTTTTCTTGGTGCATAGTAGTACCTTGTCCCTACCAGTTTATTTAAATATTTTTTTTTTCTGAATTAAAATATAATTTCATTTCGAACCCTCGCGTTTTAACAACCTATCATCATTTGTTTTATTTTTTTTCCCCTACTCCCAACCACCTATCAAGGTAGAGTGGTATTTTGAAAATTTTAACGATCCACTAAATATTTTTTTTTATTATTGGGCTACTGTGGTCGACACCAAATTTTTTTTAAAAAATCTTTCGGTACGATCCTAGGGTCTTCTTGACCATGGTTTGCATCAATTTAGTTTAAATTTTAGGAATTTCATTTTAACGATTATTAGAGAGTTGCAGTCCCTCCAAGAGGTTATATCTGTAAATTTTTTATTACCATCGGTAATTTTTTTTTAATTTTTTTTTAATTACACACAACACCCTTACTAGTCCTTAATACCCTAAATTAATTGAGCATGTTTTACGATTTCTATAACATGAACATCTGTTCCGATGTTTATTGCGTTCACTTATATATTCAGAGATGATGTTGCCTTAAGCAATGCATGATTCGTGTAATCTCAGAATAGGTAAGCAGGTTAAAGTGGGTTTTGATTTATTCTTTTGAAAAAAATCATTGTATACGGTGATTTGGTTTTTTTTTGAGGAGTTTAGTTGTGGAGCCGTTTTGCAATAGCAGGAGTATACCTTAGCGTTAACTGTGTACAACAGCTTTGGGATTTTTGTTATAGGTAGTTTGTTGTACGTTCCATTTAGGGATAAATTTACCTATTCGGTTGCTGAGGTAAACATACATAACTTAACTTTAATTCTAATCCAGTTCAGCTAGGATAAGCTTAATTATTTTTTTGGTTTTACTCACACAAGGAGTGGAACATAAGACCTAAACAATGCCAAAGCTCTTGTCTCTCTTTTATTTTTTTTAACTTTTTTTATGGCTACTTGTTAATTCTAATTTAGGATTTAAGTAGTTATTTCTCTCTGCAAAGTTGGACGTCATAGTTGGTTGTACAAATACTTAATATAAACTATGATTACAATTTTAAATGCAAATAAATTTTATTTTCTTACTGCTCCGGTGTTTTTCGATTTTGTTCGTTTTATATTTTCTACATTTGTGAGAAAATTTATAGTGATTTTCACTGGTGAATTTAAAGTGAACTTTGTGTTTGTTATTGCGTGGTTTAGTTTTTATAATTGGGAGGTATAATTAACAGTTTTAATGAAAGTTTAAAGTTTGAATATAAAAGGCACCATGGCTATTTCTTTGAGTCGATTGTCTGACATAAGGTACTTAGTCAAGGACGAGTTAATATTCCGTGTGCACTTCATTGCTAAAATGTAAGACACAATTTAAATCATTTCTTACACCCTAAGAATGCAAAATCGACTGGTCGTCCAAAAATCGTCGTGTGCAAGGGGTGGTGGGGGTAGTTTTTCCAAAAACTTGGAATTTTTTTTTTGCATTTTTTGAATCTATAAAGTGTGCTCATGACTCCACCAAAAGCATATAGTAATATTACTATCAGAAACATTTATTTTTCAATGTTGAAAATATCGTTCCCAATGCTTTTATATGGAGTTCCCTATTAAACAAGTGCTCGCCCTGAAAACGCGTATTTATAATAATTTATAACTTGTTATAACTCGAGAACCCTTTGCTTAATCAAAAAAACACCTTCTGTAAACTTTGTGTATCAAAGATCAGGGATCACAATGATTTTTGAAAAATGTCAATCGGACGTACAGTTTTTTTTAAAGTAGCAAAGAGTGAGGCCATGACGCGACGAACACGGCAGACACTGACATGCGACGAAGGGTCAGATATTTTACAAATGCACGGCGGGCCAGGCGAAACGCGACTCTATGTCTTGAGACACACATAAGTTCGTTTTTCGTTTAACTCTCGCGGTTACAGATACTTAAGTTACTTACTTGGTTTTTTGCTTGTGAATTGCGTTATGTATAAATGTTGTGCTTGTGTGATCTGGCCGTCAAGGGCCAAATATGAAAGGCTGGGCATGAAAAAGAGGGAAATATAGTTCTATATAAGAATGTGACTCTCGGCCCTACGGGCCTCTAATTTATTTCTAGATTAGTATGTGACTATCGGCCCTACGGGCCTCCGGGAGTCCATATTCACTATATTAGTATGTAACTCTTGGCCCTACGATCCTCCAGTCGTCCATATTCACTATATTAGTATGTGACTCTCGGCCCTACGGGCCTCCGGGAATTCATATTTAAAAGGAAAACTACCCGCCTGTAACGTGTCATTTTTACGTTTAAGGCAACGTTACATATTTGCTTATTTAGGTAAATAATCAAGGCTCTTCGACTCGTCTTTCTGTACACAAATTAAGGGTATTTTGTAGAGCTAGGTTTGGAGGTTATATAGTGTCCAAAAAGTTACCTTATAAAGACGACATTCCATCGAATTACTGTGGACATTGCGCACACCGTATTATCTGGACATCGTAATTGGAATTTAGGATCACAGGTTTCGGAAAAATCACATTAAAACTTTTAATTGTTTTGTTTATCTGTGGAATTCCGTGGGTTTCTTTGACGTTCATGAAAATAAACAGTTGTTCTGCTGGGGAATGGTGGCGTTGCCGCATCACAAATGGTTTCAGTAACAGGAAGGAAACATTTAGATGAACATTTCATTCGCTTATGTTTATTTTCGAGGATATTGGGAAAATAATTAGCTAGTTTTGATAGCACGAAAACATAGTTGGGTCCACGGGTCGACCAGGAACAACCGAGGCTCCGCCCCTTTGATATCTTTTTATTTGATAAGGGGAAGATAAAATAAATACGAGTTATGCACTTTTGTAAATTGGAGATAAAACCAGGACTAAAAGAATAAACAAAATCGTATTTTTATAATATACAAATTTATATATAATCATAGTTAAATAAAGTTAATAACTAACTCAGTCGGATTGAAGGGTTGTGTAGGGCTGGATAGTGATGAACAAACTTAACATCTGAGCACTCTTGCGCCGGGTTTGAGCAGTAGTTCAATGTGTATTTTAGGTTCAAGTTCAGAAACAACTTTATTAATGTAGAAATGTTTTACAAAAATGGCGTCAAACCATATAAATCTTAGAGAAAACATATCTAAAGAGCAAAGGAAACTTTTGACTAAAACTGTAACTAAAATACAACTAAATTCTACACTTAGTATAGCTTTACTCATATGGGAATTGGTTGAGTGTTTGAATATTCCTGGGTTTGATGCATTCTCGAATCTCCAGTAATTGAATTTACAGTTGATGGTTTCAAGGCTGGGCTTCTTATAGTCCGGCTGGTTATTTTCCTCCTACTTGCTATGTTGGCAGGGGTCCGGTAGGCAAATGTTCGGTCTATGTATGGAGGGTGTCTCGATGTCCTTGTTATAAAAATTTTAAATAAAGTTAATACTAACTCAGTCGGATTGAAGGGTTGTGTAGGGCTGGATAGTGATGAACAAACTTAACATCTGAGCACTCTTGCGCCGGGTTTGAGCAGTAGTTCAATGTGTATTTTAGGTTCAAGTTCAGAAACAACTTTATTAATGTAGAAATGTTTTACAAAAATGGCGTCAAACCATATAAATCTTAGAGAAAACATATCTAAAGAGCAAAGGAAACTTTTGACTAAAACTGTAACTAAAATACAACTAAATTCTACACTTAGTATAGCTTTACTCATATGGGAATTGGTTGAGTGTTTGAATATTCCTGGGTTTGATGCATTCTCGAATCTCCAGTAATTGAATTTACAGTTGATGGTTTCAAGGCTGGGCTTCTTATAGTCCGGCTGGTTATTTTCCTCCTACTTGCTATGTTGGCAGGGGTCCGGTAGGCAAATGTTCGGTCTATGTATGGAGGGTGTCTCGATGTCCTTGTTATAAAAATTTTAACCGTGGAAATAGATCCGACACCTCAAGGTGCGTTTTACGTATTTTTCAATATCCCCTTGGACGGTGCTGCCCCTATATACCGGTACGAAACTATTCATGTATTTCCTCATTGGTTAGTTTGAAAACCGCGGGTACTTTTCCTCCACTGTTGCAAACCGAAGTTAGAGATTTTTTGACGAAAAAGTTTTTTTTTATAAATAGGTTTGCATCCTTTATTTGAATTTAACCGGGAAAATTAGGTTGGTACTGTGAGTTTTACTGTCCCCACCAGATCTACGAACGGTTTCCGGCGGCTTCATTTTTTTTGTGTTCTCGACGGAGTGCCTTGTCTCTTTTCCTAAAGAATTTTGGCTGGGCTGGTGGCCGTCTAGTGGTGTCGCCATTGTTTTGTGGTTATTGGCACTTAATGGCATTGCAGTAGTTGCAAATTATACCAAAGACGGTATAACTGTGAGTTGTCGTGTTTAGGCGAATCCTAAAGTGACGCTCACACCCTTGAGAGGGATTTAAGACAGCCTACGCCATTTCTACGGGAAATAAGAGCGGTAAGTTCGATTTTTTTTTATTATTTTTTTTTAATTCTTCAAGACAATATTTGCCACAAATGTCACCCAACGCATTTTAATTGGCTACAAAATGGCGCCCCACGTGAGTTTTTGGCTAGTTTTTTTTTAATGTATTTTTTTTTTGTTTTTTTAATTTGAAAAAAGCCTTTCAGTGGCTGTCGGTGTTTTTGACACTCAATCATTTTTTTTAATGAAAAACAAGTTTTCCATCATCATTGGTTTTGATAACATTATTTAAACATTTTATTTTTTTTTTGGTAATATTTAAGCGTTGATTTGAAATTCGTTGTTGCTTTAGGGATTCTCATAGTTTTTTATTAGCTTATCTTCACAAGTTTTTCTTGGAAAATAAAAGGATTCATTTTTATTTATTAAGGAAGAATAAGTGGATAAGGGGCATGGGAGTTTTTATTCAATAGCGTCCAAATCATGTTCTTAATTCTTTAAAGTTTTTTTGTAGGGAAAAACACGTTTTAATTTTTTTAAAGAAAAATAAACACAGTAACGTAAATTTACTTCAATTTTTGTTGATTTATAGGTGGATGGACCTCCAGACATGGTCTTTATATGTTTTAAATATATGACATAGGTAGTGTGTTTTTTTTAAACAATTTTTTTGCAGGTTCATTTATTTATATGTTATTATTTCCTGCTTGTGATAAGTTAAGAAATTGTTTCACCGATTATTTTTTAGTGCAGTCAATTTAGTTAGGTGATTTTAATTTTTTGTGGGATATCACCACTTGGAAATTGGAATATTTTTACAGGGTTTCACACAAATTTTTCTTGGCTGTGTTGTTTTAAAGTAAATATAGCCTAACAGCTGGTAATTTTATTTAGTTGAAAGTATAAATTAATGAAAATGAAAGAAAAGGAAAATGAGTTTATTTTGCTTTGTCATTTTCTTTTCTTGTTTTTTTTTGGTGGTAACTGTTGATGACAATTAAGATCTTACGTCACTCAGTTACATCGGGTCAGAGGAGGGTACTACTACTACTATTTAGTGTCAGCTCGGGACGTTAGGTAACACAAGGCTAAAATCCCTAGAGCAACACATTGGCTGAACATCAATGCCAAAAAGTCCAGTTACATTTTTTTTGGGGGTATTTTTGTTGGGGCAGTTATTTTTTTAGGTCTTTGGTTGCTTAGTTGTCTAGTTGTGTTTTCTTGACTGGTCTAATTTTTTTGGTAGAAAATACAGCGTTGGGCTTTGGAGTGCATTTTTTTTAAAAATGACCTACGGGTATTTCTATCAATTAAAGTTTTTCTGGTTCACAATTATTTTTTTCTGTATTTTTTTTCTGCGTTCAGGTCATAGCTTGGTCATGGCCAATGGAGGGCAAACATTTATGTTTGAGCCTTGAGAAGTTTTGCCTGCTCCGGATTGAATACAGAGAAAATGAATTTGAAGCCCAACTACCACAAAATAAATGTTTAACTGAGACAGATATAGATATAAGTTTTTTTTTATTTTTTTTAGTTCATTTGTAAAGTTCAGTAATTTTTTTTTAGTAATGTCATTTTGAGGTCGTGAAATTGGTCAGTGAATTTAAGAGAGACTTTCAACTAAATATAAATGCTAGGCGGTGGTAATTGGTAAAAATATTTCAAAATTTTACTTTTTTTCAAATAATTTAATTTTTCTTAGAAAGATTATTTTTTTCTGTAAACATAACTTCTCGAATTCTTGTTTTGGTCAAAACGGTTTGTATAGTGGTCGTAGTTTTAAAGGGTGACCAGACAGGTAATATTTTTTTAGGGGACCAAACGGAAACTTCTTGAGTTACAAAAGAGGAACTTTTTTTGTCTTAGTTGATCAGGCAGGAATAAATAAATCTTTTACTTCCAAATCATAATTTTAAATAACAAGATTTATTGGTTAGGTGTTTGGGTCTTATAATAAAAAACGTTTTGTTTTTGAGGATACTGGTTTGATATGGAATTATTTTTATTTCATGCCAAATGTTGTTTGACGGCAGATATGCTAGTCTTCAGTTTTTTTGATAGTTTGCATTTCAGGACAGTGGCGTGTATCTAAAGGGGCCAGTCATCTGCGCCCATTGTAACTCAACTTCCAACTTACTTGCTTAGCTTTTTTACGTTATCTTCGTTTTGTTGCTTCTGAAATTAAAGCGTTAGGTTGGATAACGATGGATGGTCTTAGACTGAGAAAGTACCTAGGTATTTAGGGATGAAAACTTGGAAGTTGTGGACAATTGGGAAATAATTTTTTTTATTTCAATTTTTTTAATTTAAAAATAATTTCATACTGGTTTCCTGAAATAATGTAGCAAATTTTTAAATTACAATACACTGTTGTGGAATAAATGGGAAAGTGTTCAGGTTAAACAATAAATTTAAGATCATTGATTTTTAAAAAAGATTTCAACCTATGAATAAATTTAAAAATAATAGGTTTTCTTTGATGCGACTAAATAATGATGAGGGCATATATTTTTTTTGTTATGCATAATATGATAGTAGTACCTTTTGTATGTGGCCTGTTAAAATGCGTTGGGTGCCATTTGGGGCAGCTTAAAGACGTTGCCGCCATTTTGTGACACTGTAATTAGAATAATGACAATTTGCCAATTTGTGACACAACAAAACCCCTGAATAATTAAACAAATATCTGGAAGCAGAACTGTATTTTCCAGCTAGGTAAAACATTGATATGCCCGGTAACTTTTATACAGTGGAGAAGGGGGGGTTCAGAAATAAGAAAATTTTAAGTGCGCCACATTATTTAATACCAATGTTTTACAAAGAAGTTCTTAAATAAAATACAGTTCAACCCAAACGTTGTAGCCAAACAATGAAATTCTACCTACTTCCGAGTCTTCCAGAGTATTTTTGTAATTAAAAAACAAAAAATTGACCAATAAACAGAATAAAATTCTAAAAGATTGAATTAAGATGACAAAAATAGAAGCACTTTACAGGTAGATGGACTCCTTTAACAGGTCATAGTGTACCTACATCTGAGTCAGTAGTGTGAGACTCGGTTATATAAATAATTGTAAAAAAAAATACACTTCCAAAATCGTTCCATCATAGGGGAGATCTGGACCAAATATCTGCTGTCATTCTACGTTGGGTAGAATGAGACAGACAGCAACCCAGTCTGACATCCACCCCATGAGGTAAAACAGTGTAAAGGAACCGCTAAAAAAAATATAATCTCATCTCTCTTTTGTCTCCGCAAAGTTGGTCATTGGGCTGTACAAATAACACAAAAATTTAGTTCATCTTGTTCATTTTAATGGCAAAGTTGGATAAAATACCAAAAACATAAAAATAAATAAATAAATGAAATGGATGTAAACAAGTTAGGGGCAGAATAACACTCAATAGCAATTTGACAGTAGAACTTAAGTTAATTAAGCCGCAAAATTGTGGTCATGACGTCATACCTTTATCTTGTGTTCACAAGAAGTGTTAAAATTATATTGAAAAGTTATCTGGAAAGATAATGTCTAAATTATACTGGAAATTATATGAAAAGATTGTCCAAATTATATTGAAAAAATTATATGAAATGGTTATGTCTAAAGGCTTGCTCCTACCTTGGTCCTGCAATTATTTAATTGTTAGTTTGGTGTTTTATTAAACCTGTTGTTCTCCTCCTGCTACCGCTGCTCCTGGCTTGCCCGCGCCTCCCCTCGTGCTTGCTTAGCACATGGTGTTAGGGCAGCACATGGTGGTCAAAAGGTTGTGGGATCCTTGCCCGAGCGTAGAACCCTGTGGAAAATGAAATGTTTCAGTTTCCTGGAATTCGTCAATTTTGCACGAAGTTCCCCTACACCGAGTAACTTAAATCGAGAACCACATGTCGACTCAATAAAATAAAGTAGATTTAAACAGCTGAACTAAAATAACCCTAACGTACCTTTCCCAGGGTTACAACTGGCTCGTAGATGGAACAGAACCTCGTCCCACCAGCGCAACTGTCCCGTCGATGGAATGGACGGTACTGTAACCAAAGGAGAAAACAATATATAGTTTTTATCCAACACGTGGTTAAAAGAAAAAATATAAAAACGCCAAAAAAATTCCCCACGTCTTTTGTCAAAAAAAGGTACATTTCACATGAAAAATAATTACAATTTGGGAGGCAAATATTATCTTGAAGAGTCCTCAAATAATAAAAAAAATGAAAAAAAAAATAAAATCGAACTTACCACTGCTCTTTCCCGTACAAATGGCGTAGGCCGACTTAAATCCCCTTCAAAAGGGTATGAGCGTCACTTCAGGATTCGCCTAAACACGACGGACTCACTTCTCACAGTCTCTGGGACAGAACCTGCAGTTTTTGCAGTGCCACTAACCAAAAACAATGGCGATCCCAGAGACCTGTTGCCGACCCAGCCAAAATTCGTTAGCAAAGAGACCAGGCACTCCGTCGAGAACACCCAAATAATGAAGCCACCGGAAACCGTTCGTAGATTTGGTGGGGACGGTAAAACGCAATAGTACCAACCTAATCTTCCCGGTTAAATTCAAATAAAGGATGCAAACCTATTTATAAAAAAAAACTTTTTCGCCAAAAAATCTCTACCTTCGGTTGCAAGACTGGAAGAAAAACCCGCGGTTTTCAAACTAACCAATGAGGAAATACACCAATAGTTCCATACCGGTATATTTTGGCCAGCACCGACCAAGGGGATAGAAAGTACGCAAAACGCGCATTGAGGTGTTGTCCGATCTATTTTCACGGTTGGAATTTTTATAACAAGGACGTCGAGACACCCTCCATACATAGACCGAACATTTGCCTACCGGACCCCTGCCAACATATCAAGTAGGAGAAGAATAACCAGACGGACTGTAAGAAGCTCAGCATTGAAACCATCAACTGTAAAATCAATTACTGAAGATCAGGGCATGCATCAAACCCAGGAATATTCGAACACTCAACCAATTCCCATATGAGTAAAGCTATACTGAGTGTAGAATTTAGTTGTATTTTAGTTACAGTCTTAGTCAAAAGTTTCCTTTGCTCTTTATAAATGTTTTCTCTAAGATTCATATGGTTTGACGCCATTTTTGTAAAACATTTCTACATTAATAAAGTTGTTTCTGAACCTGAACCTAAAAATACACACTGAACTACTGCTTAAACTCGGCACAAGAGTGTTCAGATGTTAACTCACACGATTTCGTTTATTCTTTTAGTCTTGGATTTTTATCCCTCGTTTATCTCCCATTTACGAAAGTGCATAACTCGTATTTATTTTATCTTCTCCTCATCAAATTAATAAAGATATCAAAGGGGCGGAGCCTCGGTTGTTCCTGGTCGACCCAAATATGTTTTCGTACTATCAAAACTAGCTAATCCGTGAAGGATATGAGGTTAGGATTGTCCCAATATCCTCGAAAATAAACGTAAGGGAATGAAATGTTCATCTAAATGTTTCCTTCCTGTTACTGAAACCATTTGTGATGCGGCAACGCCGCCATTCCCCAGCTGTTTATTTTCATGAACGTCAAATAAAATTACGAAAATGCAGGTAAACAAAACAATCGAAAGTTTTTATGTGATTTTTAAAGAACTGTGATCTTAAATTCCAATTACGATGTCCACATAATGCGATGTGCGTAGTGTCCACAGTAATTCGATGGAATGCCTCCTTTTAAGGTAACTTCCTAGACATTATATAACCTCCAAACCTAGCTCTATAAAATACCCTTAATTTGTGTACAGAAAGACGAGTCGAAGAGCCTTGATTATCCATCTAAACAAACAAATATGTAACGTTGCCTTAAACGTAAAAATGACACGTTACATGCATTGCAATAATTAAGGGTTTTCCTCCCGCGAGCTGGGTGGAAATGGAAGAAATTTTTGGTTCGGAGTGTAGAAATCGAGGAACGAGGACTTCCTGCTAATCTTTTTAGAATTTCGCAACTTCGGGTTTTCGCTAATTTAAAATACATCCAAATTTGGCCTACAGGCTCAATCTCGCATTTTCCAGGACCTTGCAGATTCGCGGAGAAAGACAAATTTTGTGATCTATTTAATTATGATAGGAATGAAAATAGTAACATGCACATGAGGGAACTAGATATATTTAGGTTAAAAATTAGTAAGAACACTGATCTGAATAATTTTCCGTAATAGTGTCCTATTTTGGAGGGTGCCTCGATGTCCTTGTTATAAAAATTTCAACCGTGGAAATAGATCCGACAACACCTCAAGGTGCGTTTTACGTATTTTCAATATCCCCTTGGTCGATGCTGCCCCCTATATACCGGTACGAAAGTATTGATGTATTTCCTCATTGGTTAGTTTGAAAACCGCGGTTTTTTCCTACAGTCTCGCAAACCAGACTTAGTGATTTTTCGGTGAGAGCGTTTTTTTTATAAATAGGTTTGCATCCTTATTTGAATTTAACCGGGAAAATTAGGTTGGTACTGTGAGTTTTACTGTCCCCACCAGATCTACGAACGGTTTCCGGCGGCTTCATTTTTTTTGTGTTCTCGACGGAGTGCCTTGTCTCTTTTCCTAAAGAATTTTGGCTGGGCTGGTGGCCGTCTAGTGGTGTCGCCATTGTTTTGTGGTTATTGGCACTTAATGGCATTGCAGTAGTTGCAAATTATACCAAAGACGGTATAACTGTGAGCCGTCGTGTTTAGGCGAATCCTAAAGTGACGCTCACACCCTTGAGAGGGATTTAAGGCAGCCTATGCCATTTCTACGGGAAATAAGAGCGGTAAGTTCGATTTTTTTTAATTATTTTTTTTGAATTCTTCAAGACAATATTTGCCTCCCAAATTGTAATTGTTTTTCGTGTGAAATGTACTTTTTCGACAAGAGACGTGGGGAATTTTTGGAATTTTTCTTATTTTTTTTTGAAACCACGTTTTGGATAAAACCTATATATTGTTTTTCTCCTTTGTCTACAGTCCTGTCCATTCCATCGACGGGACAGTTGTGCTGGACGCTGGTGTGAAGCCGGGTGTAGCATTGTAACCCTGGGAAAGGTACGTTAGGATTATTTTAGTTCATCTGTTTAAATCTACTTTATTTTATTGAGTCGACATGGGGTTCTTGATTTAAATTACTCGGTGTAGGGGAACTTCGTGCAAAATAGACGAATTCCAGGAAACTGAAACATTTCATTTTCCACAGGGTTTTACGCTCGGGCAAGGATCCCACAAACTTTTGACCACCATGTGCTGCCCTAGCACCATGTGCTAAGCAAGCACTAGGGGAGGCGCGGCAGAACCAGGACCAGAGTAGCAGTGAGGAATGTCGGAGTACACCACTTCCAGGTTTACAAAATAAAACACACATAAAATAATCAAGGACCAAGGTAGGAACAAGCTTCAGATATAATCTTTCACATAAATCTTCAATATAATTTAGACATAATGTTTTCATATAAATTTTTAATATAATTTAGACGTAATCTTTTCATATATAATTTTTCACAGTATAATTTCAACATTGCTTGTAAACGCAAGGTAACGGTATGACGTCATAACCACAATTTTGCGGCGTATTTACTAAATTGATTTGTTTTCCTTCATTTCATTTATTTAAGACAATTTCTCCTGTGAAATTTGGAGTGCCTTGCTACTTTGGCCCGAACTTGTTTAATTTTTTTTGCATATTTCATTCCAGTATTTTTTTTCAGTTTTACCTGTAAAATAAACAAGATGAACTAAATTTTTGTGTTATTTGTATAATCCAATGAACCAACTTTGCAGAGACAAAAGGGAGATGAGGTTATATTTTTTAGCGGTTTCCTTACGTTGTTTTGCCTCATGGGGTAGATCTCGGACAGGGTTGCTGTCTGTCTCATTCTACCCAACGTAGAATGATGACAGCAGATATTTGGTTCGGATCTCTCCTATGACAGAATGATTTTGGAAGTATGTTTTTTTTTAACAATCATTTATATAATGGAGTCTTACACTACTGACTCAAATGTAGGTACACTGTGACCTGTTGGGAATGTGCATCTACCTATAAAGTACTTTCTATTTGTGTCATTTTGATTCATTTAGGAGTCTTTTGAAATCTTATTTTGTTTATTAGTCAATTTTTTTTTGGGTTTTTTAATTACACAAATACTCTGGAGGCCTCGGAAGTAAGTATAGTTTCATTGTTTGGCTACAACGTTTGGGTTGGACTGTATTTTAATTAAGATCTTCTTTGTAAAACATTGATATTAAAACACTGTGGCGCTTAAAATTTTCTTATTTCTGAACCCCCCCTTCCCCACTGTATAAATGTTACCGGGCATATCTATGTTTTACCTTGCTGGAAAATACAGTTCTGCTTCCAGATATTTGTTTAATTATTCAGTAGTTTTTTTAGTGTCAAAAATTGGCACAGCGTTATTGCTCTATTTATAGTGTCACAAAATGGCGGCAACGTCTTTTAGTTGCCACAAATGTCACCCAACGCATTTTAATAGGCCACACGCCTCCAGTTTAATTCTATATTATAATGTGCCTCTCGGCCCTACGGTCCTCCAATTTATGTCTATATTAGTATGTGACTCTCGGCCCTACGGGCCTCCGGGAATCCATATTTGAAATTGAAACTACGCGCCTCCCCTTAAATTTGATATTGGAACGTGACTCTCGGCCCTACGGGCCTCCAATTTATTTCTATATTAGTATGTGACTCTCGGTCCTACGGGACTCCAATTTATTTTTATATTAGTATTTGACCCTCGACCCTATAGGCCTACGGGAGTCCATATTCACTATATTAGTATGTGACTCGGTCCTACGGGCCTCCGGGAATCCATATTTGAAAGGGAAACTATGCGCCTCCCGTTAAATTCTATATTGAAAGCGATACTTTTGATTTGAGCCCCCCACTCCCTGCAATAGGCATAATATGTGAAAACAGAAAATTTGACATGGTATAATTAGTTTACACCTGGAAGACACAATTTTAACGGTAATGAACTATGTGTTTTTTTGCAAGCCTACACAATAGCGCATCTGTCGCCGTCGAGATAATTAAAATAAATTGTCGGCGTCTCAAAATATGACTCTTCAAAAAAGCACCACTTTTTGGCAAATTTTGATGGTTTTTTGACAAAAACTCAAAAAGTCAAACTAATCTAAACATTTTTCTCTGATGTTTATAGATCTTGGTAGGCCCTATCGTTAAAGTTATTATAAATTTTTCATTTTGACATCTCTGTTTAGAGATATAGGCAAATAATTGAAATTTAAAAAAAATCTGTTTTTGAAAAGCACAGGGACCTATTGCGCGTCAATGCACTAAGTGGGTGACATCTAAAGCCACATAAATTTATTTTGTTATCGTAGAAATAGGTTCACTCAAGGGCTGTCAAATCACCGGAAGTGATGCAGCAAAATCGTTTCTGAGATATAAATTGTCAAAATATAACCAATTTAAGGTTTTTTATATTTAAGGAGCCCTGGAAAGGAGGGGTGCGACCTACAAAAAAGTTTATTTGAAGTTTTTTTGTTAATTTGACCGTAAAAATAATTTCTGTTATTAAAAAATTAAATTTTTGTATTTTTTTTTTGCCTGATGACGTCACTTACATAAACGGTGCCAGCGAGTCCTTTTATTCAAGATTTAAACTTATCGTAGAGCTCTGAAATTTGGCACACTAATAGGCATCGACAAACTAAATCAAAATGGATTCTTGCATTTTTTCGATTTGACCCTTTACGGGCCTCCGGGAATCCATATTTGAAAGGGAAACTACGCGCCTCCCGTTAAATTCTATATTAGAATCGAGACTTTTTATTTGAGCCAAAACCAACACACACCAACATTTCCGCGCACTTGCCGCTTCTCGAGCGTGATAGGGATCTCCTTGCGAGTGCGCATACCCGTACAAAAAAAAAAGAGCCCCCCCCCCTCCCCGCTATAGGCATAATATGTCAAAACAGAAAATATGACATAGCGTAATTAGTTTACACCTGGGAGACACAATTTTAACGGTAATGATTTATGATTTTTTTTGCAAGCCTATACAATAGCGCATCTGTCGCCGTCGAGATAATTAAAATTAATTGTCGGCGTCTTAAAATATGACACTTTAAATCAGCACCACTTTTTGGCAAATTTTGATGGTTCGCAAAAACTCAAGAAGTACCAAACTAATCAAAATTATTTTCTCTGATGTTTATAGATCTTCGTAGGCCCTATCAATAAAGTTATTATAAATTTTTAATTTTGAAGTCTCGTGATAGAGGCAAATAATTGAAATTTAAAAAAATGCTGTTTTTTAAAAACACAGGGACTTATTGCGCGTCAATGCACTAAGTGGGTGACATCTAAAGCCACAAATTAATATTTTTACCGTAGAAATAGGTTTAGTCAAGGGCTGTCAAGTCACCGGAAGTCGATCAAAAAAATTATTTGAGATCTGACCCTTCAAATTTTTACATACAAACGCTGATATCTCAAAAACAACTAAACCTATTCCGATTTGGTTTTTGGTTTTCTCAATAAGACTAACATTGCTATGATTCTTATAGAAAAAATTTTAGTTTTTCCCAACTTTGAAAACAGTGGTATTGGGAGGTACCCTAAAAGCTTGATTTAAAAAAAATTGTCTACTTCGGGGGGGGGGGGGGGGGACGAGAGTCACATACTAATATAGAAATAAATTGGAGGCCCGTATGGCCGAGAGTCACATTCTAATATAGAACTAAATTTCCCTTTTCTTTACGCCTAGCCTTTGATATTTAGCCCTTCACTGCCAAATCACACAAGCACAACATTTATACATAACGCAATTCACAAGCAAAAAACCAAGTAAGTAACTTAAACATCTGTAACCGCGAGAGCTAAACAAAAAACGAACTTATGTGTGTCTCAAGACATAGAGTCGCGTTTCGCCTGGCCCGCCGTGCATTTGTAAAATATCTGACCCTTCGTCGCATGTCAGTGTCTGCCGCGTTCGTCGCGTCATGGCATCACTCTTTGCTACTTAAAAAAAAAACTGTGCGTCCGATTGACATTTTTCAAAAATCATTGTGATCCCTGATCTTTGATACACAAAGTTTACAGAAGGTATTTTTTTGATTAATTTAAGGGTTCTCGAGTTATAACAAGTTATAAATTATTATAAATACGCGTTTTCAGGGCGAGCACTTGTTTAATAGGGAACTCCATATAAAAGCATTGGGAACGATATTTTCAACATTGAAAAATAAATGTTTCTGATAGTAATATTACTATATGCTTTGGGTGGAGTCATGAGCACACTTTATAGATTCAAAAACTGCAAAAAAAAATTTTTCCATTTTAAAAAGGTTCCACTGAACTCAGGCATTGATCTTTTTGAAAAGTCAGCCTATACTTTTTATAAAGATGTTCGTAGTCCATACATGGGAACAGCTGGAACAGAGGTTCATGGCAGAGTATCTTCCTTCTTCATATGGCGAGAAGCTATTGAAGGAGATCCAAAAACGTAAACAAGGCCCTGGAGAGTCTATAGGGACCTATATTGCTGTCATGAACACGTATTTCCAAAGACTTGGCTGTCCTGTTTCTGAAGAGGCGAAATTAGCTATCGTCTTCAGAAATATCGCGGACATTTATATGAAATGGTTGATTGCTACTGAGCCTATCACATTTAAAAGATTTGTGTCGTAGAATAGACCAGAGATATGGGTAGAGGAGGAGAATTTTACTCATAGAAGAAACCAATCTATTGAACCTGACTTGGCCTACGTTGACGTAGAGAGCGATATTGACGATTTTCCAACAGGGGTTGATGCAATTCAAATATCAAGTACCGGGACATCGAGCCAAGAGAATTTAAATCATCCTGTTAATAGATTCGACAGAGATAGGCGACAGCCAACAAGCAGTGCCTCTGCTAGAGCTGATAGAGAGAGACAACAACCAGCTAGTGGTCAGTCTAGTGTAAGAGATGGACAACCACCACAGGGTGTTAGGTCTGGTAGGGCGAATAGGGACGTGGTATGTTATAGATAATCAAACAGGGCACATGGCGATCGGGTGCGCATTACCTAGAGGTAAGCAGTGTTATTCGTGTGGACAAGCAGGGGTAACAGTAAGAGAATGTCGTAATTGTAATCGTCAGGACGGACCCAGGCGCTCGTATGCGGTCGACCTTCGAGTCAGCCTGAACAAGCATCGACCGATAGGCTAACGAACGTCTTAGATTATGTGATAAGTCATGCTCGTAAAGATGAGAGACCTTATTTAGAAGTGGATGTGCTCGGAAATAAGTTACTAGGTTTGTTGGATTCCGGGGCTTCACGTACCTTTTTAGGGAATCATGGTTGGTCAATCATCGAGAAGTTTGGTTTTTCACTTGACACCACGAAGAAGACGAGTTGTATTGTGGCAAATGGTCAAAGCACGAGTAGTATTGGGACAGTGCAGCTTCCTATGCGAGTTCAGGATAAATTTAGGTTAATAGAGGTCGTCGTCGTTCCTGAGTTGCCGCACACTTTGATTTTGGGATTAGATTTTTGGATTTCGATGGGTATAGTACCGAACTTAAGTACTAATGAGTGGCACTTTGCCGATAATAAAGATGTGATTTGTTCTTTAGAAACATCAGACCAACAAACTACTCTTACGCCTTATGAATCAGAACGACTAGAGGAACTGGTACTAGGATGTACAGACAGGGTAGAGCATAAGATTACAATAGATGCAGCACCGATAAGACAACGTTCATATAAGGTCTCACCGGTCATTCAAAAACTTATTGACGACGAAATCGACGAAATGTTGAAACTTGATGTTATAGAACGGATTACTAGTCCATGGGCTTCACCAGTGATAATGGTGCAAATGAAAAACACAAAGAAGAATCGTTTCTGCGTAGACTACCGCAAATTGAACTCAGTGACGGCGCGTGATAGTTATCCTTTACCGCTCGTATCCGAGACTCTTGAAAAGTTGAAAGATGCTAAGTACTTGTCAACTTTAGATATTAAAAGCGCTTATTGGTAAGTACCAATGGAAGAATCATCGAAGCCACTAACAGCATTCATCTGTCGACGAGGTCTATTCCAATCTAAGTGTTTACCTTTTGGTCTTCATAATGCACCTGCAACTTGGCAGAGACTCATAGATAGCATCATAGGAAACGATTTAGACCCCTCCGTGTACGTATATCTCGATGACCTCGTAATTGTCACACAGAGCTTTTCTGAACATCTTAGAATTCTTGAGGAAGTCCTACGAAGTTTGCAGAATGCAAAGATAACGGTAAGTTGGGAGAAATGCCAACTGTGTAGGCCAGAAATGACTTATTTAGGATTCGTAGTGGACCGTCGAGGCATCCGAGTTGACCCTAATAAAATTAAAGCCATGTTAGAGCTCCAGAGGCCAAGCCGAAGCCGAACCGTCAGAGAAGTTCGTAGAGTTGTAGGTACAATTTCATGGTATAAACGTTTTATAGAAAATTTTTCAGCAATAATAGCTCCAATTACAGCTCTAATTAAGAAAAATCAAAAGTTCGATTGGGCCCCAGACTGCGAAAAAGCATTTATTAAGGTTAAGAAACTTTTAGTGACTGCACCAATTCTTACATGTCCAGATTATACCAAAGAATTTGTCATTCAAACAGACGCATCAGGATATGGAATAGGAGCATGTTTAACGCAACCTTATCCTGAAGGAGACAAAGTCATATGCTATTTGAGTCGATCTTTGACTAAGCAAGAACGTGTTTACACGACCACCGAGCGAGAATGTTTGGCATTGGTTTGGGCGAGAGAGAAGCTCCGACCATATATTGAGGGGATCTCATTTAAGGTCATAACAGATCATTTTGGTTTAAAATGGCTTCATAGCTTGAAAGAGCCCAGAAGACTTGCTCGTTGGTCTGTAAAACTGCAGCAATATGACTTTGAAGTAATCCATCGGAAAGGGAAAGATTTAGTTGTCCCGGACATGTTGTCTCGCGCAGTACCTATGATTGATACAATTTCGCAGCCCAGAGACGCTTCAACAGCAACTAAAGATCGATGGTACCAAAAGATGGTAAAGAGGGTCGTAGAATCACCGTTAAAATTTATGAATTGGAGATACACTAATAATAAGTTGTATAAATATGTCAAACAATAATACCCTCAACTTTCACCATCTAACGAATATTGGAAGGAGGTAGTCCCCAAAGATCATAGGCGTAGAATTATTGGAGAAGGTCACGATCCTCCTACCGCAGGACATATGGGTGTGTATAAAACTTTCCACAGACTGGCAGAAAAATATTACTGGCCAAAAATGCGCCAGGACGGCGCAACTTTTGTAAAGAAATGCTTTGTCTGTGCAGCTCATAAAGGTGATACACAAGGTGTATCTGATCAGATGATATCTCACCCAAAACCAACTCGTCCTTGGGAAATTATCTCAACAGACTTATGTGGACCTTTACCTAGTTCGACAAAGGGTAATTGCTGGATTCTCGTCGTTACGGACTATTTGAGTAAGTTTTCCTTAGTTTTTCCAATGCGAACAGCCCCTACTCAAGCTGTTGTCAAGCATCTTGAGGAGCAAGTATTTATGGTCTTCGGAGTACCCCGTTTGCTACT
This sequence comes from Aspidapion aeneum, assembly GCA_963576565.1. Classification (NCBI taxonomy): domain Eukaryota; kingdom Metazoa; phylum Arthropoda; class Insecta; order Coleoptera; family Brentidae; genus Aspidapion; species Aspidapion aeneum. The sequence continues at coordinate 72,462,271 of OY755040.1, forward strand.
TTGTGATAATGGCCCTCAATACAAAAGTAACGATTAAGCGTTTTGCTGAGAGTTATCAGGTTAAAATTCAATATAATCCGTATTATCACCCCAGAGCGAAGCCAACAGAAAGGACGAATCGTACGTTAAAAACCATGTTATGTTGTTATGTGAAAGACAACCACAAAAAGTGGGATTGTAGAGATTCGTACTGCAACCCATGAGACAACCAGGATGTCCCCGTTCTTTGTTAATTTCGGTAGGAATATGTGTTTGTCAGGAAAAGATTACTCCAACCCAGTTTTGTTATCTGAAGAGAATGGTGTACAATCCGCAACTGAAAGTAAGAACGAAGGTTTCCGGAAGCTCTATGCTGATGTTAAGAGAAGGCTAGAGGTGGCGGGAGAGAAAAACGTAGTTCAGTATAATTTGCGTACAAGGGTACCCAACTTTGTTGTGGGTCAGCGTGTTTGGAAGAAGAATTATGTGTTGTCAGATGCTGCGAAGTTTTTCTCGAAGAAGCACCAAAATTCGTTGGTCCTTATGTGATTAGGAATAAAATTTCTCCATGGATATTTGAGCTTCAGGAACCATCGGGTAAAGTACTACCAGGGAGTTGGCATGCCAAAGACCTTAAGTCGACAGCGGACCTCTCCGACTAGCCTTTTTAGGTTAATCGTCTTGAAGTTGGGGGGGATTATGTAACGTGTCATTTTTACGTTTAAGGCAAACGTTACATATTTGTTTTATTTATGTAAGTAACCAAAACTACTCGATTCGATTTTCTGTACACACAGTAAGGGTCATTTATAGAGCTAGGTTTGGAGGTTATATAGTGTCCAAAAAGTTACCTTATAAAGGAGGCATTCCATCGAATTACTGTGGACACTGCGCACATCATATTATTTGGGCATTCTAATTGGAGTTTGAGATCACAGGTTTCGGGAAAAATCACATTAAAACTTTTGATTGTTTTCTTTATTTCTGTAGTTTCGTCGTTTACTTGACGTTCATGAAGATAAACAGCTGTTCTGCTGGGGAATGGCGGCGTTGCCGCATCACAAATGGTTTCAGTAACAGGAAGAAAACATTTAGATGAACATTTCATTCGCTTATGTTTATTTTCGAGGATATTGGGACAATGATTTCTCTTCCGAACCTCATATCCTTCACGGATTAGCTAGTTTTGATAGCACGAAAACATATTTGGGTCCACGGTTCGACCAGGAACAACCGAGGCTCCGCCCACTTTGATATCTTTATTAATATGATAAGGAGAAGATAAAATAAATACGAGTTCTGCACTTTTGCAAATGGGAGATAAACGAGGGATAAAAACCAGGACTAAAAGAATAAACAAAATCGTATTTTTATATTATATAAATTTATATATAATCATAGTTAAATAAAGTTAATAGCTCAGTCGGATTGAAGGGTTGTGTAGGGCTAGCTAGTGGTGAGCAAACTTAACATCTGAACACTCTTAGGCCGGGTTTAAGCAATAGTTCAATGTGTATTTTTAGGTTCAAGTTCAGAAACAACTTTATTAATGTAGAAATGTTTTACAAAAATGGCGTCAAACCATATGAATCTTAGAGAAAACATATATAAACAGCAAAGGAAACTTTTGACTAAAACTGTAACTAAAATACAACTAAATTCTACACTTAGTATAGCTTTACTCATATGGGAATTGGTTGAGTGTTCGAATATTCCTGGGTTTGATGCATGCTCTGATCTCCAGTAATTGATTTTACAGTTGATGGTTTCAATGCTGAGGTTCTTATAGTCCGACTGGTTATTTTCCTCCTACTTGCTATGTTGGTGGGGGTGCGGTAGGCAAATGTTCGGTCTATGTATGGAGGGTGTCTCGATGTCCTTGTTATAACAATTCCAATCTGTAGAAATAGATCTGACAACACCTCAATGTGCGTTTTACGTATTTTTGATATCCCCTTGGTCGATGCTGCCCCTATAGACCGGTACGGACGCATTAGTGTATTTCATCATTGGTTAGTTTGAAAATCCTTATTTGAAGTTAACAGGGAAAGTTAGGTTGGTACTGTCCCCACCAAATTTACGAACGATTTCCGGCAACTTCATTTTTTTTGTGTTCTTGATAAAGTGTCTTTTCTCTTTCCTAAAGAATTTGGCTGCGCTGGTGGCCGTCTGTTGGTGTCGCCATTATTTTTGTGGTTATTGGCACTTATTGGCACTGCAGTAGTTGCAGATTATACCAAAGGCGGTATAACTGTGAGCCGTCGTTGTTTAGGTGAATCTTAGTGACGCTCACACCCTTTGAGGAGGGATTTAATGCGGCCTACGCCATTTCTACGGGAAAGAAGCGTGGTAAGTTCGATTTTCTCTTTTATTTTTTCTTTGAATTCTTCAAGACAATACTTGCCTCCCAAATTGTAATTATTTTTCGTGTGAAATGTACTTTTTCGACAAAAGACGTGGGGAATTTTTGGAGTTTTTTTTATTTTTTTTTTAAACCACGTTTTGGATAAAAACTATATATTGTTTATCTCCTTTGTCTACAGCCCTTTCCAATCCATCACTGGGACGGTTGTGCTGGACGCTGGTGTGAAGCCGGTGGTAGCACTGATACAACCCTGGGAAGGGTATGTAAGGGTTATTTTAGTTCATCTGTTGAAATCTGCTTTATTTTAATGAGTCGACATGGGGTTCGTGAATTAAGATTCCCGGTGTAGGGGAACCTCGTGCAAAACCGACGAAGGAAAACGAAATATTTCATTTTCCCCAGGGTTTTTACGCTCGGGCAAGAATCCAACAACATTCTTCTGACCATGTGCTGCCCTAGCGTCATGTGCTAGATAATCAGCAGGGGAGGCGCGGGCAGAACTGGGACCGGTGCAGCAAGGAGAATGTCAGAAAACCAACAACCATAAAATAATCAAGGACCAAGGTAGGAGTTTCTTCAATTTCACGCAAGCAAACATTTTTTAAATATAAATTTTTTTCCATAAATTTTACAGTATAATTTAACATTTCTTGTAAACGCAAGGTAAAGCTATGACGTCATAACCACAATTTGCGGCATATTTACTAAATTGACTTGTTTTCCTTCATTTCATTTATTTAAGACAATTTCTCCTGTGAAATTTGGAGTGCCTTGCTATTTTGGCCCGAACTTGTTTCCTTCTTTTTTTAAAAACATACTTCATGTTTCCAGTATTTTTTCAGTAGTTTTACTATATCTATACTATACTATATATAAACAAGATGAACTAAATTTTGTGTTATTTGTACAATCCAGTGAACCAACTTTGCAGAGACAAAAGAGAGATGAGGTTATATGTTTTAGCGGTTTCCTTACATTGTCCTACTTTATGGGGTAGATCTCGGACTGGGTTGCTGTCTGTCTCATTCTACCCAACGTAGAATGATGACAGCAGATATTTGGTCCAGATCTCCCCTATGACGGAATGATTTTGTAAGTGTATATTTTTTTTGATCATTCATATAATGGAGTCTTACACTACTGACTCAAATGTAGGTACACTGTGGCCTGTTGGAAATGTGCATCTACCTATAAGGAACTTTCTATTTGTGTCATTTTGATTCATTTAGGAACCTTTTAGAATTATATTTTGTTTATTAGTCAATTTTTTTTGGTTTTTTAATTACACAAATACTCTGGAAGCCTCGGAAGTAGGTAGAGTTTCATTGTTTGGCTACAACGTTTGAGTTGAACTGTATTTTAATTAAGATCCTCTTTGTAAAACATTGGTATTCAAACACTGTGGCGCACTTAAAATTTTCTTATTTCTGAACCCCCCCCTTCTCCACTGTATGAAAGTTACCGGGCATATCAATGTTTTACCTAGCTAGAAAATACAGTTCTTCTTACAGATATTTGTGTAATTATTCAGTATTTTTTTTTTAGTGTCAACAATTGGCACAGCATTATTGTTCTATTTACAGTGTCACAAAATGGCGGCAACGTCTTTTAGTTTGCCACAAATGTCACCCAACGCATTTTAATTGGCCACAATGTAAAGTTATGTAAAAGTAACACTACCCACTTCCAGAAACGCTAGAGAGCTGAACTTTTTAAGGCTGAAAGACGATATGATAAAACTATATGAAAAAATTTAAAAAACACCAACATTTTAATTTACTTCCCTCTCCTATAAATGTAAATTTATATAAAACTAACATTGCCACTTCCAGAAACGCTAGAGAGCTGAGCATTGGAATGCTGATAGAAATTATGATAAAACCATGGGAAAAAATGAAAAAAGTCCAATATTTTTATTTACTCTCCTCCCCTATAAATGTAAAGTTATGTAAAAGTAACATTACCCACTTCCAGAAACGCTAGAGACCTGAGCATTGAAAGACTGAAGGAACTATGATAAAACTATAGGACAACATTAAAAAACACGATAATGTAAAAGTTACATTGTGCACTTTCAGAAACGCTAGAGAGCTGAGCTTTGGAAGGCTGATAGGAAAAAATTAAATAAAAAACTTCAAAAATTTAAGTAAGGCATTGCAAAAGTTTTGAACAATATTATATTTCGTAGCTCATTCCGAAGTAGAGTTTTAGGTAGGTCAAATATCGGCTGAAATGTTTCAAGAAAAGATGGTTACGGCGCGCGAACTTGGCGAGGCACTGCCGTGCCCTCAGATTACTTGTTTAAAAAAAATTATAATATGAAAAGAAACACTCTGTATTTTCTTACAATTACAAAGCTAAGTAAAACAATGTACACCGTCTAAAGAAGGCGTTCTTCCAGTTACAATAAGTAGTAAAATTGAGAAGGTATCTTAAACTGCATAACCGGTATAACCAAAAGTTTGAGACTACTACTTTTTACATTATTTTTTTAAAATTACCCTGTATCTTTTAGCATACTAAAAAATTACACTAACTTAAATTTTTGTGTCATAGCCTGTAATAAGGCGACAAATTGTGCTAAGTTTCGTTTCAAAATTCTTATTAACATAGTAGCTCTAATAAATAATGTAAAAAAACCAGTAAAAATGACAGCAAAGTTGTTGTGGCCCAGTATATACATTCAGAAAATGGAAATGATGTAGAATATATTACAAGAATAAAGTCCAATAAATAAATGGTTTTTTAAGAAGAATATAGTGATTGCAATGAGATGTTTATTTGACATATCTAGAATTATTTGAATTTTCAGCACTAAAATAAAAAATTCCAAAAAAACTCTAGTCTGGTTACAAAACACTGTATAAGAATTTTTATTTTAGAAAATAAAAGCTATACCACTATTGTTATAAAGTGCTGACTTTAAGTTTTCCATAGTGATTTAAACCGTCATAAAAAACTACCTAAAATGATCCTAAAAATTTTACTTTTTTTAAAAAAACAGTTCAAACTATTGTTTATTTTCTTTTCGTAAAACATAAATAAAACCAAGTCTTTTATTTGGTATATATTTTTTGAAAATATTCTTATGTCTAAGAAATCCATACTTTTCCATCTTTTTAGATTTTTTAAATTAATATTTATTAAATAAAACCCCCTGTACTCCGACCCTGTATATGTCACACCCGTCCGGCAATGTTTATTTTTAAAAAGAAGCAATTGCCCAATTGTTTATGCACACATTAAATTTTAACACCTTATCTTGCACAACTAAGCTCCTAGATTTTTTTCTACTCAACACCCGCACCATAAATTTCAAATTTTTTTTTAATTATTTTTTATTTCTTGGAAGAAAATAAAGCAATATAATTTCACTTAAAATAAAAGTGTATATGTCCTTATAATCGGTGCAAAGTTTCATTGCTCTAGCTTTACCTTTGAATTGTTTAAAGAATTTTAGTGAGATAGATGCAATTAAAAATGCTCTGCACTGGGTTCGGGATGAGCACCACTTCATAAAATAATACTATAGTGTCGTACTATAATCGTGCCAAGTTTAATTACGGTACGCAAAAATGGAGACAAAAGAGGCTTATGCTCCGGAGTAAAAGGGACACGTTGTATTAAAATAAATACTAATAATTATGTTCCACATATATCGGTTATTTTAGTGATATGTTCAATTTAATTTTGTATTTATTTTGTTATAAATTTATATAATTTTTCTTGTTTTTCTTTTGTTTTTTATGAAACCTATGAAGACTCTTCTGACGATTGGGATACGTCTGAAACTGAAGGTAAGTAGAAGTTTTGAATGCATGTTTAGGGACTTAATTAGATGGATATAATAAGTAATTAAAAAAAAAGCTTTTGCTTCTTCAATACCGGGTAATGTAACACTTCTAACTAAACACAAACTCATTCAGCTATCAATTAGTAAGTAAAAATTAGCACAATTTTGTTTTTAAATTAATTTTTAAAACAATTTCCAAATCAAAATTGATTGATATAATAAATAGTAAATAAAAAAACGCTTTTGCTTCTTTAATACCGGACAATCTACCACTTCTTAATAAACGCAAACTCATCAGCAATCATTTAGTAAGTAAAAATGAGCACAATTTTGTAATTTATTGATTTCTTAAGATAAAGGCGTTTTGATTAAATTAATTTTTAAAATAAAATTGATTATTTTTAATGCATTACACTAAATTAATTACAACATGTCGGTTGTTCTCAAAGGGCCTTGTTATATTAAAATAAATACTAATTATGTTCCACATATATCGGTTATTTTAGTGATATGTTCAATTTAATTTTATATTTATTTTGTTATACATTTATATCATTTTTCTTATTTTTCTTTTATTTTTTATGAAACCTATGAAGACTCTTCTGACGATTGGGATACGTCTGAAACTGAAGGTAAGTAGAAGTTTTGAATGCATGTTTAGGGACTTAATTAGATGGATATAATAAGTAATTTAAAAAAAACTTTTGCTTCTTCAATACCGGGTAATGTACCACTTCTAAATAAACACGAACTCATCAGCTATCATTTAGTAAGTAAAAATTGGCACAATTTTTTTTTAAATTAATTTTTAAAACAATTTTCAAATCAAAATTGATTGATATAATAAATAGTAAAAAAAACGCTTTTGCTTCTTTAATACCAGACAATCTACCACTTCTAAATAAACGCAAACTCATCAGCAATCATTTTGTAAGTAAAAATTAGCACAATTTTGTAATTTATTTAATTTCTAAGATAAAGGCGTTTTGATTAAATTAATTTTTAAAATAAAATTGATTATTTTTAATGAATTATACTAAATAAATTACAACATGTCATTTATTCTCAAAGGGCCTCGTTGTATTAAAATAAATACTAATTATATTTCACATAATACCGATTATTTTAGTGATATGTTCAATTTAGTTTTATTTTTATTTTGTTATACATTTATATAATTTTTCTTCTTTTTCTTTTATTTTTTTATGAAACCTATGAAGATTCTTCTGACGATTGGGATACGTCTGAAACTGAAGGTAAGTAGAAGTTTTAAATGCATGTTTAGGGACTTAATTAGATGGATATAATAAGTAATTAAAAAAAAAGCTTTTGCTTCTTCAAAACTGGGTAATGTACCACTTCTAAATAAACACAAACTCATCAGCTATTATTTAGTAAGTAAAAATTAGCACAATTTTGTTTTTAAATTCATTTTTAAAACAATTTCCAAATCAAAATTGATTGATATAACAAATAGTAAAAATGCTTTTGCTTCTTTAATACCGGACATTCTACCACTTCTAAATAAACGCAAACTCATCAGCAATCATTTAGTAATAGTTCGGGGCCTAAGAGGGAAATTTTGGGGTTTGTCTGCATCTTCGCGTACCGTAATGAAATTTGGCGCAGAGGCAGTAGACACCTAGAGATGCCATTTTAGAAGTGGTGCTCCGATGGAACCCAGTGCAGGGCCCAGACACAGGGGCGTACTTGAGGTGGGACAGAAAAAATGTATAAATTAAATATGAAACTCATTTCGCGTACAGTTTTTGTTTGTTTGACCTAAAAGCTTGTAAATCCAAAAAAATTACAAAAAATAAAGTTGAGAAACCGGTTTTTTTGAAGAGGGGGGGAACACAAGGAAGGAAGACGGACATTATTAAAATCTTGTTTTATCTAAAGTGGTCGTGTAGGGTATCGATTTCTAGGTAATTACGTATTATAAACGAAATTAGGTCAATACGTCAAACTGATCACATGATATGTCAAAAACTGAGACCTTAAATGTACCTGTTCTAAGATATATGCAAAAGAATATTAAAAACACCTAACCAAGCCTAACTTAATAAAATTTGATAAATTAAGTAAAAGTGGAGTTTCTGGAATTTTTGAATTTTAATATACAGGGTGTTCAAAGTTAAGTCAGCACTATTACTTACTTCGTTAATATTAGAGCTACAGGGTCGGTTAAATACACAAAGTTGTGGTATTTTTTCCTCTGATTACGATGGTGATGAACGAAAAGAAAATTAAATGACGAGTAGGTGAGTTATGATAAAAAAAATACATTTTTTAATGGGACACCCGGTATACAGTTAAGCCAATAGAAAGAACATTTGGCTTTAAACAAAAGTTATTTTATGAATTTATCTTAAAGTCCAAAATAACGAGGTTATTAGTAGGTTTCCTAATCATAGGGGATATGGGCTGTTGGAGTTTAATTTATCGAAATCTTTAAAATTTAACTTTTTACTGTAACTCATGTATGCATTTTTCGACTTTTCTTTTATCTCCAAAATTTTATGTCTTAGTAAACTTAAAATTTTTTCATGTCTTAGTGCACTTAAATGGTGCCAAAGAAAAAAAATTATAAATTTTACGTGTTTAAAATTTTTTATATATTGACAAAAGAAAAACCCTGTATTTTCTTACCATTACAAAACTAAGTAACACAGTGCACACCACGTTAAAAGGACGTGTCTCTAGTTATAAAAAGTAGTAAAATTAAGGAGGTGTCTTAAACTGCATTTTTTTTTTACGGGTATGCGCACTTGCAAGGAGATCCCTATCACGGTGGAGAAGCGGCAAATGCGCGGAAATGTTTGTGTGTGTTGGTTTTGAAACGGTTCAGGTTGTAACCTGCAGGGAAAACTGTCGCAGAGAGTTTATTCCACAGCGATGCTGTTCTCCAGAGATATGAATTCTGATATAATGAGGTTCTTGGTGTCTCTATTTTGACAATAAATTGATGGTTACCGTCTGTTTGACGTGTTCGCCTAGTAGGTGCTACTCCCGGGGGGATCATACGTGCCAACTCTTCAGAGCATTTTCCGTGATAATACCTGTAGAAGAGAGATAGATCGCCCACAGTTCTTCGATGTTCGAGACTATCCAAGCTACGGGTAAGTGCGGGGTCATTGATCAGCTTGATAGCTCGTTTTTGCACGGTGTTCAAAAGCATTAAGGTATGTTTGGGTGCCGCACTCCATATATGTGAGCAGTACTCCATAGTTGGTCGAATCTGGGCTTTGTAGAGCGTCAGCAGTTGGCCTGGTGCATAGATGTCTTGTACGAAATAGCACCCCAAGCTTTTGGGACGCCCTTTTAGCTATATCTGCCACGTGACTGTGCCAAGACATGTTGGTCTCTGCAGTGACTCCTAAGATGTTCAACTGGCTCTGTAATGCGACAGCACTTCTAGATAGCATGATGTTTGGCTCACCGGTGCTGGTCTTTTTTGAAAACAGGGCTGCTTGGGTTTTCTGCGCGTTGAACTGTACAATCGGTGCATTATCGGTATGAACAAAAATTTGAGACTACTACTTTTTACATAATTTTTTTAATATCACCCTGTATCTTATAACATATTATAAAATTATACAAACTTAAATTTTTTTGTTATAGACAGTAACAATTCGACAAATTGTGCCAAGTTTTATTGCAAAATTCCTATTAACGCAGTAGCTACAGTAGATAATGTAAAAAACAGTAAAACTGACAGCAAAGTAGTTGTGGCCCAGTATAAAGGTTCAGAAAACGGCAATGGTGTAGCACTTAATACAAAAATAGACTCCGATAAACGGTTTATAAAGGAGAATATGGTGCTTTCCACGACATGTTTATTTGACATATCTAGAGGTTTTTGAATTTAGTACTAAAATAAAAAATTACGAAAAAACTTTATTGTGTAGTTACGTTTCAACACTCTGTACAAAAGTTTTTATTTAAGAAGATAAAAGCTGTACTAGTGTTGTTGTTATGTGCTGACTTTGAGTTTTTTATAGTGATTTGTAATGTTGTCATCAAAAAAACTACTTAAAATGATCATAAAAATTTTACTTATTTTGGAAACTCCCCCTGTATTTTTAACAGTTCAACCTAACTCTTTTTTCTTTGTATAGAATATACATAAGAGCTAAGTATATTTTATTCGGTATATATTTATTTGCAATATCTTTACGTCTAACAAAGCCACATACTTTCCCATCTTTTTTTCGATTTTTTAAATTTAGACTTAGTAAGTAAAACCACCCTGTACTTCGACCGTGTATATGTCACACCCGTCCAGCAGTTTTTGTTTTAAAGAGAAGCAAATTGTTTATACCCACATTAAATTTTATCGCCGTATCCTGCATAACTCAGCTCCTGTAATTTTTTTTTTCTACTCCACACCCACACCATAAATTTCTCAAAAAAAAAATAATTTTTTGTTCTTGAAAGAAAATTAATCAATATTTTTTTTTATGCTTAAAATAAAAGTGTTATGTTCTTATAATCGGTGCCGAGTTTCATTGCTCTAGCTTTACATTTGAATTTTGTACAGAATTTTAATGAGATAGATGCAATTTAAATAAAACACCCTGTATCTTTGCTCTGCACTGGGTTCGGGATGAGCACCACTTTGTAAAATAATACTATAGTGTTGTATTATATTCGTATCAAGTATCATTACGGTACGCAAAAATGTAGACAAAAGTGGCTTAGGCTCCGGACTATAAGTAAAAATAAGCACAATTTTGTAATTTATTTAATTTTTAAGATAAAGGCGTAAGGAGTTTTGATTAAATTCATTTTTAAAATAAAATTGATTAATTTTAAAGAATTATACTAAATTAAATTTAACATGTCAGTTGTTCTCAAAGGGCCTCGATGTATTAAAATAAATAATAATTATGTTCCACATACCATATCGGTTATTTAAGTGATATGTATATTTTAATTTTATATTTATTTTGGTATACATTTAAATAATTTTTCTTAGAATATGAATCCTATGAAGACTCTTCTGACGATTGGGATACGTTTGAAATTGAAGGTAAGTAGAAGTTTTGAATGCATGTTTAGGGAGTTAATTAGATGGATATAATAAGTAATTTAAAAAAAGCTGTTGCTTCATCAATACCGGGCAACGTACGACTTCTAAATAAACACAAACTCATCAGCTATCATTTAGTAAGTAAAAATTAGCACAATTTTAAATTTAGTTTAATTTTTAAAATAAAGTCGGTTTAATTAAAACTATTCCCAAAATAAAATGGATTATTTTTGAATAATTATACTAAACTAATTACAAGGTGTCAATTGTTTTCGTAAAACCCCATTGTGTTAAAGAATGCATTTTTAGACACTCAACTTGATAAATAGACAAAAGATTTAGGACATATATATAAAAAATTTTGCTTTTTTACTGCTTAATCTAAATCTAAATAAACTTAAATATATTAGCTTTAATTTATATTTTTTCTGTATTAAATAAGTAAAAATTAACAAAATTTTGTTAATAATTTTGACTTTAAAATAAATCCGATCGATTAAAACTATTTCCAATAATATAAAATACGTTGTGGGGATCCGGTCATATTTGATTTGTTGTGCTCTTTTTTCTATCAGTGGTTCCTTAATGTATTTTCTTTTAATTGTATTTTACTGTATAGGATAAATTGTGCCGTGAAAATTTATTTAAACATTTTAATTAGTAAGTTATTATGTTAGCGAATAGTGCTTAAGATGACATACTCATATAAGAATATATAGTACGATATATACGAGGGTGGATCAAATAAAAACAATCCTTTTAAAATTATTAACCGAAAAGTTATTCAAGATGAACGCGGCCGTTATAATTTTGTATTACGGATGTTCAGCAGCATGTAGGCGGCTGGTAGTGCCGCAAGACTCATTTAGCCAGGAGCAACCGCAATGAGTTACGAGAAGTTACACAGTAAAGTTGCGCAAAGAGTAATCATTAAATTTCTTACACGCGAAAACGTGAAACCTGCTGAACTTCTACGCAGATTGCGAGCACAATTTGGAAATGAAACGCTTTCGTGGGCACGTGTTAAATCTTGGTGCAAATAATTAAACGACGGCCGAAAACGTGTGTCACCCAGGTCACCCGCGTATCAGCATTTCTGCAGGCAAAGTTTTAGCGACCGCTTTCTGGGACTGGAGAGGAGTTTTGTTGGTCGATCTTTTGCACGAACGAAGAAAAATAAACGCGGCTTGCGACTGCAACTTACTCGACCAGGTAAAGCTTGCTTATCGCCAAAAGAGGAGAGCACACCCCATCCAAGACGTGTTGCACCTGCATGACAACGCTAGACCTGATACAGCAGCTTTAACACAGGCCAAAATCAACAAAATGTACTGGACTGTGCTGGAACACCCTCCATACAGTCCACATTTGTCACCTTCCGATTTTCATATGATTGGGCCTCCCAAACATTCACTGGGAGGCGAGCGATTTTAGACCAATTGTGGAGGCATTCGTGCGCAACTGGCTAGATACCCGCCTAGTTTCCTTTTATGAAAACGGGATTAAGAAACTGCCGATTTGATCGACCCTCGTAGTAAAATAGTCGCGCCAAAAGCACATAATTAACTTTTACACATCGGCTCACAAATGGTCAAATCACTTCAAAAATTATAATTCGGGTGCTTGCGTTCTTTTCATGCAAGGACGAAAAGTGAAGCACTGATAGTTTGCTTTGGAAACAATGACAAATTTAAATTCGCAGACGCAAATTTTCAAGTGCACACAGCTGCTGTGGGTAGACGCCATACTTATTTACATATTGCGGTGTGTAATGCTTGTGCCGTATGGGTGGAAGGGTTGAGTAAATAAGCTTATAATCAATATGTAGGTTATAATAATAGGTATGAAATTGATGAGTTATATTATCTAAACGTTTGCTATTTTAGTTGCATTACATCTTCCTCTTTTTTGGAATGAATGGAATTTATCTCAATAAATTACATTCATTCAAGTTAACTTGTTCCTGGCCAGGCTTTGGAAAGATGTAATATAACTATTTTTTTTCTAAACTAATTAATTCATTTTTTTTCAATTCTAAATTATATATTTGTAGAGTGGCCAGGCTAAATGATCCCAGTGCCAAAATATACAAGTTTTAGATTTTCCACCTAAAATGATGTAGGTGTCAAGGCCAATACGGGGCTATAAGGTCTAAGTGTCATTTCCCCACCTTATGCTCTATATGGCATATTTAAAATGACGTTATCCGTAAGTTCGCTTGCATAAATTGTACATTTTTATTAGTTTCTCACAAAAAATCTTTTTGCCACTTAGATCACTTAGCCTTTCCACTCTACATTTTTATATTATTAGATATTTTTATGGTACCATAAAATTTAAAAGATATTGTTTATAAATTTCTTAATTTGTAATAATAGATGAATAACATAATATGATATATAAATATGTTTTAAAATCAATTTAAAAATCAAATGAGATTAAAAATAAAAAATATAAATACCACTTATTTAAAAAGTTAAATTCTACTCCGTATTGTATTTTTGTAAGCGGTTTTTATGAGCCTTAAGTTCTTTTGTATTTCGGTTTATATTCTTAATGACACAATTTGAACTATCCACTTCACTTATTTCGAAAGGACCTTTAAACCAAGGGTCAAATTTAGTTCGATTTTCGTTTGTTTATCATTACCAAGTCACCTTTTTTATGTCAAGATTTTGAGAGGATAAATCATAACTGATTTTACGTTGTTCTTTCACTTTTATCATAAAATCTCTTACCCTTTTTTTGCAATTTGCATCCTATGCCTAACCTGAGAGTAGGCGTCGACATTATACCAAGGATCAACTATATTTGAAAGCTCAATTTGAAGTTCAAAACACGAGTTTAAATGGAGTGTAATTATGGTAAACTCCCGGATTTGTATTATAAAAGCATAAAATTTTATCCATTTATCCCAAGCTGTAAACGCGTCATTTATATAGGACCTAAGGTATTCATTCAAGACTCGATGGTTTCGCTCACACCCCCCCAATGCTCTCAAGGTACGCCGTCGAAATTGTTTGGCTTAATTTAACATGCTGGACAATTTCTCTAAAACTTTATTTTGATTTTCGGTTCCCATATCAGTTCTTATGTCTCTCATGGGTACAAATATCAAAATAAGTTTTTAACAATCGCTTTTGCCACCGTTATCGCTTCTTTCTTTGTAACAGCATAAACATTATTGTTTTCGGTTTTTAAAAATAGAGCAACCGTGTCTATAGAAGCAATATCAAACGGTTGTTGTTACCATCGGTTCAATATGTTTTACTTTACTTTTGTTGAATTAACATTTTTGGCAATTTTTAAGATATGCTGCAACGTCTCGTAACATATTTTTCCAACGATATATTGACCTTAGTTTCTTTAAAGGTCTTTTCCATCCACAATGTCTTGTCAGTGGATTATCGTCATATTGTTTCACAATTTTTAATTTGTCATTGTCCTTTCTAATTTTTTCGGGTTCCCTGTATAAATAAATTTGAAGTTTTTCTAAAAAATCTTCACCTACTAATTTAAAATCACTTATTGTGTATATTTTAAAGAAATCATCATTCATTCTTAATTTTAACTTTTCCAATTTATTTGCATTGGCCATTATCTCAAGCTGAGACAAAATTTTCCCTAAAGAAAAATTGCCATTAGTGAAAAATATTGTACTTTAAGCCTTAAGTTTATTTCTTCCAAATTTTTTTAAAATTATCCATAGAAAATCTTGCTTAATTATAAATTTTAAAGTAGGCATTTTAAATAAATCGTAATTATCATTTATTTGCATTATTTTTGGTGTCGAATCAGTGTATTGAGCTTACTTCAAATTTGGGTAATTTTTTTGTACTGGCTGTTTTGTTGTCACTGATCTTGTAACAGTTAAAATTTGAATTGATTCTACTCTAATATTTTTTAAATCTTCAATGCTGATTCTGGACAATGCATCTAACAAAACGTTCTCCTTCCCTTTGATGTCTTCTATCTCGAAGACAAATTCTTCGAGAGTCTCATTCTCGTTAATTTTGAGGAGGGATTTTTCATGGAAAATAGGTAAACCAGGGGTATATTATCCGATTTTACTAAATTTTTTTACCGTATAGGTATAGTATAAAATAATTTATGGTCCAGTGTATAGCAGCTAGCTCTTTTTCTATAGTGAACTTGTTAATTTCGCCCTTTGTAAACCCTTTTGATGCAAAAGCAAGCAAATCTACACCCTGAAAATTTTGAGACAAAACTGCGCCACAAGCCTCGTTTGATGCATCTGTTGTAAGTAAAAAAGGCTTGTCAAAGTTTGGGTACTGCAAAATTTGTGGGTTTAAAAGTAATAACTTTAGCTTTTCAAAGGCCTATTGACATTCTTCTTCCACAAAAAGTCTGTATTTTTACTTAAAACTTTATTCAACGGCCTTGCAATCTCAGCAAACATTTTTTTAAAGCGGTAACAATTACAAAATGCAGTAAACCTTTTTACTTCATCCGCTGACTTAGGGTTTGGATACGTGTGAATTATATCGTATTTTGTTGGTAAGACTCCATCTGACGTAACTTTATGACCGAGGAAGGTCACGTTATTTTGAAAGAATGTGCATGTACTGGGATTGAGGTTTATATTATATTTTCGGCAGGTTTCAACAATTCTTGTTAGGTTTTCTAGATGGTGCTTTTCTGAGCAATCAAAACAAATTAGGTCATTCATGTAAAGGAATTTTTTTCCAGTGTAATACCGGCAAATGCAATATTCATCATCCTTTGGAAGCTATTAGGACTGACTTTTAGGCCAAATGGAAGCCTACAATAACGATAGGATCCTGTATTGCCACTAAATGAAGTTATATCCCTGGAATCTTCATGCAGAGGTATCTGATGAAATCCTGATTTGCAGAGGTATCTGATGAAATCCTGATTTGCAGAGGTATCTGATGAAATTCTGATTTAAGATCTAATGTAGAGAACCATTTCGCTCTACCTAATTGGTCCAAAATTTGATCAATTATACTGATCGGGTATTTATCTTCACATAAATTCATATTTATTTTTCTAAAATCGGTGACAAGGCGCCATTTCTCTCCATTGATAGATTTTTTAGGCACTAACATAATGAGACTGTTGTACACTGATTGTGCAGGTTCAATTATTTTTCAATTATTTTTTGTCAAGTTGCTTGTTGATTTCTTTCTCCTGGGCATAAGGCGTTTTGTAGTTTTTTTTATAAACCGGTGTCTTATCTGTCTAACGCAACTTTTGTTGGTCAAAATTATTGGTTGTGAGTGTGTCATCTTTTTATGAAAAAATGTCCGAATATTCTTTACATAAATTAATAATCTCTGGTTTAACATAATCTGGTATTGACGATGTGTTCAACTCTTTTATTAACATATCGTTTCTGTGTTGTTTATTATTCTGGCAGTTACTGTTTACGTAAAAAATATCATAATTAATTAAATTTAAATATATAATATTTGGATTTTTATAGTCATACTTTCACAATTTGTATTAAAATTTTTTATATATGCGCTTTTACCAAATATAATGCTTCCAGCCACAAAAACTCCTGGGGCGATTTCTTTAGTTAAAACTTCTGATTCCTGTTTTATTATTAACGTTAATTAATTAATTTTTCTTATTACCTCACACCTGGGTGGCATAATAATAGCGTCTTTTTTGGACTATTAAAATTGGTAACATTATTTCCCCATGCGTTGTTTTAAGGGTCATTGTCCAATTATAATAGTCTAGTCCACAACGATATTTTGAGAAATGTCTTTCGAGAATACCATCAGCCGGATTTGGAAATTTTTGGTCCACATTTTGACAATTATGACTAAAAACGTAGTTTTGCATAAAAATCTTTGTAGTTGTGGTCCCTATAGTCTGTGTGACCTTCGGTCACACGCTTAATGCTACAAACGTTAGCTCTGTTAACAATTTGCTGTGGATTTATTTTGTTTCTTTTAAAAATTGACAGGTCTGTATTATCCAATAATATCACAGATTGTTCTTCTGTAATATCTGTTTGAATACTTACAACATTTAAAAGTGTTAGGTCCATATTAAATACTTTCAGGAGAGTCCTAAAGGACTTTGTTGAGGCTCCTGTCTCTTTTCCGCTTCTGTTTCTTTTTCATATGCTCTTACATATCTATTATTATGTCTGGCTCTGTTAGAATAATTAGAAAAGGCTCTATTCTGGTAAATACCTAATTTGGCGATAATTATTATTTGTGTAGGTAGGATTACTGTGGCGAGAGTTCTGCAAAAAATTTCCTCTACTATAAAAAGATCTTCCACGAAAATTGGACCTTTGTCTTCCCCAATTTTGTTCTCGTTGCACTATGTGAGTTTTCTCGGCTTACATTGACAAATTTTTGTATCGCATCTTGGGATGTAGAAAAAGTTCCAGCCTCCATTATTATCTTAAATTTTTCTGAGCTGCTCAGGGCCTTAATAGTGCTATTTGTTGGGTAGCTTTCTGCTACTTTTTCGGGTACGCCTTCACTAATATAGGCCTGCTTTGATTTATGTGTTAGATTTTCTATCTACCTGATGTATTTTTCATCGTTGTGCCTCTGTTTAAAATTTAGTAGTTTTGACGTAACAGACTGTGAGCTCTCACATTGCACTCCATTTTTAAGTTTCAGCTTAATTGTTTCTAGCGTCGTGCTGTCTCCAACCAAAGGTCTCGCTTTGCCTATAAGATGGGTTATGACAATAGCTACTGCATTTTCTTCGTGCGTCTCGACGTTTGCTTTCAGCAAGGTCAAGGCATCCAAAAATGAAGTTAATTTCTCTATAGATCAGTCAAACTCATTTGGTATTATTCTGCTAACAAAGTTAAAAAATTCAGGGGCGGTAAAGGGCATGTTGGATGTGAGATTTGGAAATATTTTAGTTTGTTGATTATTTTCTTCACTGTCAATCTCATCGTCGTTAGTTTCAGTGAGGTCAATGTACTCATCTTTCACTAATGGATCAATCTTTATTAAAACTTGGCTAGGGATTTTATAATCAACCTGTAAAACCTGATATAATCTAACGACTATATCTCTTATTATAGTAAAATATGGCCTAATGAAGCTATTGTATTTTTTATGATCAAGATTTGGTAACAGTTATTTACAGTAAAAACAAATTCATTATTATATAATGGGTTAATACATTTTCTCTGATGGATAGTGGCTTGGGCACAACTTGGTTAAAATTTTCTCCCAGGTGCCGTATTCTTCAAAGTTTGTGAAGGGTGTAATCCCGGGAACGTTCCCGGGAAATCAAACTCACATTTTCTCCCGGGAATGAAAATGTCGTATTCTTGAACGCTCGAAGCGCTTTGTGAGTGCAAGGTTTAGAATCACGCCGTGCAACTCCAGTGCACAGCGTTGCTGCGTATCTCGCAACTAACCAAAGTGTGTTATGTTTATTAATGTTTAACAGTTTGTTTATACAGGCCTATTAAAGTACTTTTATATAAGGACTGTTAAAAACTGTTGTTGCAAGAACACTACATTATACATTATATAATTATGTTAAACCGTCTTGAGGTTCAGATAAAAGTTTCTCTGTAGTGTCAAATTAATAAACACTTATAAGACGTAATGTAGTATATACATTCACTTAATTGGGTCTGAAAGTGGAGATTTTGCTTTTAACCTAGGCACGGCAGTATAGCAATTTAGTTTCAATGCATATACATATATCTAAATAGGGCTTTACCTAAAAACTCTATTATTAGTTTGGCAAAAAAAAACAAATCACTTTGACAATATAAAAAAAAAACAAAAATTTGTGATTAGAAACTTTCCCGGGAACTTGTTTTCTCCCGGGTAAGAATTGGTGAACTTAAATTCACCGGAGCGTTCTTTCGAGAATAAAGCATTTGTTAGCTCCCGCTAAATTTCGCGGTTGTTTATATATATTTTTAAAAACACACAACTGTATGAAGGACAAAGCGCATTCCGCGTATTTGGACATGCGCACCAACAACCAGTGAGATCATTGTCAATCGCCTAGAGAAAAGGCGTGTTAATTTCGTTCTCCAACTATTTCAATTATCTACACCTGAAAGTGCTCGAATTTTGTGTACTGAAGCATAGAACTAGAAACTTCAACCCTTCAGCTACGTGGTGACATCATTAGATCCATTCGGGGGCCCCTTGGAACGAGGAGAATTTGGCTGCAAAGGAGGTGAGTGCACTTATCTGATTACCGTTGTGTGGGTCCAACAATTTTACCTATGGACGTCTGATTATTTCGTAATTTCATATCAATACATTTATGTTTGCTCACGATATCATTAAAATATTGACAGTCCACTGCATTTAGCGTTTTTTCTATCCGCGGGCTAACAGAAAGTGTTCCTTCGACCGAATTATTTTAAACAATAAATCCATACGACGGTATAAATAATTATTTGCAGCCAAATAAGGCGACCTTGAATCGCAGCGTATTTGCACCGACGACTGCACGTGTCTTTCGCATGCTCAGTGCATGATTCAGTAAACAAAGCGAAGGGATCAAAACAAAACAAACAAAACAAAAGTTCAGTGGTGTACCATATCATTTCGATATTTAAAACAATTTTCATCAATTGCGATAAATTAGTGCATATTTTCGACAATTCGTCATTTTTCTATTTCAGAAGCATTAATTTAGCGTTAATTGTATATTTACCGACAATTTCGTCATTTCAAAGGTAAAATCATGTCTGTCAAAAAAGCCGTACAAAAACGCAAGGGTTTTTTATCTGCGATCACCGAGTGTTATGTGTTGTCGCAGACTGCGGAAAAAGATGAAAGAGCGAGAAACGAGTTTCAAGTGAGGTATGCCGATTTGGATGAAACCTTCGATAAATGCATGCTGGCGCATAATGACGTCATTATGTTGCTAGACGACTCGGACGATGAGGAATTTAAAACGCAGGATGCGATCCTTTCAGAAGCTCGTAAATATTTTTATGCGTGTAAGGGGGTTTACTCTAAAATATTTCCGGTTGAGGCCCCATCTTTTTCGGGATCATATGTTCGACAAAACGAATCTGAAACTCCAAAACTCAAAGAGTTAGGTATTCCCATATTTCGAGGTGATAAAAAATTATGGCCAAGCTTTTTCGATCTTTTTAATAACATTATAGATCAAAATCAAAGTCTAAGTAACGTTCGAAAACTTCAATATTTATTTTCATATCTCGAGGATGAGCCTTTAAAATTGATATCAGGGATTAGCTTATCTGATCAAAATTATAAAATTGCTTATGACAAATTAGTCAATAGATATCAAAACAAGCGAGACCTCGCAAATGATGCTTTAAGTTCAATTATGAACTCCACCTTAAAAAACGAGTCAGCTAAAGAATTACGTAATTTAATTGACACCTTTTCTGAATCCCTAGAAATTTTAAAATCACTTAGCTTTGACGTTGACAGTTGGGACTTTATTATTTTTTTCATTTTATTAGAAAAATTGGATATTCCAACGCGTTCAAATTTCGAAATGAGTCACGCCAATACTAATACCGAAATTCCCACTTTTCAGTCACTTTTTCAATTTCTAGAAAAAAGATGTAAAGTTTTGGAATCGCTTCCTCAATCAACAGCACCAAAAAAGGTGCCTATATATCAAAAATCAAATTCTATGCAAAGTCAGTCTGGGCAAAAGCCTACCTATCAAAATTCAAATTCTATGCGAAATCAGTTTGGGCAAAAGCCTACCTATAAATCATCCAATTCGCCTTTTATAGGACTGGCTGGCACCTCAACTAATTCGAGTACGGGAATAAAATGTTTCCGGTGTAATCAAGGTCACGTGCTTTCGAAATGTCAATCATTTCTTGATCTCTCACCTATCGATCGCCTATCTTTCATCAAACAGAAAAAATTATGTCTAGCGTGTTTTCATCCCTTGCATAATGTAGATATGTGCAAATCAAAATATTCATGCAGGACTTGCAATAGTAAAAGGCACCACACTTTAACTCATATCTTAGAAACATCAATCAATCAAGAGTCTGGAAGCCAAGATACTAGTCCTGTCATTCACACACCACCTGTCAATAATCTTCATGTGTCATTAAATGCCTCAGGACCTTCAGGTACCTTTCTTTAATGCACCGCCATAATAGATGTTATGGACGGTTGCGGAAATTTTCAACCTGTAAGGGCACTGCTTGATTCTGGATCACAGACAGGATTCATCAGTGAAAAGTGTATTCAGCGTCTTAATCTTCCTAGGCGAAGTTACACCACTGAAATATTCGGATTAAATCAGATGTCTTCTTTTACTTCCAAAGGGCTCGTTCAATGTCACATTAAGCCACAAGGACAAGTCACTCCTTTACTTAATTTCGAAGCAATTGTGGTTCCACAACTATGTTCCAATATGCCTACATTCTCTTTGAAAGATAATCAGTGGAAACACTTGCAAAACCTTAAACTTGCCGACCCATCTTATTTCAAATCTAGACCTGTGGACCTGGTTATTGGTTGCGAGCTATTCGCACAGATATTCAAGGAGGGCAGGGTTCTTGGACAGGTAGGGCAGCCTTCAGCCCTTGAAACTATCTTTGGCTGGGTCGTCATGGGAAAGGTTGACGAAGTAGGTAGTCTTACGGAACGAACCAGTTGTTTTTTAACGAGTCATTCACCTCCTTTAGAGGTCATTCTCCCTAGGTTTTGGGAAATCAAACATTTGCCTAAAAAACAAATCTTATCAAAGGAAGAAAAACAGGCAGAATCAATTTTTACTGCTAGTGTAGTACGGCAACCGAGCGGTAGATTCATGGTAGATCTTCCGTTTAAAGATAAAATAAACCCTGACCTAGGAAATACTTATCCGCAAGCTTATCGTAGATTTTTACTTCTAGAAAATAGATTAATCAAAAATCCTGATCTGTACACTGCCTATTCAAGTTTCATGCAAGACTATATCGATTCTAATCATATGAGTTTAGTTTTATCTAGTCAACCAAAGGTCGACGTGTCGTGTTTTTTAGCACATCATTGCGTACTAAAGCCGGAAAGCTTAAGTACAAAATTAAGGGTAGTCTGGGATTGTTCGGCAGTCACCCCAAAAAATATTAGTCTCAATGACACATTGTTATCTGGACCGAAACTTCAAAAGGATATTGCTTCTTTACTCCTTACGTTTCGTCTTAATCCTATTGCCTACATTGCTGACATCAAACAGATGTTCCGTCAAGTCCTTATCAATCCTTATCACCGTCCTTATCAAAGGATATTGTGGAGGTTTTCTCCACAGGATCCACTTTCAGTGTGGGAACTTTCTACTGTCACTTTTGGCATGACATGCTCACCTTTTCTAGCCATGCGTACCTTAAATGAGCTGGCAGAGAGAGAAAAGGAACGTTTTCCTATGGCTAGTACTGTTCTAAAAACGTCAATCTATATCGACGATATCTTGGGAACTAGCCCTTCGCTTTCTGAAGCTCTCTCCCTTCAAACAGAACTCAATGATTTGTTGAAGTCGGGAAGATTTGAACTTAAAAAATGGGCAAGCAATTGTCCTGAGTTATTGGCAACATTGCCAGAGTCCGATCGTCAAATGCCTCTCTCTTTCGATAAGGAGGAACCCCACTTTATCAAAGTTTTAGGACTTCAATGGCATCCAAAAAACGACATTTTTTCTTATCAATGCCGAATGAAGGACAAACCCCCAACCAAACGTTCTATTTTATCTATCATAGGGACAATCTTCGATCCCTTAGGTTTTCTTTGTCCCTTGTTGCTACAAACAAAATTTATTTTGCAACAGTTGTGGATATCGAAAATAGGCTGGGACGAAGAACCAGATTCTTCTATCATCGACTCTTGGAACAAACTTCGTTCTGAATTCCCGCTTCTTTCCAATTTTCAATTACCCCGACAAATCAAGCTGTCAAAAACCAATACCTGTCAAATCATCGGCTTCTGTGACGCTTCAATTCGAGGCTACGCAGGCGTCGTATATTTTCGTGTAGAAGAGGAAAACAATATATCTGTTTCTCTCATATCTGCAAAATCTAGGGTCGCGCCTATAAAGTCACAAACTTTGGCTAGGCTAGAACTCCTAGGCGCATTTCTTTTAAGCGAATTAATTGCCTTCGTTTTATCTAGCTATGAAGGAAAAATAACTTTTACAAATATCGTTACTTTCTGCGATTCGCAAGTCGTATTGCACTGGCTTTCATCCTCTCCTAATCGCTGGCAAACCTTTGTTGGAAATCGAGTCAGTAGAATCCAAGAAATCATTCCCTCAAACTCGTGGCGCTACATTCCTTCTGCTTTGAATGCAGCCGATATTGCGTCACGAGGGGCCACCCCTTCACAGCTCATGTCACATGACATGTGGTGGAACGCACCGTCGTTTTTGTGGTCTCCCGAAAACGAATGGCCCGATTTTCATAAACCAAAAATGCCGCTTGATTTCGGAGATATTAATCTGGAGGAAAAGCCAAAAGTCTGTTGCAATGCGATAATTGATGTCAACTTCTTAGATCAGCTTCTTATCAAATATTCCTCTATATCAAAAATTCAACGTATCATTTGTTATGTCCTTCGAATAGTTAACCTTTTTCAAAAGCATTCCTATCAAAAACCCAGTAAGCCGCCGGACCAAAAAGTTATTTTTGAGAATATTGTTTTTCCTACCACCGGTGAGATGCAAGTTACACCTTCTTATCAAACGCGTGCAAGGTTCTTGTTTTTCTGAGCTTTTTTCCGCGTTATCTAAGGATAAACCAATACCGAAACCTTTGCGAAAACTTTCACCTTTTCTTGATGAGAATAATATCATTAGAGTCGGTGGCAGATTACAAAAATCTGACCTTTTGTCTTATTCTGCAAAACACCCCGTCTTACTTTCGAGTGACCATCGTTTAACTACTCTTCTTATCGAGTCCGCTCATCGAAAATATCTTCATCCTGGGTTTAAAACATTACATAATCTGCTTTTACAGCAATTTTGGATATTATCTGCCAGACGGGCAATTCAAAGAACCATATCCAAGTGCTTGCAATGTTTTAGAATCAACCCTAAACCCTATAGACCGCCCATAATGAGTTTACTTCCCGCTCATCGAATCAATCAACTAAAACCTATGGACGTCTGATTATTTCGTAATTTCATATCAATACATTTATGTTTGCTCGCGATATCATTAATTAATTTATACAGTTCATTGCATTTAGCGTTTTTCTATCCGCGGGCTAACAGCATTCACCTTTTTACGGTGAGGATTTCTCACATTCTCCTCCCAAAAAATTAAGAAAAGGTTGTGCGTGCAAGGGCTGAAAAATAACGGAATTTCCTTCGATAGGTCGCCGGTATTGGCTTCACAAGCACATTTAAAAATAAATGTCGGTATTGACGATTGAAAATGGAAAGTTACGATACATATGGAATTTTATATAAAAAGGCACCTACCTCGGACTCTCTTGCAGCTCCAGTCGACGTTTAAACGTCCAGTTTTTTCACCTCAAATTCACTTCGGTTCGGTTCGGTTTTATGCGTCGGGCATAGGCAAAGGACATAGTTTCACTACTGGTCGACGATATGTTCCTGTAGCTGTTTTAACGGTCACAACACGAATATGACCGTCTGAGCCAGGGTGTACGTCGACAATTCGCCCAACAGCCCATTGCAATGGCGGTTTTTGTTCATTCTTTACCACGACTAAAGTATTTAGTTTAATATTGTTAGAAGCCTCTGTCCATTTAGAACGCTGTTGCAAGGTGTTTAGGTACTCCAAGTTCCAGCGTTTCCAAAAATCGGACTGGAGCCTTTGCACCAGCTGCCAGCGGGACAGGGTGTTCAACTTGGAATCCGAAAATTCGGGTTCTGGTACGGAATTCAACGGTTCCAGGGTAAGAAAATGACCAGGGGTCAGTGGAAGAAAGTCATTCGGATCCATACTTTGGGCATACAGAGGCCGGCTGTTTAGTATGGATTCGATCTGACACAAAAAAGTAAAAAACTCTTCATAGGTTAACCGTTGCTCACCTATTACACGTTTCAAATTTGCCTTGGTGGATTTAACTCCTGCCTCGGCTAGTCCGTTTAGGTGCGGACTACCAGGACTTGAAAAATGCCAGGTAATTTTTAGACTGTGACATGCTTCCTGGGAGTACTGTTTAAGTAAACGATCAGCTCCCAAGAACGCGCTACCACAATCTGAGTAAATGTCAGAGATTCTTCCTCTTCTTGCCACAAATCTCTTAAAAGCCGCAAGAAAGGTAGGGGTGGAAATATCGGAGGTAAGTTCTAGGTGAACTGCCTTTGTTGCGGAGCAGACTAAGACAAGAATATAACCTTTGGATACCTTTGCACCTCGGTACTTTCCCATTGTAATTGGAAAGGGACCACAATAATCTATGGCAACATGTGAAAATGCTTTTACTTGAGAGATGCGTTGAGCAGGCAAGTTGCCCATGATTTGTACGGAAGGTTTAGGATTTAATCGATAGCATAAAATGCAATGAGAAGTTACGCTCTCGATTGCATAGCGAGGGGAAAGGATCCAAAATTGTTGTCTCAAGAGGTAATGCAACGTTTTTTGACCGGGATGACAGTACCTTTTGTGAGTGTACTCAATGACAAGTTGAGTAAGAAGGTGAGAACGTGGTAAAAGTAAAGGGTGTTTTGCTGAATAAGAGAGTTCGGAAGAATGTGGTAATCGACCCCCCACTCTTAAGCAGCCTTGTGTATCTAGAAAAAGTGAAAGTTTACGAAATTGTTTAGGAAGTAGCTTTGCGTCATTCAAACGTGAAATGAGATCAGCAAAGATGGAACGTTGAACATGCCGAACGAGAACAATAAGAGAATGTTGAAGTTCTACTTCGGTAATATTTTCGTTAGGATATTTAGATTTCTTTTCGGTAAGGCGAAAAATATAGGAAATTATGCGTTGAATTTTCTCTAGGGAAGAGTAACGAGAAAGAAAAGTATCAAGCATGTGTGGTTCAACTGTGCATGTTTGAAATACTGATTTTCGTTCTTCCAGAATAACCTCGTTTTCCGGAGGGTCTGGACAGCGAAAATCATCAGGCCAGCTCTCTTTTGGTAGCCTAAGAAAACAAGGACCTTCCCAATACAAGTCATGTTTGACAAGTTGATTAGGCATAAGACCGCGCGAAGCACAGTCGGCTGGATTTAGCGCAGATGGAATATATTTCCAGGCCGTAGGAGAAATGGTTTCTTGAATGTGACAGATACGGTTTGCCACAAACGTTTTAAACCTGTGAGGTGAAGCCGCCAACCAGCATAGAACCACTTGGGAATCACACCATGCACAGATTTGGTTGAAGTTAAGAATATCTGAATAAGTGTTTTGAATAAAGGAAATTAGGTCGCAAAGTAAAGTGGCACCAAGAAGCTCCAGTCGCGGAAGACTGACTGTTTTCACTGGTGCGACCTTAGATTTGGCCATTACAAGAAAGGTATGGATTTCTCCGGATACTGACTCCATTCTGAAATAGACCGTAGCCGCGTAACCTATCATAGAGGCGTCTGAAAAGCCGTGAAGTTCAATGCTACGTGGTTGATCAATGGAAAGGCGTCTAGGTAAATGAATATTTGAAAGATTTGGAAGTTCGGTTCGAAATTGATTCCAAACATTTACGATATGCGGAGGAGGCTGAGAATCCCAGTCCAGCTTCTCCTTCCACAGATCTTGCATGAAATGCTTAGCAAGTAAAGAAACGGGAGAACAGAAACCTAAGGGATCAAAAATTTTCATGATTTGAGATAAGATGCCTCGCTTGGTGCATGGTTTATCTTCTGGTACGACCAAGTAGGTAAACGAATCTGAGATAGGATTCCATTGGAGACCTAATATTTTTACAAAATTAGGTTCGGATTTGTCGAAACGAATGGACATTTGTGTTTCTGATTCTGAGAATGAGGAGAGAAGTTCCGGACTGTTGCTCGCCCATTTTTTAAGTTCAAACCCTCCTAGGCGCAACAGGGAGATTAACTCCGACTGAAGTTCTTTGGCAGAGGCCACAGAATCCTGCCCAGTGAGCACGTCATCGACGTAAATGTCTTTAAGAAGCACCTTGGAAGCATTAGGATACCTTTCAGACTCAAGTTTAGCTAGTTCTTGTATAGTACGAATAGCTAAGTAGGGTGATGACTTAAGTCCATAAACAACTGTTCTTAAGGAGTAGGTTTGGACAGGATCATCCTCAGAAAATCTCCATAGAATATTTTGATAACGCGTGTGTTCAGGAATAATTAAAATCTGTCGGAACATTTTTACTATGTCAGTAACAAAGGCTACAGCATGAATTCGAAAATTAAGTAAAATTTCTCGGACATCATTTTGCAGTTTAGGACCTGCGCACAACGTCTCGTTGAGTGAGACACCTCTGGGACTACGTTGAGACCCATCAAAGACCACTCTTATCTTCCCAGTGTTCCAGACACTGTGATGAGGGATAAAGTAGGAATTATCCAAGACATCTTTAAATATAGGCGTAGGAATAGGTATCATGTGACCAGTGTCTAAATAATCTTGCATAAAATCTTTGTAAGCTTGATAATTAGCTGAGTCTTTGAGAAGTCTAGCTTCCTGAAGCTTGAAACGTTTTAAAGCGATTGGATAGGTGTCACCCAACTGGGGTTCTAAGTTTATGAAAGGTAATGGAACGACGAATCTACCTGATTCGTTGCGTGAAACTGATTGTGAAAATAATTTTTCGCACATAATATCCTCAGGACTGTGATGAACCTTATGTGGAACCTGCTCTATCTCCCAGAAGCGCTCTAGGCAGATATCCAGAGATGGTTCGATGGAAGTGTAACAGCTTATGAGTGATTGTGGATTTTGTTGCTTTGAAGTTTCAACTTTACCAATCAGCACATAGCCAAAGATGCTATTAAAAGCACTAGGTTGTCCACGCTCTCCGTGGATAACTCCCTCTTGTAAGAGATGCGGAAAAAGTTCACAACCTACTAGGACATCAATGGAACTTGGTATATGGAAGTTTTGATCAGAAAGTTTGATATTGCGAATGTGATTCCACTTGCTCGAGTCGACAGCGCAAGAAGGAATCTCTGTACAAAGTTTTGGAAGTACTAAAGCCTCAAAATCAAAGGTAGGTCCCGCTTGACCTTGAGGTTTGATAAGACATTTCGTCTTACCTTTGGTATTGGAAGATGTCATTTGATTTAAGCCTTGAATAGAAGTAGAAAAGAAGCTTTTCGAAAGACCTAAACGATTTAGACATTTTTCTAAAATAAAGTTTGCCTCTGAGGCAGAATCGAGTAAGATACGAACTGGTTGGTAATGTCCCCGTGAGTCTAACATGTCAGCTACAACGGTAGAAAGTAGAAAAGTGGAATTTTTGGAAATCATTGTCGCATGACAGTTTGTGGAATGGCTTCCTGACATAGGGGTGCTATTGGAATTGGAAAGTGGAATATTAGCGTTCTCTGGAGGGTATGAATTAACACTCACAGAGGGCGCTACTGGTTGTGGAACGTGAAGAAGACTGTGGTGCCTAGCTCCACACGTAAAGCAGTTGTAGGAAGAGGGGCAATTCACGGTCTGGTGAGCAAAATGTAAGCAATTTTGACATAGATTCACCTGCCGAACATAACCCATCCTTTCCTGTGGACTTTTGTTTTGAAATTCGATACATTTCGATAATGCGTGATTCGAAGAACATAGGTAGCATTTTATTTTTGGATTAAAAGTTCCGTTCTGATTATTTTGTATTTGAGGGTTGCTGCGTTGATTGCTATTTTGTAAAGTATTTTGTTGATTTCTTGAATTTGAACTTTGATTTGAAATAGTTGAATTGAAAGCAGAAGGTGAATTAAAATTATTAAAACTGTTTCTCTGAAAACTGTTCTGTTGAGAATTACGCGTAGTTTGAGGTTGTCTAGGGGTTTGATTTTGCCTACTAAAACTGGGCATTTGCACTACAGATTCGAGCGCAACGCAATGATTTTCTATAAACGTGTAAAGATCAGTGTAGGACGGAATTTCTGAATTGTTTTTCTCTCTACTATAGTAAAGTTCGAAATCAGTCCTCATCTTGACTTCAAGTTTTGAGAGCATCATGTTAAAAGTAAGAAAGTCCCATTCTTTTGTAGGAAAACCAAGCTCATTTAAGATGGCTAGATTCTCAGAAAATGTATCCAACATGGAACGTAATTCTTTCCCAGAACTGGATTTAGTTGAAAGAAAGTTAATAGCATTCAAAGCGGTAGTAGCAATAATTCGTTTATTTTGATACCTCTTTACTAAGGTTTCATACGCAATGTGATAATTGCTATCTGCGAGGGGAATGGTTTTTACTAGAGAAAGGGCTTCATTCAGAACAGAACTCCGCAATTGTTGAAATTTCTCTATATCACTTAAATCAGAATTTTGATGTACCATGACTTTAAATAAGTCAAACCAGTGTTGCCAGTCTTTATAATTACCATTGAAAATTGGCAACCGTGGTTGTGGAAATGATCTTGTATTTGACCTCTGAACAATATTTTGTTGGTTAGGGTTGCCTACGTAATTGACAGGGTTGGCCCTAAAAAGGTCGTAGTAAATACCCTTACATTCATAATAAAGGTTGTCAAAGTCTTTTCTAGTTTTATCCTGCTCGTCAAATGAAAGTTTAAACTCTTCGAGAGAGCCAATAATTTGGTTATGAAAATTATAGAATTGAGCATGACATTCTTCGACGTCTTCATATCTGGATTTAAACAAAAAGTGAAACGCTGTATCCGACTTCGCTTTCAAAGCTACCTCGTGAGCTTCCGCCATTTGGTTGAAGCTCAAAAGCCTTTTGTCGCAAAGTTTTTTCTGTTTTTGCGTAGACATTTTTGTTTTTGAAAGTTAATTTGTTTTTAAAATTACCCAAAAAAATGCTTAAAATATAGCTTAAAATATAACCCGAATTTTAGCAAAAATTAAACAATTTTATTATTTTAATTTTATTAACTTTTTTCGAAAATTTTGAAATGAAATGTTTGTAAGTTTGTCTGTATGTTATTATTTGAACATATCCCTTAAAAAAAAACTTTTATGTCTCACCAAGGATTGAACCCCGCACCTTTCGATTCCAAGTCGCACACTCTGTGCATACGACTAGCGGTCCGTCTGAAAGTTTTTAACAAACCTCGGTATTTGAAGAAACAACGCGCGCAACGTGAGACCTTGGTGACGACGAAACACTTGCACCTGCGCGTTAACGCCGCGACACCTGTAAAATCGATAATTAGAAAAGTAGGTGGAAGAACCGCCCTAAAATTTTCACTTTCGGCGTATTGACGCCACTTTTACTGAAAATGTAATGAACAAAGCGATCAACTTTCTTTGATGAACTGGTAAACTATACGAAATATGTGCATTGGCTATAGGTATTTTTGAACGGTAATAAACACTTCGATCAACTTTGAAGGAACATATCCCCAACGGGTGGTCAAACAATATGGTCTGTTTCGAATTGAAATTGAAATAAATTTTGAAATTTGAAATAGAAAATAGAAATTTGGAATTTTTGTAGGAAATTGCTGAACCACAGGAGTCTAGGTAGTTTGGAACACTAATAATTTGGGTCGAAGGGCCATTAAATGTGCGTGCAAGGGCTGAAAAATAACGGAATTTCCTTCGATAGGTCGCCGGTATTGGCTTCACAAGCACATTTAAAAATAAATGTCGGTATTGACGATTGAAAATGGAAAGTTACGATACATATGGAATTTTATATGAAAAGGCACCTACCTCGGACTCTCTTGCAGCTCCAGTCGACGTTTAAACGTCCAGTTTTTTCACCTCAAATTCACTTTTTTCGGGAACGTGATTTTGCTAGTGTCTTGTTGTGACGGTGGTTCTTTTCGCACTCATCGCGGCGTTGCTTCTCTTCCACGTGTCCGGTGCCGTGAAACCCCATATGCATATTTTAGAGCGCGAAAATTTAAATTATTTTAAACGCGCAGAAAAGGAAAAGAAAATGAAAATTAGGAAATTTCTTGCTTGCACCAACAAAGGTATCCAGAAAACTTTTACAGATGACATAAAAATAATATAAATATTAATTACCCGTAACTTTTAAAACAGTAGGTTTTGTTTTTTCAAATTCAGTATTAAAATTATTAACTTCCTTAATTATTACAAATAAAAAATTATTAAATTATTAACTGCCTTAACTTAATAAAATAAACAATAATAAACCCAATCATTTATTTTCTTTGAAAGTCTCATATTCCAATTAAATTCAGCAAATCCATTAATTTACAGCAGCATCGTCAGAAACCAATATATCAAAGTTTAATCAGTAACAAATATAAAATGTGTACGTACCAAATTTCAGCTAGGATTTTTTTTCACTTATCTTAAAACCAATGTACTTTTACAAAACATCCATTTCTTCTAATGTTTCTTTTAAGACATCTTCGGTAAACTTTACGTAACTTTAAACCAGTAACTATCACGATGCATAATGTAGCGATATAAATTAGAATTTTCACATGAAGCGGTACACCAGAAAGTCCTTGTTGTACTTGTAACGTCACTTTCTTTTGAAACTGATTTTTCAATTTTTATTTTTTACTATATACTATTATTATTACCGCTATTATTGTACACAAATTTTGCTTAAACACGACCGAAGTTTTTCCTTAAAAGTTTTTTTTCATTTTTTTTTTGCATTAATGTGTGTAACTTCCTTTCGAGACACTTTTGCCCCTTTTTAATTACTCTGTGTTTCTTGCTCCTGCAAGTTTCCAGATTTTTAAATATTTTCCAAATATGTATATTAAAACTCGGCACGCCACTAAAAAGACTGCAAACGCGCAAAAATTAAACTTTTTCATTTTTGTTGTCCGGCAGTAGAGAACCTGTATGTATGAAGTATTTTTAAAATAGAGAGACGCGACAAACCCATCAAAGTCACTGAAATTAACATTTTTTGGTTATGTTATTTTCTTGCCAAGCTCATTGGCATTGGTGAGTGACATCAATCAGCATGCAACAGATTAACAAACACGCTTGTTCGCACCCCCTGTATAGGGTTTGTTAAAAATCGTTTATTTGTATTTTCGTCTCGCTTATGAAGGAACAAGGACAGAAGGTGCGTCTCTCTCTAAACATAGCTAGAGTATAGAGGACCGATATTTTCATCCTTTGATTTTGACTTAAATAAATTTGACTTTGAAGAGTTTGGCGCGTCTCTCTATTGTAAGAATATGTCATACATATTAAGGTCACTATATCACGAAGTTCCTTCTAAAGGTACCGACATAGATTTTTACGTTTCAAAAAACTTCGTATATAATTGGTTCCCCATTGGCTTTGGGGCAAAACTTTAAAAAAAGTTGTAACAAAATTTTATTTTCGACAGCATGACTTGTCACTGACTTGTGTTTGTTTACTATGTTATAACAAAAGATTATGAAGAGATTAAATACCTAATTTTTACGCAAATTTAATAACGATATTTTAGTATCCATCCAAATTCAAAAATACATAGTTGTTATGATGTGTCTTGCTACCCCTATAAGTCAGTAGTTTTTGTAGTCAAGTCTATAAAAGAGGTAGTCGATAGCAGCTAAGAAAGAGTAAGATATATTTGCATTTATGCTGGTTAGAAATTTGAAAGAACCTCAAATGTTATTACCTAAAAAAGGAAAACTCAGAAGCGCAATTAGCTATGTACCTATACGATTTAAGCAAGCCCGAGGCACAGTCTAGAATAAGTCAAAGCGTGGCTTGACCCCATAACGACAACTAAGGCCATTCCAAGAATTAAGGGAGTTCTGGACCAGTTATTAACCTAAGCAAATCCCCTTTTTTTCCTCATTAATTTGTTACTTATTGTCTTTCTATTTTCTGCATGATATTACTATAGTAAAAAATATGTAAACCGGGTAACGTAGAATTAATCTTTTATATGATTATTTTCTTTATTAAATTATGGTTTTTGAATTAATTTGTTACTTATTTTACCTTTTGTTTGTTTTTTTACCAATATGACATGCTGTCACCGCCTTTTTAAAAAAACAATACATATTTAAAATATTAAAATAAAAATAATTTATTTGCACTAGCTGTTTAAATTAACTGTCCCCCCGATTGCTAACTTTTTTATTATTAAATATATTAGTATTTCAAATCAGCAAACAAGTAGCATTTTCAGCGCCCTTTAACATAGTAAAATTTAAATAGATGCCTTTTGATGTAGAATTTAAAAGTAAAAATATACCAGATAAAATTTAAAATGTTTTTTTTTTAACTCGAAAACGTGGTACTTAATTGCTTTTTTTCAACTTTTCTATAAAAGTTTGTTAAAAATGCTATTTAATTTGCTAATTTGAATTACTTCTTGTCTTTAATTATCTTTAACAGCCTTGTAGAGACGTCCCACAGTGGGGCAGAAGCACAAAAAGGTGCGATAAAGTCCCACAGTGCAATGGATGTATTCCTTTGTAGTCAGGAATGTTTAAAATTAATTACTTAGTGATCAAAATAAAAAAAATTGACCCCAAGCTGTTAGTTGAGATATAAGTGGTCGAATAAGCTTCAAAATATTTCCTAAAATAATATGTACGACGACAATGTTTACAAAATGTTGTATTATGTTGTCGACCCTACAGAAACGAAAAGGCCAAGTGTGCCCCCTCCCTAATAACTAATCGTCCCCTTGAAAAATGAAAACACCTAAACTCCCCCAAAAAAAACATTACAGAACCGACATAAACACACACTTTTCTTCTGTCTGACGCTATTTTTAAAACTACTTGACAGAAGCTTTCAGTGGCGTATATAAGGGGGAGCCTAGGGGACCGGGGCACCCCCCCGAATCTAAGATTTTTCTAGATATTTTCCACATATTTCATGAATACAAACATCAAACAGCATAAAATACGGCCTCATGGGGTCTCGACCCCACACTGTCTCGGGCCCACCCCGAGACATTTTTCTATATACGCCACTGGAAGCTTTTTTTGTGTATAAATAATCATGTTTATATATTATACTAAACAGAACAAAAATAATTTAACTATATTAATAAATCTAATAATAAGTTAAAACAAGATCGGTCTGAAAGCGTAAAATTATCGTGTAATAAAAGAGTATTTTTATCCTTTAACAAATTGTAGCTTTCGCTACGCTCGTGCTATAAACTTTTTACCTTGAAATAAAAATGTCACTTTTATCCCTTGGTATTTATTATAAGAAAAGGGCCCTTTTTAATCCTTATTTTAGCGATAAAACTGTCACTTTTTATCCTTAAAATTCAAAATAAAAGGCTCTATCAGACATTATGTTTTTAGTAAAGTAGCTGAAAACCACATAATTATAATTATAATTTAATTTTAAAAGCTGCATTCTTGCCACGCACAACAAGGTATGAACTACCAAATCCGTTCAGTGTTTCTTAAAAAAATATTTTTGCCTTCCCAATCATGTCCGCATTTATTTCCTTATAAATCCATTACTACTGAACCGATTTTAATGAAATAAAAAACATCCTGGTGAGAATTGATTACTTTTTTTTTAAACATCATGGTCAAAGTTAATCGCCATCTTAAAATTTAAGATGGCGGAAAGAATTATACTTGATTCTTCAAAGTGGCGTATTTATTCTTAGTTTCCGCAAATGTTTTAGTTTTTTTTTTAATTTATAGAAAAGCACTACTTTTCCCCCACACAGCGAGGTTTAGATTAGTAAAATCGGTGTCGCGGTTCTCAAAGAAGCCATTGTTTTAAATATTATACGATTGCATTGCCAATCCTGTCTGCATTCATTTCCTTACAAATTCGTTACTACTCAACCAATTTTAGTAACATAAAAAAAGTGATGTTGAGAATTGATTGCGATTCTTCATAATGGCGTGCTTATTCTTATTTTCCGAAAATGTTTTAGTTTTTTTTAAATTTTAGAAAAACATTACTTTTCTCCCGCATAAAGAGATAAAAATTAATTAGGTGCCTTTCTATAAATTAAAAAAAACTAAAACTGTTTTTGAAAATAAGAATAAACGTGCCTCTTTGTAGGGTCAAGTATGATTATTTCCGACATTCTAACTTCTAAGATGGCGGCAAATTTCGATTATAAGCTAAAAAACAATCAATTCTCACCATATTTTTTTTCACTAAGATCGTTTCACTAATAAAGAGTTTATAAAGAAATGAATGCAGACAGGATTGGCAATGTAATCTATAAAACAATGGCTGAATCAAATATAGATTTTTGAAGAACCACCAAACCGATTTTCCTAATTTATACCTTGTTGTAAGGGGGAAAAGTACTGCTTTTCTATAAATTAAAAAAAAAACTAAAAAGTTTTCAGGAAATAAGACTAAACACGTCATTTTCAAGAATCAGCCTATAAACACAATGTACAGTGGAATATTGTATTCGTTGGCTAGCTCTATTAGAATTTTCATGGTTAGTAGGTGGTCGACTTTACTGAAACCTTTTCTGAAGCCTGCTTGTTCTTTTGATTGATATCCGTCAAATTTTGTTGTTTGTCTATATGTTAATATGTTCGTGAAAAGGGTATAAATTACATTGAGGAGTGTTATAGCTCGATAGTTTTTTAGGTCTTTCTTGTATAGAATAATGGTTACTGATTCTTTCCAGTTGTTTGGGATTATTTTTTCTTTTAGAATTTATTAAGGAGAATATGGAGGGTATTAACTACAGTTTTACCACCGTACTTTAGCATTTCTGCCGTCACTCCGCCCAGGTGATTTGTTATTTTTCATTTTCTTTAATGCTCTCTTTATTTCCGTTTTGCTTATTTCCGGTTGTATTTCTGAGTTTATGTTCTTTATTTTTGTTTAGAGTTTCTTTATGGTTTTTCGCGATAATTTTCTTTTTGTTTGGTATAATTCTGAATAGAATAGCTACGTGATATTTATAATATCCTCTTTAACGTTAGTTTATATGCCGTTCATATCCTTTATTTTAATTATTTCATATCTAACTAAAGTCGGTCTTAGACATTTCATATTCCTGTTATCCTCTATAACTCTTTCAACTTTTATTTCTTGGCTCTTTCTTTTATTTTCTTTCATCATTTTTCTTATAATTTTATTTATTTCTGTGTATTCTATGATGTTCTCTTTCCTTCTTTTTCCAGGTTCCGCCTTATATAAAATTTTCTCTCTTTTCACCCTTTTGTTCGACATGTTTTCCGAATCGGGTCATAGTTCTGATCAGCGTATCATTTATTTCATCTATATTTTCGTTTTCGCATCTTAAGTTTTGGGTTAGCTGTTCCTTTAACATTTCTTTGTATATAGCTTTATTTTCTGTAAGTTTATTCATATCAAGCTGTTCATTGTTATTGTTAATTTTTCTTTTCATTTCGAAATTGCTATTAATGCAGATTTTTGTTCTGACCTTCCTGTGATCACTGCCTGTTGTAAAGCTATTTAGGACTCTCTAACGATGCTTTTTTCAGTAGTCAGTATGTAATCAATTTCGTTTTATGTTATTTTGTTAGGACTGAGCCATGTCCACTTTCGTTGCGGTTTCTTCCTATAGAACGGATTCATTGCATACAGGTGCCTTTCCTCTAGATAGTTCATTAAGATTGTGCCCCTGTCATTCCTTTCGCCATATCCAAAATCCCCTATTTTATTTTCCTCGATCTTACCTAATTTGGCATTGAAATCTCCCTTTACTATTGTAAGATGGGTCTTGTGTTCTTCTATAGCTTTGGATATATCTTCATAAAATGGTTCGATGTGTTCGTCTTCGTAGGTAGATGTGGGGCGTATACTTGTATAACTTTAAGTGATGTTCTTTTCATTTTTAGTGTAAGATAGGCAACGCGATCTGAGATGAGAGATTTAATAGTTTGGACGTGTTTACTAATGGCGTTATTAATTATGAATCCTACTTCGAAATTGTTGTTATCTTCATTACATTTATGATAGTAGATTACTGGAGTTCAGTTTTATCCGATTTTCTGATTTTCGCCCGGTTTCTGAAAATACCATAATTATGACAAAGCGTCGAAGAGGAAAAAGCCAGCAAATGGGCGATAGGCATAAATTGTATTATACCATTCTAAGATTTGGGTTTCTTTGTAAGTAGTAAAAGTAATATACAAAGAATTATGCACACCTCTTATAAGATTTTTTTCTACCCTCAAAACTTATGGAATTTTAGTATGTTGTAGAATAAACCTTCTATATCAAAAAATTTTTATGGGCCCAACTTAATCTAATGACTAGTCAAGCACGGTTTTAAGGAGAAAAAATGTATGTACTTTTAGTTAATAAATCCCCCCAGGATTGACCTATAAACCCAGATATGACATAAGTAAGATGACGAAAGAAACCATATGCGAAATTTCGGCAACAGAGTTTCCTGAGTTAAATATTTTGCTAGTAACTATATATAGACCGCCAGAAGAACGAAATTTTGAATGTTTTTTAGAGACTTTTAGTAATCTTTTAGTTAAAGTAAACCAGCACCGACAGATTGTAATAAATGGAGATTTTAATGTACATATTAATATTTTAAAAGAAAAAACTACAAAAGAATTTAATTCACTAATAAAATCATTTAATTTTAGAACTTTGATAAAAGAAAAAACCAGGATAAACAATACATTAGAAAACTTTTTAATAAATTTTGAAGTACCATTTAAATCTAAAGTTTGGGATCCAGGGTATTCAGACCCTATGGTCCCATTCTCTTGGAACTTTCTTTGAAAAAATTAGTTGAGGTTAAATTGGACAAATTAGAATACAGACCCTACAGCAAGGCAGGTATGTTGACCTTTTTTAATTTGGTACAGGAATTGGACCTGTCATTTGTTGACACATGCAAACAAAATATTGAGCAAAAATTCTATCGCTGTATTGAAAACTTGCAAGGATGCATAGAAAACGCTTTTCCTCTTAAATCTCTAAACAATAATAAAGAAAGAAAGCATAAAAGCTGGTATACAAATGAATTAAGGGAAATAAAAGATAAGTTAGAGTTCTTAACAAAATTGTGCCAAAATGTTGACAGTCCAGCAATAATGGAAAAGAAAATTTTGTATAAAAATCTTTACAAAAAAAATCATAAAAGCAAAAAAAGATTTTAATAAAACTAAGATAGAAAATTGACAAAACGTACCTAAAACATGCTGGGAGATAATTAACGAGGAAAGGGGCAAAACTAAAAAAGAACAAAAAATTGACCTAAATGAAAATGAGGTGAATAAGTTTTTATACAAAAAGCTGAGGATATACATCAGGGCATTCGGCCCACAGATAAATCCGTTACTGAGTATTTTTACAATGATCACACGTTTCAAAGTTTTTCTTTTAAAAACATTACATTTATAGAAACTAGAAATATTGTAGAGAAATTAAAAAACTAAAGACTGTTACGAGATTAGTGTTTTTTTGATTAAAAAAGTTAAGAATGGATTGATCATTCCATTAACGAAACTTATAAATCAGGTTATAAATCTTGGTGTGTTTCCTCAAGCTTTTAAAAAATCAAAAGTTATTCCTATTCCAAAAGAAGGAATAACAGATAATCAAAACAAGTTAAGGTCTATTTCTTTACTTCCCGCTTTATCGAAAGTTTATGAAACTGCTCTAAAAATTCAAATTACGGAACATATTTTTATATAGTCAACATGGTTATCGATTAAAAGGTCAACTACCAGTGCTGGAATGGAAAATAACAGACAGATATCAAAACTGTGAATATACGGGAAGTGTGTTCTGCGACTTGAGCTCTGCCTTTGACTGTGTGTACCATTCATACCTAACCACAAAACTAGATCGGTATAACTTTGACGAAAAATCAGTAACACTAATAAACTCATACTTAAAAGACAGAGAACAATACGTACACATGAATAAAAAATCATCTGGTATACAAAAAGTACGTCAAGGCGTTCCGCAGGGGTCTGTGCTTGGTTCTGTGCTCTTTTTGATTTTCATCAATGACCTGAAGGTAGGACTGGGCATCGACCTGATGCTTATGTTGTTTGCTGATGATACGTTCTTTTTAATAAGAAGAAAGGCGTTAAATGATTTAAAGCAACTAATGGATAGTGCATTCGACGGAGCGGAGGTCTGGTTCAGAACAAAAAAACTAAAACTTAATGAAACTAAAACAAAAACATACTTTTTTACTTTTAAAGAGCTACCAGTGGAAAACGAAAACACGGGAATACCAGGTCGATAAAATATGCAACACATTATCATAGAACGTGTTTGTTTTAAGAAATTTAATAAATGTTGTCTCAAGAAACATAATTTTAAC
This sequence comes from Aspidapion aeneum, assembly GCA_963576565.1. Taxonomy (NCBI): domain Eukaryota; kingdom Metazoa; phylum Arthropoda; class Insecta; order Coleoptera; family Brentidae; genus Aspidapion; species Aspidapion aeneum. The sequence goes on from OY755040.1 coordinate 72,501,660, forward strand.
AGCCTACCACTAGTTGATTGTGTCCCATATCAGTTATGGGATATTAGCAGGGGGACATTCTTCACACGCGGAACGTGCTTTTGGCATGCAGAGAAAGTCCTTGAGAGTGGCGTTTGGATTGGGGTATCAAGCACATGTAAGGGACATATTTATAAGCAATAATCTTTTTACACTTCCATCCTTGTACATTTTCGAATGTTTAAAATATGTCAGATTTACTCTGACATATTTTAAACATTCGAAAATATACCACAGAATTATCAAACACATAATGATATTCATGAGCACAATACCAGGCTTAACAAAAAAATTTATTTGGACTACACAAAATTCAACCACTGCATTTACACAAAAAATTATTTTGGCCCCTTATTCTATAACAAGTTGCCAGAAAAAGTTATAAATTTAATTGAAAAACAGTTCCTATTGTATGTAAAAAAACTGTTATGTAAAAATGCCTTTTACTCTATAACTACAAGAATTTCTTGGTCTTAATGAATTCAAAATTTAATTTTAATCTCCAAGTTACATCTGTCTGTGTAATAATAACTGCTAGGGAATTTAGAGTAGTGTTTTTGTGTATTTGTTTTTGTACTTTTTTTATTTTTTATCGTTTTTTTTAACAATATATGTACCTTTTTACTAAAAATCATATTTTAAGACTGACATATTAGGATTTAAAATTTTAAAAACATTTACATGATTTTATAAGTCAGTGTTCTCTTTGTGACAAAACCTTCTAGAATGTAAGTCTTAGCGGGACACTTAGGAATGTATCTTCAAAAGAAGAATTAGAGGAAGCTCTAACGCGGGTGCAGCGCAGCATAGTCTGCAACTATGAAAAGGCGTGTCCTCTTAAAAAAGCTCCCCAGAAAAAGTTACCATGGTGGAACAATGAGCTAGAGCAGCTCAAAAGGAACACCAGGAACACCTTCAGGAGAGCAATGAGAGAGGACACAGAAGAAGCCTGGGATGCGCACAAGGCCGCCAAGAACAACTTTAAAAACGAGGTGAGGCGAAGCAAACACAAGTCGTGGTGGCAATTCTGCGAAGACTTGGAAAGCCTTCCAGACGCCGCCAGACTGATGAAACTGCTAAGTCAAGAAAAGGAGGAAGCTATAGGCGTATTTAAGACACAGGAAGGAACTTGGACGAAATCTGCAGAAGAGTCTCTCGAACATCTCCTGGCGACACATTTCCCAGGCGAGAGGGACCCCACAGAGGCTGCCCAGGACGAAAACCACTTAATAACCGCCCCAGATTGGAGCCTAGCGACCGAAATCGTAACCGACGAAGCGGTATCCTGGGCAGTCCAAAGCTTCCTTCCGTTTAAGGCAGCGGGGCCGGACGAAATCTTCCCAGCTCTACTGCAAAAGGGCCTTGAGTCGCTGTTACCCCACCTGAAAGGGATATTCCAGGCAAGCATAGCTTTGGCCTATGTCCCACAAATGTGGAGGAAAGCCAGGGTAGTATTCATACCCAAAGCAGGGAAGAAAGATTACACCACCGCAAAATCATTCCAGCCCATAAGTTTGACATCATTTTTGATGAAGGCATTGGAGAAAATGGTTGACAGGTACCTCATAGAGGTACCACTCAAAGCATCCCCTCTCCACAAAGAACAGCATGCATACTGGAAGGGTAGATCTACGGATACAGCCCTCCATACAACCGTGCAAAGGATAGAAAAAGCTCTCGAAAACAAGGAATATGCACTGTCAGTTTTCTTTGACGTCGAAGGAGCCTTTGATAAGGCAAGAACAAGCTCAATAAGTCGAGCAATGCAGAAAAAGGGCATCAACCCGGTCCTCATATCATGGACCGAGATGGCCTTGCAGGAGAGAGAAGTGGAGGCAAGTATGAAGGACGTCCAGGTCAAGAGGAGGGTAAAAGGAGGCTGCCCCCAGGGCAGCTGCCTATCTCCACACCTCTGGTGCCTTATAATGGACAGTCTACTTCACAAACTGGAAGAACAAGGATTTGACGGCAAAGCGTACGCCGACGACGGACTGGTTATAGTACCAGGGAAGTTCCTAGGCGTAATTTGCGAAAGGATGCAACGGGCGTGCAAACTAATAGAGAACTGGTACCAAGAGAACGGCCTCTCCGTCAACCCCAGCAAGACGGAAATGGTTCTCTTTACAAAGAAGAGCAAAATAGTAGGCTTCAAAGCACCACAAATGTACGGAAGACCACTTGCACTATCGCAAGAGGTTAAGTACCTGGGGATGGTGCTAGACAGTAAACTAAGCTGGAAACAACATATAGACCGACTCACAACAAAGACGATAAAAACATTCTGGCAAGTAAGAAGGGTGGTAGGAAGAAAGTGGGGACTCAGCCCAAGGATCATGCACTGGATCTACACGGCCATCATAAGACCAAGGATCCAATACGGATCCGTGGTTTGGTGGCCGGGGGCAATGAAAACCACTAACGCCAAAAAGCTCGAAAGCATGCAGAGGCTGGCGACCTTGAGCATCACCGGAGCTCTAAGGTCTACTCCTAACATAGCCCTGAATACCATCCTGGGTCTCCCATCGCTGTCCACCTGGATAAAGAAGCATACCTTAGGATAAGGGACGCGGGCGTGTGGAGAAAGAGCGGTGGACAAAAAGGACATTCGGAGATCGCGACTGTGACGGAAAAGGAGATTCCTTTATCGACGTACAGGCTAGCGATGCCAGAAAAGCGGTTAAGGGAGAAAAGGAGATACCGTGTAACCATACCACCAAGGGATGCATGGAAGGAGGACGGAGTTGAACTCCTTAGCGACGCCACGGTCTGCTATACAGACGGATCAAGGCTGACAGACCGGAATTCGACCGGTGCAGGAGTGTACGTGGAAAGCAAGAGCATTGGAAAAAGCTACCCGCTGAGATCCAATGCAACAGTCTTCCAGGCAGAGGTTTACGCTATACTGGCGCTAACATGGGAGGAAGAAATTAGGAACGAAACAGGAAAACGCCTCTGCATCTGTTCAGACAGTCAAGCTGCGCTGAAAGCACTGTGTAAACCAACCATGTCCGCAGGTTTGGTGCAGGAGTGTGCGGATGCACTTCAGGAATTCGCCGGCGTAAGAGAGGTAGAGCTCGTATGGGTCCCAGGTCACGTGGGAGTCCCCGGAAACGAGAAAGCGGACAGACTCGCCAGGGGAGGATCCCAGCAGAAATGCGTCGGGCCAGAACCGTTCCTGGGGCTCACAAGAGGGCAAATGAAGTCAGCCCTAACAGAGTGGACCCAGAAAGAAATACAAAGGGAGTGGACCAACACAGGAAACGCCAGACAGGCGAAGGAGTATGTGACAGGCTACAGCAAATCCCGTAGGGACTGGCTGCTCCGTAGAACACGAAGAGAGGTGGGAGCCATAGTGGGAGTCCTGACCGGAAACTGCGTCCTACAAGGACACCTGGCAAAGATGAGAGTGAAGGAGGACGCGACGTGCGAGCGATGTTGGGCCGAGGACGAGACCTCGGCGCATTTTCTCTCATCATGTGAAGCATACAAGGAGGCAAGGAGAGAGGTATTCGAAGAGGAGGCCTTTGAGACGGAGGACCTTCTGAATCTGAGGTGGCCCGATATTCTGGCCTTTATACAGAAGACGGGCAGATTCCTTAGCGAGGGAAGGACGCAGTAGGGGGATGCCCGGGGGTTGGCAAAAAGGGCGCTTCATGTGCCTAGTCGCCAGGCCTAGAGCCTACCCCACACTACTACTACTACTACTACTTCTATAATGGATCATATTGGTGAATAAATAAATTTTAATTTCAATTTCAATTAAATATCGGGCTAACCGCATAATTAGAAAAATAAATAAATACTAGAAGAATTCGCCTAAAGCGGCCTCCTCACGAGCAAATTTGCAGGTGTAATTTAGCGTATATGGTAGATATCAGCTTTTGCCAATATCTGTTACATACAGGGACGTTAAATTGTCCCTGTAAATTGACTAGGCGTCTGAAAAAGGTGACGATTTTTTAGGATTACAAATAATCCCAATGTAGGGATGCCAGTGGAGTGGTAACTATCGGTTCTAGTTGTTTAAGTTATAGATTTTTAAAATTATAATTTAAATTCCTACAATAAAGTTCTGAACACATTTGAAGCTTAGTTTTTGAGAAAATCATATGAAACCTAAAAATTTTGGTTTATTATAAAAATATCCTAAATTTTCGTACGACCATGGATTATCTAACTTTAACTTTAACAATACCATATGATATACTGATTAAAAGAGAACATTATTTTCTAAATAAATTGTTTTCAATATTTTCCTCTCAAATGATTTTTTTTTAAAAACTGAATAAAACCTATAATAATAATATGGATTTTTTTGTGATCTTTAAAATTAGTCCCATAATTGGGACGCCCATGGAGTTTTCTACAATAAACTCTATTATATATTTTGTCTATTAGAAAAATGGATAAAACCTGATTATTTTCAGTTTATTTTGCATATAATATAGAAATACATGTGGGTGTCATGTCATTACAATCATTCTCAAAAATGAGTAGATTTTTATTTAAAGGACACCAAAAAAACAAATTGGGCAAATTCCAAAATGACGGAAAATTGGTTAATATCATACCTCTAAAACTATTAGCCTAACAAAAAAACACATTTTAGCATTTTCGTATAAAATTTTGTTAGCTATAATTTTTGTTTCAAACTTTTTTACGAAAACTAAGTTATTTTAGGAAAACAGAATTTGTGCGCCTTTTTTTTGTAAAAGCGAGAGCAGACATCGCTTGAGGTCGTAAACTTTCCTAAATATTATAGACCGTGAACCCTATAATTGTGCCAACTCTCGGACTTTTTACACCAAAACGGCATTTTATATATCTAATGATTGAACTACTTAACTAATTTCAAGTCTAAAGCCCATAGGGAACTGTATGAATAGCTGTCGGAAAGATTTGATGTATTACAAAATCAATCAAGTCAAGTTAATTAAAACCGTTGATCAAGTCAAGTTAAATAAAACCGTTAATAACTACCAGAATAATTTAAAAAATGTAAAAAGATTAACAAAATTAGTTAAATTGTTTCAATAAGATAAAAACAATAATAATCCTCTACAAAGCCCCTTTTAAAATAACAGACCCAGACACTCGTTTCTGAGAATTTTATTAAACATTCCAAGGGTCAAATAAGCAGGTAATATTTGAAATTACATGTAACAAAGAGACCCGTAGTCTCTAAAATCTAAACTGTAATGTTGCCAAATTTCTGAGGTCGCGGCGACGCGGTTTGAACAATCAAAATACGTTTTATACCACCGAGGTGACTTAGTAGACCGTTTCGTTTCAGTAAAAGCGACGCTAGCGCCACCGATAGATACGTGAACTAAACGGCCAAAAAGTAGCTATATATACAATTTTGTGACCTCAGAAGAAAATATTGCACACAGCTTGCTGAGTGTGTCAATCCCTGAAATTTCTATTGAAAAACGCCTATTCACATTCGTCATACCCGAAAACGTTCCCAAAATGACCGTTCCCAAAATGACGATTTCGCGATTATAATGTACGATTTTTTGTATTATAGTAAAACAAAATATTTTTGAGGTTGTGTTGCCGCCTTAACTTTTTATTATAACAATAACAAAAATAATAATATATAATTTTAATCTAAACACATTCTGCAACAGCATTCCCCAAATTATGCTAAATTGATGTACGCTACTTATTTATCAAAATAAAATTTGCTTACCGCTTATAGTTAAAAATCGTGTTCCGTGGGATAGTTGTGGAAGATGTTTTAAAACTATCGAAAATCGATTGGTAATAGGGCACACAATTTTAAGTCACTGTGTGTTCAGTCATAAATTCATGTTTTTTCACAAACTTTGGCTTATAACTTTCGCTAACTTAGTTTTACAAAAAAAACATTAATATCTATGTATTTGCAAGAGAACACCAATTAAGACAGTGAAAAAACAAACAAAGATAAATAAATTAATTAATAATAAAAAATAGTACCTAACTTTTATTTACAAAATATATTTATCACCATAATAATTGGTGTTCTCTTGTAAACAAAAAACTAATTTAGCGAAAGTTATATGCCAAAGTTTGTAAAAAAGAATTAAAAAGCCCCTATCCCGGATTTATGACGTCAGACATGCCCTCCTACTTTAATTCGAGGCCAACTTAACAAATTCATGTGGCAAAAGATAAAAGCAAAAGTTTCTGAAAGAAACTTGGAAAAAATCGGATTTATGACATCACACAGGTCCTCTTACTCAAATTTGAGGCAAACATCTGGCGACTAAAAATTGACTGATCCATAACCAATCGATTTGGGATATTTTAAAACTTCCCAACTTTTTTTTGAAAAAAAAGTTACTATTTTTTTTGTATATAAAAAAAATATATCTTTGTTAGTTTTTAAGATACAAACCTAACAAAAAAACGTATTACAGTTTTTCTGTAAAACTAATTTTGCAAAAATTATAAGCCAAAGTTTATATATTAGATTTTTGAAGTCAGACAGTGGGAGGGCCGCCACTCAAATTGATTGAAAATTGTGTGAACTATTACCAATCGATCTAGCGTAGTTTAAAAAAATCTTCCACGACAATCCCACGGGATACCTCTTAACTGTTAATTTATTGTATCTGTTTCCCAAATGATGACTGTCTTAATAAGTAAAATTAATGGTTACTTAAAATTTATGCAAACCATATGGAAATTCATAAACGTTACTGATTCTAATTAGAGTTTAGAATATAGATTGTTAAATTTAATTGATTTTAGTATGTTTCGTGCCCAGTTGAACTTCCCTTGTTGAGTTATGGAAGGGTTCCCCAAATGATTTTTCGGCTTGAAAGAGAATAAAATTAAATAAGGGATGTATATAATTAAAATTAGTTGAGATGAGTTTTAAGAATAAAACTGTAATTTACTACAACTAAAATTCTCTCCAACTCCAAGATTTTGACCCTTATACTGATTTAATTATACGATGTCATTTTATCATTAGAAATATTTCTCAAAGAAACCCATTGTTTGTAAAGTAATCACTTATTATGTTATACGTAAATCAGATATGTTTGTGGTTTATTTTTGTTTGGAATTTATTATTTTAAAAATTAATATTATTTTTCTTAGAAAGTGAAATAGGAGATGCTCAAAATATTAGTACAATTGAGAGAAAATTTGTACCTAGTCAGACCAACTTTAACTTAACAAATGAACATCAGAAAAAATCAAAATATTTTTCCGTAAGAGAGGAAGATTACTATGACTAAAATTATGTAGAAGACTATGAGGAACAAAATTTTGCCGTTGATTTTGATTTCAGAAAAAGTAAGTAAATTAGAAATGCGTTTTTAGAGCCTTAAATTAATTTGATGGATATTGAAAATTTTAAAAAGTTTATTGCTAAAATTGCGAAAAATATTTTTGCTCCTTTAATACCCAGTCCAGATTAAAACGAGCTTAAACGCATCAGCTAACATTTGCCTTTCTTTCTTTATTTATTAAAATAAACGCGTTTTTTGAAGAAAACTTATTCGAACATAAAATTGATTATATAACCCCACAAGAAGTATTCCTATGTATTTTTTGACGCTGATTCCGAATCCGCGGCTAAAAAATTCCTTAGCCTTTCTGGAATTTTCCCCAGGTCAATTCATATGAAATAAAAAAAAATCGAGGTTTGACAGAATCTTTCCGATTTTAAAGATTTTTGGTACAATTATTCTACCAGTCAAAAGCACAAATAATCTCAAATTTTAAAAATGCCTTATCAGTAGTTTTGGTAAATAAATTTTTGAGAATCAAAACTGCAACATGTTCCAGAAATAAATTTAGATATTGATGTTTTTTTTTAAACTGCCAAATTCCAAAATTTATCGTCTAAAATTAAAATTTGAAATGAAGCAAAATTAAAGATGTTTTCAGTCTTGTTGAAGCTTTAGGTTTAATAATAATTAACCAAAGGCACCCAATATCTATTTGCTCTTTTTAGTGGAGAAGTAGTTTTTCGAGAACATTTCCTTTTTTTTGTAATCTTCCAGGAACTTTATTTGAGAGGGAAAATATCATAATAATTTTATTACATTAAATTTCTGCATTGTCGGCTAAGCGGATTCCTATTTGCAAAAGGTCAACCAGAAATTAAATTTGATGGGATGGTAGATATAGGTCCCCTGACAGTACATCTAAGTTTGCGACCTCGGGGGGTTGCCGCTCGAGGGGAGGGAAGAAAACTCTGCATCGCGGCGCTTGAAGAAAAATAGCATCGCTGGACTAGGTGCTATAAAAAAAAATCAAATTAAATATGTAGATAACAAAATTGCGCACAACTTTGGCTTTATGCATTTTTTTGCTCCGACCAATAGTTTTTGCTTTACGGCGCGCCAAAGTTGGGGGGTAGTTTGCAAATTTTAACAAAATCAGAGTTTAATCGCGGATTACTACCAAACGATTAAACGATTCGTTACATTTGACCTTATATTATAAAAGATATGATTTTTTGAAGTGCGCCCTTACATACTTAAATATGGGCCTTTTTGAGCATGACGGTCGATATTTTCTTATTATTGTTGACATTAAGATTTTCAAAGGACCTGGATTTATGGTATGTAGAAAATTTTATTACTGATTCTTATAGCCCAAAAACTCATCTTTAAAGATCCGGTTGATGCCACTCTGGCACCCTTGAGCATTTTAAGGTATTCAAGATGGCGGCCGATTAGGGGATAAAAATTAAAAAAAAATGTTTAAAAAATATAAATTCAACACTGGGCGTATTCAATAGCTGTTGGAGTTCCATTAAATATAGTAAAAGCCCCGACTCCCTTCCCCTCAGAAACATGGTCAAAATGGCGCCGCCATATTGGATTTTAGACCATTTTTCTTTTAATAGCCTTTTACTTAGAAAGTACTTACTTTTGAGATAATCTGTAGAGAGGAAATATAAAGCTCATTGAAAGACCTATCAAACAAGGTATATGCGAGCTACCTACGTACTCCCGTTGCAAAGATACGTACCTTGAAGCATACCCAATATGCTGAATTCTTGCACATTTTATTTAAAACAAGTACGGCAAAATTTTTAAAAATTAATTTTCTTAGAAACCAAGCTTTTTGTGAAAAAAAGGATAATTCACTTTTTTGTAGACAATAAAATTTCCATTTTAACTATGTATCACTTAGTACGAATAACCTTATTCCTAGCGGCCCAGTGGCATCCATATCTGTGGGTGATTTACAGAAATCGTCGAAAATCTACTGTTAATGTTTAGGTTTTTATCCAATTTGTTTAAAAACAAATCCCCTTTAGAAAAAGGTTTTACACGCTTTAATTAGACGATAAAATTTTCTCTACGATAATGTATAATATAGTTTGCTTTGCTATTACAGCCAAACTTATTTCTGTTCAATTAAGCACTGTGCCTAAGAGTCATTTGCAGCCGTACTAGCCAAGTTTAGAAAAACATTTCCAATCTAGTAAGAACCTTTTATTTTAAAATTTGTATTAGATAACTCAATTCTTTTTACGGAATACCAATTTCGTGTATTTGGCTTTTTTTACATGAAATGTTTATGCTTCAGATGTTCTGTCTAACTATCTAAGTATATAACTATCTAACTATCTAACTATCTAACTATCTAACTATCTAACTATCTAACTATCTAACTATCTAACTATCTAACTATCTAACTATCTAACTATCTAACTATCTAACTATCTAACTATCTAACTATCTAACTATCTAACTATCTAACTATCTAACTATCTAACTATCTAACTATCTAACTATCTAACTATCTAACTATCTAACTATCTAACTATCTAACTATCTAACTATCTAACTATCTAACTATCTAACTATCTAACTATCTAACTATCTAACTATCTAACTATCTAACTATCTAACTATCTAACTATCTAACTATCTAACTATCTAACTATCTAACTATCTAACTATCTAACTATCTAACTATCTAACTATCTAACTATCTAACTATCTAACTATCTAACTATCTATCTAACTATCTAACTATCTAACTATCTAACTATCTAACTATCTAACTATCTAACTATCTAACTATCTAACTATCTAACTATCTAACTATCTAACTATCTAACTATCTAACTATCTAACTATCTAACTATCTAACTATCTAACTATCTAACTATCTAACTATCTAACTATCTAACTATCTAACTATCTAACTATCTAACTATCTAACTATCTAACTATCTAACTATCTAACTATCTAACTATCTAACTATCTAACTATCTAACTATCTAACTATCTAACTATCTAACTATCTAACTATCTAACTATCTAACTATCTAACTATCTAACTATCTAACTATCTAACTATCTAACTATCTAACTATCTAACTATCTAACTATCTAACTATCTAACTATCTAACTATCTAACTATCTAACTATCTAACTATCTAACTATCTAACTATCTAACTATCTAACTATCTAACTATCTAACTATCTAACTATCTAACTATCTAACTATCTAACTATCTAACTATCTAACTATCTAACTATCTAACTATCTAACTATCTAACTATCTAACTATCTAACTATCTAACTATCTAACTATCTAACTATCTAACTATCTAACTATCTAACTATCTAACTATCTAACTATCTAACTATCTAACTATCTAACTATCTAACTATCTAACTATCTAACTATCTATCTAACTATCTAACTATCTAACTATCTAACTATCTAACTATCTAACTATCTAACTATCTAACTATCTAACTATCTAACTATCTAACTATCTAACTATCTAACTATCTAACTATCTAACTATCTAACTATCTAACTATCTAACTATCTAACTATCTAACTATCTAACTATCTAACTATCTAACTATCTAACTATCTAACTATCTAACTATCTAACTATCTAACTATCTAACTATCTAACTATCTAACTATCTAACTATCTAACTATCTAACTATCTAACTATCTAACTATCTAACTATCTAACTATCTAACTATCTAACTATCTAACTATCTAACTATCTAACTATCTAACTATCTAACTATCTAACTATCTAACTATCTAACTATCTAACTATCTAACTATCTAACTATCTAACTATCTAACTATCTAACTATCTAACTATCTAACTATCTAACTATCTAACTATCTAACTATCTAACTATCTAACTATCTAACTATCTAACTATCTAACTATCTAACTATCTAACTATCTAACTATCTAACTATCTAACTATCTAACTATCTAACTATCTAACTATCTAACTATCTAACTATCTAACTATCTAACTATCTAACTATCTAACTATCTAACTATCTAACTATCTAACTACCTAACTACCTAACTATCTAACTATCTAACTATCTAACTATCTAACTATCTAACTATCTAACTATCTAACTATCTAACTATCTAACTATCTAACTATCTAACTATCTAACTATCTAACTATCTAACTATCTAACTATCTAACTATCTAACTATCTAACTATCTAACTATCTAACTATCTAACTATTTAACTATCTAACTATCTAACTATCTAACTATCTAACTATCTAACTATCTAACTATCTAAGTATCTAACTATCTAACTATCTTACTATCTAACTATCTAACTATCTAACTATCTATCAAATCTTGTGAAGCGTTTTTGACACACTACCCATTCTCCGATTTGGATGAAATTTGGTACACACATAGTGGTCCCATGACAATACAACACTAAGAAAAAAGTATCCGCCCACCCCTACCCCCACCCCTTCTATAGGAAAATGTGTTTTTGACACACTTCCCGTTATCCGATTTGGATAAAATTTGGTATACACATAGTGGTCCGATGATAATACAACAATAAGAAAAAAATATTCTACCACCCCTACCCCCACCCCCTTCCATAGAAAAATTTGTTTTTGACACACTTCCCGTTATCCGATTTGAATGAAATTTGGTATACATATCGTGGTCCCATAACAATACAACATTAAGAAAAGAATATCCTAAAAAACTGTCCTCCCACCCTACCCCCCACCCCTTCCATAAAAAATGCGTTTTTGACACACTTCACTTCAATGACCTTTATAAAATTTGGTATATGCATAAAGGTCTGATGGCAATAAAGCCCAAACAAAAAATATATTTCTACCTCTACCCCCACCCTCTCCTTCCCCCAATAAAAAAATGAGTTTCCAAACAACTCACGATCAGCGATTTCATTATAATCTAGAATAAACTCTTCTGTTCTGTTATTGAACAAATATTTTCATTTAATAGAGTAGATAGCTGAGACTAAAAAGTAGAAAATAAATTGGTAAATTTTTTTTTAAGTCACAAGCGTTTATAAAATGCACAAAAAATTAAAAAATAATTTTCTAACATTCTAATATTATCATAATACTAAAAGCAATGGCCGACTGATGGAAATTTTGACGATGTTAGCACGATAGTCTATGGACAAATCAAGTGGTGCCAACTTTCTGCCGATAAGCTAACTTTGTTAAGGGCATCCCATATATCAGGTTTTGACTTGTTGTCATTCTGGTAAATGCGTTTTTTGAAAGATATGGCGGATTCAAAATAGCGGGGTATCTTTAAAAAAATTGTAACTTTTTTATTTCGTATCCGATATTTATAGAACAAAGTTTTAAATACTTGCTTTGTAATGTGTTTAAAAATGTATTGGTCAGAAAATATATATTTTTTGTATATGTCATTAAAATAAAAAAAATAAAAAAAAAAAGGTTAATTTTTTTTATTTTTTAAATTTTATTTATAAAACGATTGGAGCTAGAAAAAAAAAGTTAATACAAAAAAGATAGCTATTTTGATTCTTTATTAAAATCTGGTTTAAACGTTCCAATGCGTTAATTAGTTTTTAAGTTATTTATAAATAACTGGAAAAAAATAGGGGTCTTTGGGGTATATATAAAAATTATGCTTTTTATGAAAACTATAAGAACTTTTTAAAAGTAACTTAAATTTGTTTAACAGACCTAGCAGATCAGATTTTGACTTATTGTCTTGTGATAATCGCGCCTTTTTTTTAAATATGGCGGATTCAATATGGCGGAAAAGCATATTTAAAAACAAATTGTATCTTTTTTATTTTTTATCCGATTTTAATACAACAAAGCTTAAATTACTTGATTTGAAATGTATTAAAAAATACTTTTTAAAAAATGTATTTTTTTTTATATTCGAAAAAAAATCGTGTGAAACAAGTGACAAAATTTTATTTATTTTATTTTTTAATTGACCCCCATATACGGACGTCGCTGAAGGGTTTGTCATTAATTAAACCCCACTAACTTACACATTGTCAAAAATACAATTTTATTTACTACAATAAAGTATAAAACACATTTTTGTCAATTGAGCTTAGTTTCTGAGAAAATTTGCAAAAACTTGTAACATAATTAATTTGTTTGGTGATTTGTAAAAATTGATTTAAGTTGCACAGGCCTGTGAAGTTTTAATCTAAAGACAAATCTTACATTATTATACACGTTTAAAAGTAAATTTTATTGTCTAAAATCTACTGTAGGTCACAATTTTTGATAGAGAGCTTGGTTTTTAAGATAATCGGGTAAAACCTATGTGGTTAATTAATAAACGGACGCCGCTGAAGAGTTTGTCATTAGCCTGACCCCACTGACTAATACACTGTTAAAAAGGAAATTTTATTTTCTACAATAAACGGCGAAATTTTTTTTTTTTCAAAAAACTTAATTTTTGAGAAAATTGGATAAGACTTAGTGATAAATTGATAAATTTAGTGATTTTTCAAAATTGATTTTATTTACGGACGCCCCTAAATTGATATAGATAAAACTACCATTGCCTTATTTACATCATTTAAAAGGCAATTTTATTGTCTATAACAAAGTGTAATTATATTTTTTGATATAGACCTCGGTTTTTAAGAAAATCGGGTAAAACCTGTAATAAACATGTTCCTTTTTTACATTTATTTACACTACCTCAATAAACGGACGCCGCTCGAGAGTTTGCCATTAGTCGTACCCCACTGACTTATACATTGTTGAAAAGGAAATTGTATGGTCTACAATAAAGATTAGTGTATATTTTTCCCTAAGCTTAGTTTTTAAGAAAATTTGAAAAAAATCAAAAAATTTCAGGACTTGGGGAGTCTGGGGGGTCTTGGGGGATTTTGCAGCTAAAATTTAAAAAACTAATATAATTTTATTCTTAAATTAGATTTTACACATTTTTGATCCATTTCTATGTCATTGTGTCTTTAGGGCGTCAACTTAGATACATTTTTAGAAATTCAAAGACGACTATATGAGGAGGGGGGATAAAAAAAATTGGACCAAAAATTTGCTCGGCAACATACAAATCGTTAGTCTGTGACCTATTCTCAGCTAGGATCCATTGTCAAACTGCGGTCCTCATATTTTGCATACTCAACTACCTCTAGCACCTGCACTATCTTGTAAAAACTTTCGTCGATTTATATTCACTTTCAAAAATAACAACAACAACGTTGTTTGATAATGTCCATCAAACAAGGATAAGAATAATAATAGAAATCACCTGTTTTACTAGACGCCTCAGCTGCCTAAAGCCGTGCACTGCCTTATAGGCGTCCGCGTACGGTAGTACACCTTCGGTAGTCGTTTTGGTGACAACAAATTGTTTTTTTATTGAAACAAATTTAAAATATACGTCTATATAAAACTTGTATACACCGAATTAAATAAAAATGTTCATTCTAAAACTTTTATTTAAACTTTTTTTTTAAATTTTGCTTTGGTGTTATTAAAAATGTAGGCTAAACTTTACTAGCTATACAAAAAAAAGTAAAAATTCAGTTATTTTATTTTTTCTAAAAAAAAGCAAAATTTTGAAAAATAAATTAGAAAGTTATTTTATTGCGGGTGTTTACTGATTCATTTGCAACCCTCTACGACTATTTTTAAGAAAGATACATCGTTTTAAAAAGTATCGTGCAAAAAAAGTGGTGGGGCCATATCTTTAAAAAAATGCATTTACCAGAATGACAACAAACTTGGCTTATCGGCAAAAAGTTGGCACGACTTGCACACGAAACCTCCTTTTAGACCGATTTGTCCATAGACTATAGGTACGTGCGGGCAGATAGACAGCTGATCTTGTAAAAAGTTACATTAGTTTGTTTGCTTTGCTTTGCAGTCGCCAATGTGTTGTGCTTGTTGGTGGTGTTGTAAGTCTTTAAGTTTTGATTTTCAGATTTTAATTCGTTGTACATCTTACGAATCGCGGCTTGATGAAAATTTATATTTTCGATGCACGTGCAGTGTTTTTATTTTGGAGTATGACCCTAGTGTTTTTCCTAGTAAAAGTAGCGATTTATGAGGCTTCGTCGCGTTGTGAATTCGTATTCTTTTTTGGGTATATTTTTTTGTTTTTCAGTAGCCAGGCATTATCCACGCACTCTTATAGAATTATGTCACACTTATGTGCTCAAATGAGAGCGAAACACATGTGTCTGGCTAGTTAGACCAGACCTAACCTGAGTTACTAATACTTTGGTTAGGTACGTGCGGGCAGATAGACAGCTTATCTCGTAAAGAGTGAGGTTAGGTTGTTTGCTTTGCTTTGCAGTAATTGATGTGTTTTGCGTGTTGGTGGTATTTTAAGTGTTTAAGTTTTAATTTTCAGTCATAATTCGTTGTACATCTTACGAATGCTTGTTGATGACAATGTTTATTTTTGATGCAAGTGTAGTGTTTTTAATCTAACGTAGTATGGCCCGGGTGTTTTTCCTTGTAAAACTTGTGATATAATTTTTGAAATCAACCCCACCCCTTGTTATGGCCTATGTGCGGTGGATTTTAATTATTTTTTAGTCTAGAGACTAAACCCAATTTGGGTACGAAATTTAACCTAAAACACATCTAATATTTTTCCAAAACCCTCATTTTTGAATTCTACCCCCTTCCAGTTTTTTCGGCTTCTGAAAAAAACCCAAAATGGCTTTTGGATCCTTTTTATAGGATCGCGGGTGAAACAAAAAAGATCAGTTCGAAAATAGGAAAAATAATTTCCGCGGACAACCTTCAAGCTAGTAAAATATTGGCCTACCTTCTATGCTGCAGTCGTAAATCGAAAGAGGTTGAACGTAGGGCATTTCCCTCGCTCTTGATGTTCTCTCCATAGTTTCAGAGTGGGAGAAACACACGCGACTATGCGCGAATACTGCGGCCAATAAGGGCACCCAAAGGTTCACATACATAGAAGTATATTATAATAAAGCGAAAAAAATGTAATATTAATTCATTTTAATTATAACTAATTACCGAATCGGCAAAAAACATAAACGGTAAAATTCTATATTTTATCCCTAGATAAGGAATAATTTTATTAAATTTATCCAAAATCCAACATACCGGCCACCAAATACGGCAAAGCGGTATTTCAAAAATAAAATAAAAAGTAAAATAAAACAAATATTATTAACGCGTAACTTAAGAATTAAACTAATTTGATGGCAACGGACAGACTTTAACCACCGGACGCTTAAACATACCAGTCTTGGTTTTGACATTAACCACACGGGTTACACCATCACGCCCAGGACACACCTAATCTATTTTCCCAAGTCTCCACTGGAGAGGAGGAAAGTTATCTTTCTTTCATACAACGAGAGTACCGGGTTTTATAAGAGAAGTATCTCTATCCCATTTACCCCTTTGCTGCAGAGAATGAAGATATTCTTTATGTCATCGATTCCAAAAGATTTGATGTAATTGGGTTAATAACTGCCACCTATCAAGTCTATTAATTTGAATAGAACTAAGATCATGGTCAGGGACAGTAGAGAGTGGGGCTAAAGTGCGAAAGTGTCCAGGAGTCAAACAAGATAAATCGTTTGGATCACTACTCAAAGAGCACAATGGTCGGGAGTTGAGAACTGCCTCAACCTGGGTGAGGACAGTATACATCTCCTCATAGGTAAGGATCGGTTCCCCTATTATTTTTACTAAATGCGATTTCACGCTTTTAATGCCTGCCTCATGAAGCCCTCCAAAATGAGGGGCGGAAGGCGGCAAAAATTGCCACTCAATTTTTTCATCAGCGGCGGCATTTGCCATGCAATCAGCTAAATATTTAGCCGAAGCAACGTAGCTAGTGGCATTATCACTATGTATTCGAGAGCACCTTCCTCTTCGGCTTATAAAACGACGCAATGAAGCAAGAAATGCGGAGGCGAATAAATCCGAAACTAAATCTAAATGTACACTCTTAGTGCTACAGCAAACAAATTGAGATAAATATGCCTTCTGAGTACGACACCCTCTATAGCGAGACATACTAATTTGGAAAGGTTCACCAAAATCTACAGAAACACATTCGAAAGGTTTGCATTGCGTAATGCGATAGCTAGGTAAATCACCCATTTTTGGTTCTATAGGCTTAGGATTCACCCTAAAACAGCGAAAACAACTCTGGACTATGCTACGAATGGCTCGTTTTGGACTCAATATCGAGAATTGTTGTACTATAAAGTACTGCAAAGCTTGCTGTCCACAATGTAAATATCTCTTATGAAAATCTTCAATTATAAGATTAGTGATTCTATGTTGGCAAGGTAACAATGCAAACTCTAATTGAGAATAAACTAACCGACCGCCCACCCTGAGAATCCCATCACTATCAAAAAAATGATTTAATTTTCTCAAAGGCTTGGAGCAAAGCCGTTTAGCTCGAATATTAGCAATGTCTTGATGAAAAACTTCATACTGCACCTTTTTTACAACACAGAGCAAAGTTTGAGATAGCTCCAGGTCCGTAAAAGGCACCCTTTTAAGAACAGAGTCGACTTTAAATTTAAAATTAACAAAACGTCGCCAGTACGTTAAAAGACGTAAGATTTTCTGCAAGCAAGAAAATCTATCTTGAATCCAGATAATTGGATCATAACCCGTAGATACCATGAAAACTAGAGATCTTTTTTCAGGCAAGGGCTCATTTACCAAAAAAGACTCAATTTTTGGCCACTGTTCCACCATAACGCAAAATCGACTAATTTAGAAGGAAGTATGCGCCGACTGGCTAGATCGGCAGGGTTGTCTTCTGATCTGATGTGATACCAGCAATCAGGTGCTACATTATCTGGGATCTGACTGACCCGATTTGAAACAAAAGTATGCCATCGATGAGGAGGCGACTTTATCTAACCAAGGGCAATTATCTAATCCGACCAGGCATAACTTTTATAGACATTTGGAATGCTATAGGTGTCTAAAACAAACTTAAGCAATTTAGATGTCATTAGAGCAGCACTTAACTCTAGTCTAGGCGACTTTACTTTTTGCATAGAGCAAATAGGTATACATAGAACCATTTGCAGAAACTAGGCGAGAGTATACGCAACTTCCATAACCTAATTCTGAGGCGTCCCCAAAAGTGTAAAACTCTAAACAAATATATTCAGAGAAAAAACAATATCGAGGTATTTCTAAGCAAGATAAACTTGATAAGTGAATTGAAAAGCTTTATATTATATAAAAATATGTCCTTTTCAGGAGACCATCGCAGTCCAAGAACTTTCAAGTAGGGGTCACATTTACTATCTATAGCCAGAGGTTGTTGGAGAATATCTGATGGAATAGTCATCAAAAAATCAGCATTATTACTAGACCATTTTCTCAAGAGCAAAGTTCCCTCATTCAATAAACCAATTAGCTCATTTTTAACCTCTGTAGTTTCCTGGAGTGAAGGAAAAGAGCAACAAGCATCATCTATATAAATCTTAGACTCGAGAATATTGGCTGCTCTAGGAAATCTCTCGTTTCCTTCTATAGCCAGTTGCAAGAGACATCTTAAAGCCAGAAAAGGAGCTGAGTTAACCCCATAAGTTATAGTTTTAAGCCTATAGTGTTGAACAGGCTCTCTAGGAGAGAATCTCCATAGT
Source organism: Aspidapion aeneum (assembly GCA_963576565.1). NCBI lineage: Eukaryota > Metazoa > Arthropoda > Insecta > Coleoptera > Brentidae > Aspidapion > Aspidapion aeneum. Next base: position 72,520,578 of record OY755040.1, read on the forward strand.
ATACGTTGATAGTATTGATGGTCTTCATGCACAAGAATTTACCTATACATCATTTTTATATCAGCGGTAAAAACTACCGGAAATCGAAAACTCAACAATATACTAGATATTTCATTTTGCAGCTTAGGTCCGACTGCCAAGGTATCATTTAATGACTGATTTTGTGGCCGACATGACGCGTCGAAAACAGCCCTAAGTTTAGTTATAGTACTAATCAATGAATCAATCTTTTTATTGTTTCTAAAAACATTAAGTTTTATAACAATAATTTGGCTTGCTCATAAACATTTAACATAATATTCTAAAGTAATGTACTCCTTATTACTTAATTAGTAAAAATAATACTTTAAACATGTTTAAATTTAACAAACTAAATAATTCCCTAGGAAAAAAAAACAAAATTAATTTATTTTGAAAATCTAAGAAAAATAAAATCTACATATATATGATAGCTTTTAATTACGTAAACACTCTGAATAAAAATAAAATTCATTACTAACTAGTAACAGCCATCTACAAAAAAAAAAGAAGAGAAAAAGTAAGAACATAGTCAAAAAGATTTCCTGTTTTCAAAAATATTAATTTTCCATAAAAAATTGAGCAAAAGAGAAGCACTAAGGCAAGTAAAAAATATTTTATTCACCCATACAGAATGATCTGTTCAACATAATGTTCCCTATTTGCTTGGATAAAAGTATTGCAGCGTCACAGGTAATATTATTGAGATTCAATACCAGGTCATGCATTGAAACTAGTTGATTGTTTTCAATGTCCCTATTGCCTACACAAAGTGGACACTCAAAAAGAATGTGACTTAGTGTTTCTTTTACATGCATGTTGCAAATTGTACATTGTAAGTCAGGATTTATGCGGTAGACTGAGCCTCTATACGTAAATTTTATGACATACTTGCTCACAACTCTGAGTTGAGCTATGTTTCTTTCCACTTCAATGGGTAGTTTGAGCAGTAGGTAATTCTGAACCGTATTTGAATGATTTAAAGTAGGATATATTGTAAGAAAGTTCGACGCCGTAGCTAGTCTAACGTCAGCATTTCTCAGTTTGTCGTAAAAAATGGTAGGAAATTTTTTCTTGTTTTGTTTAAAAAAATTACTTGAAATATCTGTTGACCAAGGAATTTTAACCTCAAGAAATGCAAATAATTTTCTGACCTGATGGGTCCAATTGTATTTTGAATCGCGTCCATTAAGCTGAAGTGGCCTTATAAAACAAGTTTTGGGAAAACTATCGTCGCCCATTTGAAGAAGTTTAATTAGCCAGTTAAGGGTGCATTTGAAGATTGTATAAACAAGCTTCACTCTATTGGCTTCCAATCTGACGATCGCATCAGGGATTCTTCGTGGTGAATATAACAGTCTTTTAAAGAAGTTTGTTTGTACACTTTCAATAATGTCGTCATAGTCTAGACCCCATACTGGAAGACAGTTTGAAAGGGTGCTTATAACCAGAGAATCAAGTAATTGCGTTTTAGAAGACCATGAGTCTTAGATTTGCCAATAATAGACAGAACACTACAGGACGCCTGCCTAGCTGTGTCAGCGGATATGTTTGCCATTTGTCTAAAAAGGCCAGAAGATGAAAAGTGTACACCCAGGTATGTGTAGAATCTGACTAGTTCTATAGAATTAGTATTGTAATGAAAATTGATGGTACAAGTATGTGATCCATCTCTCGAAAAGCGAAAAATTTTGGTTTTGGAGACATTGACAGTAAGAAGATTTTGGTCCGAATATTTCTCTAAAATTTTAATTTTCTTTTTTAAGTCGGCTTCAAAATCCGAAAAAATAACTAAGTCATCACAATAAAGTAAAATGACTAGGTGTATGACGTTGTTTAAGTTTATACCTGTAGCTACATTTTTCCTAAAAAAATCCTCCATGTCCGCTATAAAAAGGGCAAAAATCAAGGGACTCAAGGACTCCCCTTGCAGGACTCCCTCACTAATGTCAATGGGATTTGTTAAGCCCTCAGCGGCAGGTAGAGGCAGTTTGATATAGAGATCTTATTATATTTATATAGGTAACAGAAATACCCAGAGAGTTAAGTTTTTGCCAAATTAAGCTATGATTTAATGAATCATTTGATTCATGCAGGTTTGTAGTCTACAAAAAGTGCAAAGACTTTACGTTTTGGTAACCTTAGAGGAAGATTTATAGCACTCGTCAGAGTAAAGACATTGTCTATACAACCTCTTGATTTCCTGAAGCCAGATTGAGACTCTGGAAGAAGAGTGCGCTCTTCGATGAAAGTGGTTAACCGGCTAAGTAAAAGTTGAGTAAATATTTTTGTCAAACTATTAAATAAAGCAATACTACGGTAATTAGCTGGGTCGTGTGTCTGTCCTTTTTTATGTAGGTTAACAGCTACTATTTGACTCCCACTTTGAGGGATGGTCTGAGTCTCCAAAATTTTATTGAAGAGGCATGTTACGTAACATATCCAGTTTGCTGGTATAAACTTAAAAAACTGATAAGGTATGCTATCTTTGCCAGGACTTTTATTATTTTTACACTTAGCTAAAATGCTGTAAATTTTATTCGAGGAGAATGGACTGTCTAGGTATGGATACCTAACATCAAAAAATTGGATATTGTCGATAAGTCTAGGCGGCTAGATGGTGCTATAAAAATTTTCCCATATGTTAGCTGAGAGCAAAATCCGGGGATTTTGTTTTCGAAATTTATTGACCGTGGTCCACAAAGTTTTAGGATCTTTGCTGTGCTTTAGTTTTGCTAACAATTCAGTTTGAAAATATTTCTTTTTATATTTAATGAGGTTTCTATACTGACGTTTAGAGTTTAAGTATTCGCGTTTTGATGACGTAGAAAAGTTTGTAGATTTGCAAATTTTAAGGGCTTTTTGTGTTGTTTTTTTTGATTGAGTCAGCATTGGATACTTTTGTACACTGTTGTGATTATAAGTTCTTTAAAAGATTTGAAATAAATACAACTTTTGGAGACAAGCGTAAATCTAATTTATAAGCATTCAGTTTTTCATTCTGCCAGTCGAATTTTACTATTTGCTTACTTGCTGCAGATATGCTTGCTTGCTTGCTTTTTCTTTTTATAGACTGGAAGTTAACCGTATTTTTTAGTTGTAAAAGAATTGGAAAATGATCGGACATTATTAATTGTGTATTTAATACTGTAAAATCGACAAATTCAGTCAAGGCAAGAGTTGAAAGCCATGCAAAGTCTATAACAGTGCCTCTCTTACTCGAATCTTTAGGTATATGAGTAAATTGTGCTTGTCTATCTGAACAAGATCTACCATTTACGACGTAAAAAGAATTATTGGACATACATTCATTTAATAAGCGGCCTCTGGTATTAAGAGTTTTATCTAACGAAGTTATATTTTCAAAAAATGACGTTAGAATCAGAAATTCTGCAATTAAAATCTCCGCCGATGACACATGGTATGTTTTTATAATTTTCTGTTAATTCCGACAGACAGTCCTGAAGTGAGTCTAATAAAATATATAGGTTACAATCAAGCTTAAAATAATTAGAACAAATAATTAAACTGTAATTTGTATAGGATATTAAAGAAATAGTCCACCGTGGTAGACTTATACAAGATTATATATTGTATCTATTTTTCAAAAAAATAGAGAGACCCGCACTTGCTCTACCTCGCGAATTTTCTTTAATTGCCGGAGAACTTATAACATTATATGAGGAAAGAAAAGCGGGTGACTCCACCAATTCATAAGTCAACCATGTTTCACTAATGCACAAAACGAAAAAATCGTTATCATATCCCTGAACAAAGTCCATGATATTGCGAAATTCTTCTGAGTTCCAAAAAATAATTGAGAATGGTTGCTACTAGCTCGTAGTTAAATTGCTAGAAGGTAAATCCAAATATTGCCTGTTTACTTTGATTCCATTTTCCCTGATAGGAGAGTCATCAGAGGATGATCTCGGCCTTTTATTGCTTAGTTCATTTGTCGAAATGATGTGTGGTATCTTTTTAATGTATATAATCACAAGATTGTTTTCGCCATTTTTTTGTCTCGTTTCGAGTTCATCCCTCAAAGATTTCAAATGTTTTAGTTGTGTTTCGGTAAGGTCTGATCTGATTTTTATATTTTAAAAATCGGTACTTGCTAGTTTAGATTTATTCGCTAACGTTACAAAGGCCTCTTGAGAAGAGCTTAATGTTAATTTAAGAAGGCGAATTTTACCTGGGATTTGTACTCCAAGGCGCAAAGTGTTGGTAGGTCTATTCGCTTGAGGATTTAGAATACTTAATATCATGATAACGTTTGTTAAATCATCGTTATTGTTGAAACTTTCAGGCAAACCGGCAATAATAAGGTTTTTTCCCGCCGATTGTGTTCCGTGATTTTGCTTTGCATTTTTTCTGCTGAGCCAAGTGTAGTTGAATCTCCTTCGAGCGCAACAATTCGGTCTTTAAGCTGGTTATTTTCAGATTTTAATTGGTCTATATCTCTTATGCAAACATTGATGAGATCAGACTGGGCAGATAAAAGTTTATTTACGGACTTAATGTTTACATTGCTTGTCTCAATTTTAGAGGTACAAGATTCAATGCTGAAGTTACAAGACTCGATTTTATTATTGCAAGTGTCTATTTTATTGTTGCAGTTGTCAACCATAGAACTGCAGGTCTCCATTTTACTATTACAGAGCGAAAGGGATTGTGACAGAGCCGATAATTCACTTATTATTGCTTTAAAACGGTGCTCTTCAATATCGGTCGAATTCACGGTTATCTCCCTGTCTAGACAAGGCTTGCAGCGCCAACCAAATGAAGCAACCTGATCATTATTCGTCGGCTGCGGTACGGCGCACACACCATGATAGAAGCGACTGCATTGTGAACAGCGTAGTGAACCTTGGGTGTCGTTCGGATTAATGAGTTTCGTGCATGCCGTACATTTACGCTTGGAGGGGGACACATCCAATATTAATAAAATCTAGTAGAATATTTTCCCTTTATAAAACAATAGAAATGTCTTTGAAAAACATGAAACAAGTTCATTAACTAATAAAGTGATTTTCACTTACTGTGATTACAGGTAAAAATACTTTGAATCACTCGTATTTAAACTAAAAACATCAAAAACTTGGTAATAAAACCGTAAACACAAGTAATTGCAACAGCTGATCAAGCGAAACTCCAGTTATAGTACTATTTAAATTAGTCACCCCCATCCATGGTGAGGGATATAATAATGGCGCTGCATTATGTCAGAGCAAGGAACAGAGATAGGTTCCATGTGGTTAAGATCCAAATATTCTTGCATGAACTTTGAATAGGCCTTAAATAAAGGCGGATCATTGAGCAAACGTCGCTCTAAGCTATGATATCTCTTTAATGCTATGGAGCGAGAGTCAGAAAAAAACGAATCTCCTTTGAGAAAAGGTAGTTTCACAAGAAAACACCCATTTAAAGTGCGGGAATGAGTTTCTCTAAAATAAATTTCAGCAGGGTCAGCTGTAAGGTTTTATTCAAATTTGGACTATCCTTGGTAAAAGTTACAAAATAATGTCCTACAGGATTAATTCTACCCATTACAATCCATCCAAACAAAGTATTGAAGACGATTGGTTCAAATGTCTCACCACAAATATTTTCGGGCAATAAGATTAGTGAGAAAAGATCCACCCCAATTAAGGCGTCAATGGGCCCAGGAATATGAAAAGTATCATCAGATATTTTTCAAATAGGACTACTTTTTTTGCGAAAAGGCAGTACTGGGCATAGATTGGCACACTTGAGGGAGTACAATGCACTCAATAGTAAAAGATAAGTCCTGGTTACGTACGGGACAGACTGTACAGGAAGTTATACCTTTTGAGGTCACATATGTAATATCACCTAGGCCATTAATAGGTACATCTAATTGAGAACGACTTAGACTCATTTTTTTAAAACCATCTCTCAGATAAAAAATTGCCTTTACTAGCACTGTCACATAAGACTCTGAGAGTGTGAAAGTTACCATGAACGTCCATGAAATTAACTTCTGCGGTTGCCAGAAGCGGAAATGAACCATTAGAATCGGTTAGGTTTATTGAGGCAGTAGCACAGAGCGCGGGATCATTTCTCAATTGACTATTTTGAGAATTTAGACCATTATTATTTTGAGCCACAGAGGGCTGCGGTGGCAACAAAGCGGGTTGTTGAGAATTTAGACCATTATTAATTTGAGCCACAGGGGGCTGCGGTGGCAACAAAGCGGGCTGTTGAGAATTTAGACTGTCCAAAATTCACTCGCCTTTGTAAATATACTTTTGGGTATAAGAATTTTGTTTTATTTTAATATTTTTCTCGCGTTTATACGTTCGTATTTGTCTTTAAGAATTTTGGCGAATGCGATTGAAAACTTTATTTTATTTTACTTTCTGAGCATGTTCAATTGCATCTTCGCGCACTCAACCAGTTGAATTTGTACATTGGGGGTGTGCGCGCTTCGATATATGACAATTGCTGTCGAAAAATCACTTCTGTGTGAAAGACGTCACGAACAACACGCTGCAAAAACAGGGGTAAGTGCATCTTCAACTGTTCGTAATTATTTTCAGTTCAGATTTCATAATTAATTAAATTATTCGCAGGTGATTGGTAAACTAATTTTATGAACCAGCAATCTAATTAATTTTTCGCTTTATACCAATCATTTTTGGCCCTACGAGCCGAACGCGTCTGAAAGTTTTTATTCGCTTCGCTAATAATAAAAGTATAATAGGTTTTTTTCATTTTTCAACGTGTTTTGGTTTTCCGTCTTTGACGATTTATAAATAGGTAATTTGTTTCGGAGAAATAAATTCAAGGTCATTGAATATGAGCTTATCATTCCAGTTTTTCTTTAACATTCTTTCCTAAAATGAGTAGTAGGTTTTAGGCAGGTTACATATACATAAACAATTGCACGTAATTTATCGGCATATGATATAGGCTTACCAGTAGGTCCTATCTGCATTTTATTTTATTACTGCTGCTTTAGTTTAGAACTTTTATTGCAGCTTTATGGGTGCCATAGTATTATTTATTGTGTAAAGAGGTTTATAATTTAAGCTTCTTACTTGCCTATATTTACAAATTATTGGGATCGCTAGTAGATAACTCGCTATTGCATGTCGCTAAGTTAATTAATTATAAATAAAATCTATATGTTTGTGGCGGATTCATTTTACAAACATATAATTAATTATCGCTAATTCGCACCGCGCAATTCCCCTTAACTATTAAAAATATTTCGCTTTTATTTATTAGTAAATATAAATAAATAGTTCGTTTTCGCTCTTATTAACTAACAAAGGTAAATAAATAATTCGCTATTTTCACCGTTACTTAATTTATAAAAATTTATTAATTCGCTAAAATAATATGGTTAAATTTAATTAAAAATTATATTATTAATAATTCGCTTTCCCTTTTATTTATTAGTATCACTAAATAAATTGATAATTTTACCAATAATTGATTTTAATAAATTGATTTTATTTGGCTAAATTGTTAAAAATACCGCGTAATATCCCTAAATTGCTAAAAATAATTAAAAATTTAGTTTTGCTTTTCTTTATTATACCCATCTGCATTAAATAAAGGATCATCATGTCCGCGGCTAAGATTAAATCGTATAAGACCCTTCGCACAATGTGTCATAATCAAATGAAAGAATTAAAAACTTTTGCTGACTCGGCTTCTGATGCTGACGAGACGGCTAAACTTCAGTTTAAAATTATGTACGCTCAAATTGATCAAGTGGTTAACGATTTTGCTAAATATCATCAAAATCTTATATCTTTAATGTCAGCGACCGACGATTTTGAAATTGATACCGAAGAAGGAGTGAGAAAAGACTTTGAATACTTACGATCTTACAATTACGCTAAGTATACCGCGCTGTTTGAAAAGCCAACACTGAAGGTTGAAACCGACGCATCCTCTGCTTCGGGACTATCTAGTGGTAATCGACCGCCAAACTTGACTAATTTGAAAGTTCCAAAATTTTCCGGCGATATTAGACAATTTAGAAATTTTATGGACATGTTTAATGCGCTAGTTGACAACACAAATATTTCGAATATAGAGAAATTTAACCATCTTTTAAACTCCCTAGAGGGACCCCCGCTAGCACTGGTGCAATGCACACCTTTAGCCGCCGCTAATTATTCAATTGCTCTCGAATCGCTAAAAAACCGCTACGATAACAAACGGCTTATTGCTTTTTCACATTTAAAAACAATGGATAATGTTCCTTACGTAACAAATTCTAAAAATTCAAAACAATTGCGCACACTAGTTGACGTATATAGTGAAAATCTCTCCGCCCTTAAGGTACTTGGTTTTCCCACAGATGATTGGTCTTTTTTGCTATACTATAATTTCAGTAAACATTTAGATCAGGAGACCATGACGCGATTTGAACTTGAACTTAATGATCCATCTCAAGTTCCTACTTTTGACGATTTAAAGAATTTTGTACTAAAACGATGTAACGCTATAGAAGCGGTAGAATTTTCAACTAAAACTGATTTTTCTTCACCTTTAAAAACAGACACAAAAAATAGATTTTCTTCTAATCAGTCAAAACCTAGACAAACTTCTGCATTTTTTGGTAATGCAAGTCGAAATAATAATACAAAGTTAAATAATTCAAATCAATCTTGTCTTTTATGTCAATCACGTGACCATAATATTTACAGATGCTTAGAATTTAAAAATAAAAATTCCTCTGAACGTTTTCAGTTAGCTAAAGACAACAACTGGTGTCCTAATTGTTTAAGTGGGCAACATAACCTAGCTTTATGTCAATCGCAGTCTGTTTGTCGTTACTGTCAATCTAATAGACATCACTCTCTTTTACATATTTTTAAAAATAACAACAATTACAGTCCACATACTTCTAACCGCACGAATCTTGAAAATAATTACAATTCTAATGTACGACCCCCCTTTTATAATTCGCAATACAATAACCCGCAAAGTTCTTCACAAAATAATTCGCCTGCTTTTAATGGTAATATCTCGCCTCAGCAAAATAATTCGCCAACCTCTCGCGCTTTTCAGCAACCGCCACAAACAGGTATGGAAAATTTACCTCAAAATTCGCAAACTACCTTAAATTACTTCTCCAATTCGCACGCTCAGAATACAATTTTATCTACCGCTATTATCGAGGTTATGGATTCTCGTGGCATTTTTCAAAAAGCTAGGGTTATTCTTGATTCTGGCTCAGAATGCAGTTACGTCTCTTTGAAGTTTTTCAAAAAACTTTCACTTCCACGCTATAGTTTATCCCTTTCTATTCAAGGATTAGGATCTATGAATGAAGTTACCTCTCAGGGAGGAGTAACTTGTATTATCAAACCGTATAATCAAACGGAACCACGCAGGTCAGTCGACGCTGTGATCTTACCCAAGTTGTGTTCGGAAATTCCTAGCACTTATTTAGGTAATATAGATACTTCTGATTTTCAAAATGTACCCCTCGCGGACCCTACGTTCCAAGAACCCGCTAATATTGATTTTCTTTTTGGCGCTGATATTTTTCCCTATATTTTACGCGAAGGGCGCATTGAGAATGGCCCCAACAAACCAATTCTTCTTAATAGTATTTTTGGCTATATTATTATGGGAAAAAATAAAAATAATAAAATTAAATCGCAATCACATTCAACCGCTTTATTTTGCTCTGTAAATGAAACCGATTCACTATCGCTAGACCACGCTTTAAAACGCTTTTGGGAATTAGAAGAGCTACCTAAAGCAAATTTTTGCTCGCCCTCCGATATTCTTGCCGAGAAAAGCTTTGTTGAGACTCACTGTAGAGACGAAACAGGGCGATACATGGTAGAACTACCTTTCCAAGATAATACTCCGCCGCAATTTGATTTTCATGCAACGCGCTCATTGGCTTTAAGAAGAATTTTTTCGCTTGAAAAACGCTTAATTTTAAATCCTAATATTTATAAAAAATATTCAGATACTATTCAAGAATATATTAACAATGATTATCTTGAAATTATTCCTGACGAAGAAATAAATAAAAACTCTTTTTACTTACCCCATCATTGCGTAGCCAAGGGTGACAATATTCGAATTGTTTTCGACGGATCGTCTCGTCCAAATCAAAATTCACCCTCGCTAAATGACACCCTTCTTACGGGGCCAAAACTTCAAAAAGAAGTTTTTGCTCTACTTCTCAGTTTTCGTATTTCTTCTGTGGTCTTTACTTGTGATCTTAAAAGCATGTTTACACAAGTTTTAATTGCCCCTATTCATAGGGATTTTCAAAGAATAATATGGAGATTCACTCCCAACGAGCCCATAAAAGACATGCGTTTTAAACGGGTCACTTTTGGTCTGAGCTCTTCTCCATATCTCGCTAACCGCGTCATTGCTCAATTAGCACAGGATGAAGGAAACAAGTTTCCTCAAGCTCGTGAGGTACTCAAAACCTCAATTTACGTTGATGATTTAATTTGTAATGCAAATAACCTCTCAGAAGCTAGAAATTTACGCGATCAACTTATAGAACTATTGGGAAACGGTGGGTTCGAACTTAGAAAATTTGCAAGCAACAATAAGTCATTTTTACAAGACCTTCCGGAGTCTTACTTGCACTCAAACTCGTTTAATTTCGATTCAGAATCTGAAACAATAAAAATTTTAGGCTTACAATGGATTCCTTGTAAAGATATTTTTACCTATCGCGTAGATCCATTGGAACGAGAATGTACAAAACGCACGATTCTGTCAGAAATTGCAAGATGCTTTGATCCACTAGGATGGCTCTCACCTCTGAGCCTGTTCTCCAAAGATCTATTGCAGCTTCTGTGGAAACAAAAATATGACTGGGACCAGGAAGTTTCCCCCTTTATACGCCAACGTTGGTTAAAATATAAATCTGAGTTAGGCCTTATTCAAAACTTTTCTTTACCGCGACGTTTTATTATTGATAATTTTACAGAATGTCAACTTCACGCTTTCTGTGATTCGTCAGAAAAAGCTTACGCTAGTATAGCGTATTTTCGCGTTTTACAAAATAATAAAATCTGCACTTTTCTCATTGCTGCTAAAGCAAAAATCGCTCCGGTAAAAACAATTTCAATCCCGAGATTAGAGCTAGTAGCCGCTGTTTTACTGGTTGATCTTGTTTCCGCAATTTTAAAAATTCTAGGAGATAAAATTAAAATTTCTAAAATTTTCGCGTGGTCAGATTCCACAATCGCTCTTAGCTGGATTAAAAATCCCCCTTATAGATACAAAACATTTGTCGCCAACCGGGTTGCGAAAATTCAAAATAAACTACCAGCTGCAATATGGCAGCATGTACGCACAAATGATAATCCCGCAGACTGTGCAACAAGAACTTTGTTGCCGTCAGAATTGTTAAATACGCCCCTTTGGTGGTGCGGTCCAGATTGGCTTTCAATGCCTGATGAGCATTGGCCACCAAGCATTTATTCTGAACCATTGGATTCGGACGAAGTTCTTGGTGAAGAAAGGAAAATAACTTTGGTCGCATTTACAGAAAACAAGTTTTTTGATATTCTTTTAAACAAATATTCTTCGCTTTCTAAAATTCAAAGGATAATCGCTATCTGGTATCGTTTTATCTGCTTTAAAAGAAATCTTGCTTATCGTACTGGACCCATAGTCCTGTCAGAACTTAATCTCGCTCTTATTTTTCTGATCAGGCATGTTCAAACAGTCACATTTTCTCAAGAAATCTCAAATATTAATGCGAAAAAACGCATTTCAAAGCCTTTTAGAAAGTTAGACGCTTTTCTTGATAATAAAAATATATTGCGGGTTGGAGGTCGCCTCCGATATTCTGATCTTTCATATGACCAGAAACACCCGATTCTTTTACCACGACAACATAGATTAACTACGCTCCTCATTGAACACTATCATAAATCTTATTTGCACCCAGGTTTGCAAACTTTACAGTTCTTAATTTTTCAAAATTTCTGGATATTATCTCCTAAGCGGGCGATAAGAACCGTTATCGCTAACTGTAAAAATTGTTGGCGACTTAATCCGAAACCTTTTGAACCAAAAATGGGAAACTTACCCAAATTACGCATATCTGCTGTCAAAAGTTTTACCGTAGTCGGTTGTGACTATGCGGGTCCAATATCCATATCATTAAGCAGAAAAGTTCGCGGAAATAAAACGCTTAAGGCTTGGATCTGCATATTCGTTTGCTTCTCTACCAAGGCTCTTCATATCGAATTAGTTTCGGATTATTCTAGCGAAGCTTTTCTGTGTGCTTTAAGGCGTTTTATGGCACGTCGAGGAAGGGTCTCAAAAATAATATCAGACCAAGGAACTACGTTTAAGGGTGCAAATAAGGAATTACAGATAATATTTAAACAAGCGGCAGCCGCGGAATCCATTGAGTGGTTTTTTCACCCCCCAGGGGCGCCACACTTTTCTGGATTAGCAGAAAGTGGAGTAAAGGCGGTAAAAACGCATTCGTATCGCGTTATCGGAAGCCAGATTTTAACGTACGAAGAGCTTTATACGGTCTTAGTACAAGTGGAAGCGCTATTAAATTCTAGACCATTGTCTCCTTTATCTAGCGACCCCAATGATTTGTCTGCGTTGACACCAAATCATTTTTTGACTCTAGAACCTGTTTGTAGTTTACCCGATCCTGATGTAACCAGTATCAAACTAAACCGCCTCTTTAGATGGCAGATGATCCAAAGATTACATCAGGATTTTTGGGCGCGTTATTCTAAGGAATATTTACATACACTGCAGCAGCGGTCCAAGTGGCTGGAACCCACTTGTCCCGCCCCTGCTATAGGTACTATGGTACACATAAAGTCGGATAATTTACCACCGACAAAATGGTCGCTTGGTAGAATTATTGCCCTTCACCCAGGTGAAGATCAAATCTCACGTGTTGCCACTGTGCGCACTGTCTCAGGAATATTTCAGAGACCTCTGGTAAAGCTATGTCCTTTACCGATGGACTTTGAACCTGAAAACATTTAAAAATTACATCAATGTAATTTTTAGGCGGGCAGAATGTCCAAAATTCACTCGCCTTTGTAAATATACTTTTGGGTATAAGAATTTTGTTTTATTTTAATATTTTTCTCGCGTTTATACGTTCGTATTTGTCTTTAAGAATTTTGGCGAATGCGATTGAAAACTTTATTTTATTTTACTTTCTGAGCATGTTCAATTGCATCTTCGCGCACTCAACCAGTTGAATTTGTACATTGGGGGTGTGCGCGCTTCGATATATGACAATTGCTGTCGAAAAATCACTTCTGTGTGAAAGACGTCACGAACAACACGCTGCAAAAACAGGGGTAAGTGCATCTTCAACTGTTCGTAATTATTTTCAGTTCAGATTTCATAATTAATTAAATTATTCGCAGGTGATTGGTAAACTAATTTTATGAACCAGCAATCTAATTAATTTTTCGCTTTATACCAATCATAGACCATTATTAATTTGAGCCACAGGGGGCTGCGGTGGCAACAAAGCGGGCTGTTGAGAAGGTGGAGTTTGCGGGGATTCAAAATGTAAAAGACTATGGTGGCGGCTATTCGGATTATTGCAAACAGAGCAACATTTATTAGAATTGCATTTTGATAGTTTATGTGAACTTAAACAATTTACACATAGACGATGGCGTTTGACAAGCAAGTATCGTTCATGAGGAGATTTACTAAGAAAAACAGTACGATTATACATCGAATGCCTAGATTGGCAGATCCCACAATTTTGTGAGTTGCCATTATTAGGATTCGGTGTATTAACATAAAAGTTATTGCAAGCAGGGCCTCAATTATAACTTCCTCTATTATTTAAGCGTGAGCTATGAGAAGATTTAGTCGAAGGCTGAACTGAGCCACCGCTTTTTGATTTATCATCTTGGGTACAGATCAACGTATCTAATACCTTACAACGATTATTTAAAAATAATTTTAATTGCATGTAATTGGGCATATCAAATTTGGCATGCTCCATTTTAAAACTCTGCGAGGTATCTGAATCGATTTTTAAAAGTAATAAATTGAGAAGCACAAAGTCCCACTCTGCAGTAGGAAAATTCAATAATTTTAAAGCTTCCACGTTCTCGCAGAATCTATCTACTAAATTACGCAAAGCATGATTCTGAGGGCTTAAAATTTTAGGTAAATTCAATATTTCATGAAAAGAAGTTGTGACCAATAACCTACGATTATCGTACCCCTGCACCAAAGTATGTTACGCAATAAGGTAATAATCATCAGTTATCGGAATATTTTTTAACAAGCCAAGAGGCTCCCCAGAAACCAAAGTAAGAAGCAACTAAAACTTTTGTGCGTTTGAGAAATGAGCTGCATGATGCACAGAACTTTGATATAAATCAAAAAATGTGGGCCAGCTTTTTAAATGACCTGAAAAATAGGGTATATCCAATCTAGGCATATTAAAATTAACGTGCGGGGCACTATGGTGCTCTGTTGGTGATGGTGGAACCGACAAACTGATTATAATGTTCGTCAACCTCAATTCGAATTTCATCTTGTTGATCTAAAGCAGAATCCGTCATCTTTTTATCCGAAATAATATCTAAATGCAACTTATTAAATTCTAAAAGAGAATAACGAGCTTTAAATGCAATAATTTTTGACGGATCTGACGAGGCTAACAAGGACAAATCATACAACTCTTTGATCCTTTTTATAAAGACTTTCCGTTTATTTATTTTCGAGCTGTCCGACATTTTTAATATGAACCCTGTATATTATATTATTAAATAAAATTTAATTAACGTGTGTCCTATGCCACCAAATCACCAAATACCAACAATGCAAAAAAAACCAAAAAATAAGGGAGCGTATTAAAATTTTAAAAATAAAATTCCCAGGCAAGAAAAAAACTATAAGAAAATAATTCCTTATCTAATTTATTTCGCGATCGGCCGATGCACATGTGTGTACGGTCACTTTATCCTATTGTAGGTATTTAAAATTCCAATAAAACAAACATCTTGTTTGCCGATCGATTTAGTTTTAAAATGCAAAGTGCACAAAACAAAAATATATTTTTGAAAATAGTTAAATAAAACATAATTGCTGTTCAAATCCGGCTCGAAGAACCATGAAAAAAACCCAAACCCAAAATGGCTTTTGGATCCTTTTTATGGGATCGCGGGTGAAACAAAATAGACCGGTTCGAAAACAGGAAAAATAATTTCCGCGGTGAACCTTCAAGCTAGTAAAATATTGGCCTACCTTCTATGCTGCAGTCGAAAATCGAAAGAGGTCGAACACAGGGCATTTCCCTCGCTCTTGATGTTCTCGCCATAGTTTCAGATTGGGAGAAACTCACGCGACTATGCGCGAAAACTGCGGCCAATAAAGGCACCCAAAGGTTCACATACATATAAGTATATTATAATAAAG
This sequence comes from Aspidapion aeneum, assembly GCA_963576565.1. Taxonomy (NCBI): domain Eukaryota; kingdom Metazoa; phylum Arthropoda; class Insecta; order Coleoptera; family Brentidae; genus Aspidapion; species Aspidapion aeneum. The sequence goes on from OY755040.1 coordinate 72,536,004, forward strand.
CGAAAAAAATGTAATAATAATTAGTTTGAATTATAACTAATTACCGAATCGGCAAAAAACATAAAAGGTAAAATTCAATCCTTTATTCCTAGATAAGGAATAATTTTATTAAATTTATCCAAAATCCAACAGCTTCTGTCCGGTGGATTTTATATATTTTTAACCATCTAGAGCCAAAACCCAACCTAAGTCCAAAATTTCATTCAAATGGGGCAAGCAGTTTTTGAGTTATGAGACATAAGGCGACGGTGCGACAAAAAAATAATCTGAAACGCAAAGATTTATTTTGGTTGCGCGGTTTTTGTACTTGCGTTGTAAAAACCTTGCGCGGTATTTTCCAAGTGATAAGATGCAGGGTTTTTGACTATGTGCGGTAACTTTTGAACGGTATATTGTGCTGCGCGGTTATGGCGTGTCCTGTATATTTTGCACAATTAAAACCGCATATAAAAAAACACCGGTTGATTATTAAAATTTAAGAAAATATTCATTTTCAACCCTAACCCAATCTGTCGATATTACGATATAAACTATTGGGTTTAAAAGTTAATAAATTATAACTTTTTTGTAAGGTAAAACCACATAAAGCTTCTAGATCAAAAACTACAACAGTTAAGAGTGACAAAAGTTAGTATGTTTCATCTTGCATGCATGCAAAAAGGTTTTATTCCAAAAAACAAAATCTAAATAAAGCAAAATAGGATAAAATGTTTTTACCGTAATCGTATAAAACACACCAGCAACCGTCCAAAACTCCTTAAAATTGAGGTTTCGGACGGTTACATTTTGTTTCGAACAATTTTCTTAATATTTTAGGGAATTTTTTTAATTTGTTTGCCGAGACCTTTTGCCAAAAAAGCGATTTTCTTGTTTGTTTCATACACTATCGAAGAAATTTTACGTTTCGGTCATTACACATTTTTTCAGTCACTTGTCTTTTTTATTATTTCTAAAAATAAGTAGTAATTGTTTGTGCAACTTTAATTTTAAATTCAAATTTGGCGCCAAATTCCCGTATTCGGAAAACCCACACATTTTCAATTTTGATTGGCACAAGCAAAACGCCAGCGCCATCTTTGAAAAATTAGTCTGCGCGAAAAGGCGTAATTCTATCGAGATCACCACGCAGCAGCGTGATAAAATTCTATTAACCAAAAAATCCAATAACATTCTTTTGAAAATCAAACTAAAACATTAAAAATGATTCGAACCAAAGTGTCATTCTAGTGTGAATCGACTGCAATGACTGGGCCAGCGAGAGGAGCTCCTCTGGACGACGGAAACAACTATCAAGGTGAGTGCCAATCCTCCATATTGTCTTTGTGTGGCTCGGAAAAATTAATATTTTTACATCGTCTTTTTAACAATTTTTGCACCTAGACTTTATAAAACGACCAGCGCGTCTACAGTCCCGCGGCTCTACCAATCATCAACCTCAAATCACCAACATTTTCTGGTCCCTCGACCCAGATAGTTTTTTAAAATTTGTTTGCTAAAAATATTAAAGATTTTTTCGCCATTTTGGCTCGCTTAGTTGCCGTGTCCAGTTTAGGAAGGAGGTGTGTTCCACCCACATTTCATCGCAGCCCAAATTTGCAATTCGTACGTCGTTTGTTTTGATTCAAACATCCAAATTTGTTTAAATAGATAGTTATTTTCAAAACAACAAAAGTGCTTGTGAGTTGCCCATGTCTTATTTTACCGGTAAACAAACACATCTAGTAGGAACTAGTATTTACCTGTAAATAATCAGTATTCGTTCGATCGCAGTTCGGTACGGTTGTATTGCATCGTACCTGCGTAATAGTGCTAACGAGGTCAAGTCGAGGTTTGTTTTGTTTATAATAAACCGCGCGCGCGAAAAATCTGTGTTAAATATCTATAAACAATGTTTATTATAAATAATATATCATGTTTAAAAGCAAAAAAAAGTGTACTATCACCTGTGAAGCTTGTTTTAAAAATTAGCGAAAAGCCCAAACAAAATCAAGAAAAAATGGATAATGCCGAATTATTTCAGGATAGCCATGCTAGAACACAAAATGAAGAAATTTTATATAGCGAATGGAAAAAAATCCCAAAACAAAAAAAAATCACTTAGTGTACAAGTGGATTATCTCCGGAGTCAACTGGAAAGTATGCAAAAAAAATTTGCAGATTTAGAGACAAAAGTCACTAAAAAAGAAGAGTCTAAGATGGACTACATTACTGATGAGGACGATCTAGCAAGAGAAACTGAGTGGATCAGACAAAAAGGAAAAGGTTGGAAAAAACGTCGAATGGATACTTCACTCTCACCACCACAAAAAAGCTCGGGCACTGGGGAGCCCTCTAATAAAACACAAAATAAAGAACCCCCTACTAAGGGTAAAAAAGCTCCATTACCTCCACCGACTATGGTAAATGGCGTAAATAATTTTAATGATATTTATGAAAAGTTAAATATCATACAAGGAGTTAAAATAAAAGTTTTAAATAACGAAAATAAATGTACAAAACGCAGACAGCTATCGGCTGGTTACTAAAATGCTTAATGAAATAAATTATCAATGGCACTCATACGAAAACAAACAAATAAGGCCAATTAGAGTAATAGCGAATAGACTACACTTCTCATGTGACCCACAAAAAATTGTAGCTGATCTACAAAAAAAAAGGTTTTAAGGCACTGGAAGCCAGCAACAAACTGAAATGGAGAACAAGACAACCTCTTAACATGTTTATGCTCACATTTAGCCACGATGAAGATATCAACAAAATTTTTGAAATTTCCAGTATCCTTGGGATTGAAGTGGAAATAAAAGCACTAAAAACCTCAAAATTAGTCCCTCAATGCAAAAGATGTCAATCTTATGGACACACGCAAAAATATTGCGCTAAAGAACCACGTTGCGTAAAATGCACGGGGAAACATCTTACTGTAGAATGCCCTAAACCAAAAGAATCTGAGCCAAAATGCATCCACTGTGGAGGCAAGCATCCTGCTAACTACAAAGAAATACAAAAATTGAAAAATAAACCTAAGAAACCGGATCTTACACCAAACGGGAGTACAAATAGACAAACCCAACAGACAAGAAACACAGTCACACAAAACTCTGTGACAAGGACATACAGCCAAGTAGCAGCAACAGCTACTATACCTGATATTAATATCAGTAGTCAAACTACTATGGAACTAACACTACAATTAATTTTGGAGAAATTGAACAAACTTAATGAACGATTAACTAAACTAGAAAGTAGCAATAACGGAGCTACCAATATGCCTCAAAATGGTCAGTAATCTTAGAATTCTAGCTTGGAATGCCAATGGTCTCTTGCAACATCAGCAAGACTTGCAAGTTATTCTAGACATAGAAAAAATTGACGTCTGTCTTGTGTCAGAAACGCATTTCACTAACCAGTCTCACATTAAATTTAAGGGTTATAAAGTGTATCATACAACTCACCCTAGCAATACTGCACATGGGGGAATAATTAAAGAAAATATATCACACTATGAGGAGATGGGATATAAAACCATAGAGATTCAAACTACATTAGTAAGTGTAAAAACCAAAACATATACACTAGTCATAAGTGCTGTCTATATACCACCAAGGCACTTACTAAAGAAAAATCAATATCTTAATTTTCTCAGAAAATTAGGAAACCTTTTTATAATTGGAGGTGACTTTAATGCAAAAAATACCTACTGGGAATCTAGACTGACGAATTCTAAAGGAAAAGAACTTTTGCAAGCTATTAGTGAATATCAATGTGAGCCAATATCAACTGGTTAGCCCACATACTATCCAACAGATCCAAGAAAAATTCCAGATCTAATTGATTTTTTTATAGTAAAAAATATATCTTTAAGTTTTGTAAATATAGAAGAAAGTTTTGATTTACTCTCAGATCATTCACCTATTATTCTAACTCTTAGTAAAAACATAATAAAGAAAGAAGCAAATATCTCACTAGTTAATAAACTGGCTGACTGGATTAGTTTTGAACAAAGTCTGTCAGAAAAAATAAAGCTATCAGTACCATTGCAAAAGCCAGAACAAATCGATAAAGAAGTTGAATATTTTGTTACAAAGCAAAACAAGCAGTTTGGGAAAACAGTCCAAAACCAAAGAGAATTTTTAAGGGAAAAAACTATCCAAAGGAAATTAGAGACCTTATATTGAAAAAAAAGAAACTAAGAAGAAAGTAGCAGCAAAGCCGTAATCCTCGGGACAAAACAAATCTCAACAGCATGACGCAGCGCATTAGGCGAGAAATTCTAGTAATAAAAAATGAATCTATTAACCATTTTCTTAATGAACTTACAGATGATAAAAATACCTACTATTCCCTTTGGAAAGCAACCAAAGATTTTAAAAGACCAATTATCCAAATTCCACCCATACGAAAATCTAACAACCAGTGGGCAAAGAGTGACAAAGAAAAAGCAGATATTTTTGCAAGTCATTTAGAAAAAAACATTTCAGCCCCACGAAACACCGGATGAAAACTTTCAATTAAATGAACCCCATCAACTCGAAGACCATATTAAGCTTACATCACCAAAAGAAATATTAACAGAAATCAAAAATATTAATTCGAAAAAACCAACACTGGGGTTGGTGCAAGAATTATTTGCCAGCTTTTGGCTACTTTTATATTTTAATATTATTTTTAATTTCAAATTTCGCGGGGTATATGCATATGACTTATACCCGCACCGAGACACGCGCGAGTCTGCGCGAGGAGTCGCAATCGGAAAAACGAGAAGAAGTACAAGAAACGCCGTGGTGCTACAATTTTCCCGTTTTTCCTATCTTCCAAGCGACCAAAACGACTGCAACTAGATGAAAACTAAGGTAGGTGCACTTTAGATATTTTATATGCATCGTTTTTACTGATTTCCTTTCAATAAACTTTACAATTACGTTTTTCAATTTCTTATCTCAAAATATTGGGTATTTCTCGAATGAGTGGTGTAAGTGGTGAACCAGCCAACCTAAACTCAACCCAACTGACGTTTGCACCCTCATTGGATGGTCCTTCTAACCGGTTCCTTTCAATTTACATTTTCAGCAGTTATCCTGTAACGTTCCAAACTTACAAATTTCCAAAATTTTCCGTTTTCGGTGAGATTTTTCGTATTTTCTTAAGTCACGTGTGTTAAAAATATCAACTCGGGTGAATTATATATCGAATATCGAATATACCTATGGAATTAAAAGGTATAGTCGACCAATACAGTATTGAAAGCCACGCGCGTGTTATTTGAATTACTTGACTTGGGTTACACTGCCGGCATAGGTCGACATACTTGACCGCGGACTCCGATAATTTTGGAAACAGCCTGTATAGCATAGGGTATATAGCACTCGGCTCGTGATCCGCAGGGCATGGGCTCGAGACTCATTTAACACAAAACTTTTTTTCTTTACTAGTTTGGTAATTGGAAATATCAGAGGATAGTTAGTACAAACAACCTTAATTAAAATTTACTAATTACTAATTAATAAATAATTAAAATAAATTAAAAATTCTTTAATTTAATGAAATTTTATTAATTATTTTTCCTTCATTTTATGAACTAAAATTGGATTTTTAAAGCGTTTTAGAAGTTTTAACAAATCTTTGGTTTTAAAAAAAAGGTAATTTTCAAAATCAAAATGTCAAATCCAAAAAAGACATTATTGCTAGAGAAGCGTGCTATTTGTTTAAATCAAATAACCGAATCGAATGAGGTCGCGAAACAGGCGAAGGCAGACTTTTCGTTCCAGTTCCTCTTCAAATCTAGGTACGAGGATAATGATGAATGTCATCAAAAGTTTTACGCGTCTCATAACCAAATCATCGGATCCCTCGAGGAATTGGGACTCGATTTTGATGAACAGGACAACATAAGAAAAAGATTCGATTTACTTTTTTATGAATGTCGTGGCATTTATTATGATATTTTTCGAGCCAGCAATATTAATTTCGTTTCACTAAATACTTCTGCCAATTGCCCTAGGTCAAATTCTAGATATTTTCCTTTACCCAAGTTGGCTAGTTTCGATGACAACTATAAGAATTGGCAACATTGGTTTGTTATATATATATATATAAGGTGATGATTAATGATAGCGGCTTGGGCGATATAGAAAAGTTTCAGCACTTACGTAGTTCAGTGACTAACGAAGCACTTAGTCTGGTAAAAACAATTCCGTTATCTGATAGCAATTATCATATTGCATATGAGGCTCTAGTCAAGAGATATCAAAATAAGCGTCTCATAGCTACGACTGCTTTAAATGCTATGAATTCCGTTTCGGTGAAAACCAGTTCTGCGAAAGAGCTCCGTTTTATGTTAGACACCTTTCCGAGAACTTAGCCAAATTGACCGAACTCGGTTTTCCTACGAAAGAGTGGAACTTTCTTACATTTAATCAATTGCTTTCCAAGTTGGACGTTAAGCTACGCACAGAGTTTGAGCTATATTATAGCAGAGAGAAAAGCCAAGTCGAAATTCCTTCTTACACTGACTTGTACAGCTTTATAGCCTTGGAGTCTGTCCAACATATGCATTCAATTAGTAAGCCCCCCTCTAGTTCAAATCATGCTAAGCCCCTGAATAATAATCAGCGGAACTTTAGTCACAATAATTATCCTAAAAATACATCAACTTCATTTTTCAATAGTACAGTTTCAAATAATTCAATTCAACCAAATAAACCGTTCAATTCAAATGTCAAATGTCATTTGGGCCAGTCCAATCATGTCCTAGCCAGAAGTCCCAGCCAGATGTCCCAATTTCCTAAATAAAAATTCAGAAGAAAGACTTTCTTATGTAAGGCAAATTAACTTATGTGAAAATTGCATGCATTTTTCTCATCAAACAAGGAATTGTTCTTCTTCTTATAGCTGCAGAGGGTGTGGCCCTAAACACCACAGTTTACTGTGCCCCCACCCCCGTCAGAACAATACACGTGTTCAGCAGGGTACAAATACTAGTACTCAGGAAAATCCTTACTTTTTTTCTGTTTCACAAGGTACTTCCTCAACCAATTGTCACGCCTCAACTATTCCCAATCAATCTACTTTTCTACTTTCAACAGTGGTAGCTGACATTTTGGATTCTAGAGGAAATTACCAACCCGTGCGGATTTTGGTAGATTCAGCATCTGAAGCCAATTTCATTTCGGAAAAATGCCCTAATAGACTAGGTCTCCCCAGACAACAATTTTCAATTTCCATTCAAGGTCTAAATCAAAAGGCATCTTCGACTACCAAAGGCAAAACTAATTGCATTATTCGACCGCAGGGAAGAATAGATCCTACCGTTTAGTTTGAGGCTTTAGTATTGCCTCAATTATGTTCCAATATTCCCTCTGTTTCTATAGATTCTAGTCAATTGGATCATATTCGGAACATTAAACTTTCAGACCAAACTTTCAACATACCTAGCCCCATAGATATTTTACTCGGTTGTGAATTATTTCCTTAGATTTTAAGAAATGGAATCATCCATGGTAAACAAGGGCAAGCTAGCGCTTTTAACAGTGTTTTCGGTTACGTCTTGATTGGTAAGGTAGACGCTGCGACTCAATCCAAGCCAAGTACAGTCGTTAGCTGTTATACATCTTTAGAACCGCCCATAAAGTTCACAGCAGCCCTGAAGATATTCTATGTGAATAAATCTTTTCGGACATAGTATCTCGTAACGAATCAGGTAGATTCATAGTTTCATTACCTTTCGTTAACGCAGAGCCTACTTTAGGTGATACTTATCCTATTGCTGTAAAAAGGTTTAAATCGCTCGAATTCCGACTTCTTAAAGACCCTGTGCATTATGAAGCATACAAAGACTTCAAGAAGGAATACATATTATCAAATCACATGATTTCAGTCCCTACACCTAGTTCCAAAAAAATCTTAGACTGTTCATATTTCATTCCCCACCATAGTGTTTTCAATAGGGGAAAAATCGCTGCGTTTTTGATGCTTCACAAAAGGGTCCTAGGGGTTTATCTTTAAATGATACATTGTGCGCAGGTGCTAAACTTCAATCTGATGTCCGCGAAATACTTCTGAAATTCCGATATCATGCTGTAGTGTTTACTGCAGATGTTGTTAAAATGTTTCGACAAATTCTTGTCACACCTGAGCACACACGATATCAGAATATCTTATGAAGATTCTCTGAAACCGATCCCATTCAAACCTACTCTCTCAGAACTGTTGTCTATGGTCTTAAATCATCACCTTACTTGACTATACGTACTTTACAGGAATTGGCTAGATTAGAGTCTAAAAACTTTCCTAATGTTTCGTCGATGACGTTTTAAACGGCCATAATTCCGTAGTTTTGGCCATAGATCTACAGCAAGAACTCATTTTACTATTACGTCGTGGTGGATTCGAGCTCAAAAAATGAGCAAGTTACAAACCAGAACTTATTTCATCATTTCCAGAGACGGACACACAAATGTCTATTTCTTTCGACAAAGCAGAGCCTAATTTTGTCAAGGTGCTTGGTCTCGAATGGAATCCAGTGACAGATTCATTTACATATCTTGTTATACCTGACGATAACCCTTGCACTAAACGTGGAATCCTTTTTCAAATAATGAAAATATTTGACCCGTTAGGTTTCTGTTCTCCAGTGTCCTTACTGGCCAAGCATCTGATGCAAGATTTATGGAAGGAAAAGATAGAGTGGGACTCTCTTCCGCCCCTTCATATCATAAATACTTGGAATCAGTTTCGCATGGAGCTCCCCGAACTTTCTAATCTTCATTTACCTAGACGTCTTACAATAGACAAACCTACTCGCATAGAATTACACGGATTTTCCGACGCTTCAATGGTTGGTTATGCAGCCACAGTTCGTATTGAAGCATCTTCTGGCGAGCTGTTTACTTTTCTTGTTATGGCAAAATCTAAAGTTGCACCACTTAAAACGGCTAGTCTCCCAAGACTGGAACTCTTGGGCGCTACCCTACTCTGTGATCTTATCTCTTTCATTCAAGCAAGTTACGCTGAAACTTTGATGTTTTATGAAATTTGGGCGTGGTCTGACTCACAAGTGGTCTTGCGCTGGTTATCTGATTCTCCCCATAGATGGGTTACATTCGTCGCTAATCAGCTTGCTAGCGACCGCTTAGTATCCAATCTATCCGGTATAAAACTGTGGGCTTGGCGACGCTGCCACATCACAAACCATTCACGATGTTTCCAGGAACACTTTTCAGGACATTTTGGACGTTCGTTTATGTATATTTTCGAGGATATTAGGACAATGATTTCTCTTCCGAACCTCTTCTTCTTCAAGGATTAGCTAGCTTTGTAGCACGAGGACATATTTGGGTCCACGGTTTGACCAGGAACAACTGGGGCTCCGCCCACTTTGATATCTTACTACTTTAATCGGAGAAGATAAAATAAATACAAGTCATGCAATTTTGTAAATTGGGGATAACCGAGGGATAAAAACCAGGACTAAAAGAATAAACAAAATCGTATTTTGATATTATATAAATTAATATATAATCATAGTTAAATAAAGTTAATATCTAACTCAGTTAGTCGAATTGAAGGGTTATGTAGGCTAGTGGTGAGCAAACTTAACATCTGAGCACTCTTGTGCCGAGTTTAAGCAATAGTTCAATGTGTATTTTTAGGTTCAAGTTCAGAAACAACTTTATTAATGTAAAAATGTTTTACAAAAATGGCGTCAAAATATATGAATCTTGGAGAAAAGATATATAAAGAGCAAAGGAAACTTTTGAGTAAAACTATAACTAAAATACAACTAAATTCTACACTTAGTATGGCTTTACTCATATGGAAATTGGTCGAGTGTTCGAATACTCCTTTGATGCATGCTCTGATCTCCAGTAATTGATTTTACAGTTGATGGTTTCAATACTAAACTTCTTATAGTCTAACTGGTTATTTTTCTCCTACTTGCTTTGTTGGCAGGGGTCCGTTTGACATTTGTTTTGGTCTGTGCATGTGCGTCTCGAAATCCTTGTTTATAAAAATACAAGTCCGTAGAAATAAATCCAACAACACCTCAATGCGCAGAGGACGCGTTTGGGATTTTCCCTTGATTGATGCTGCCCCCTAAAGACCTGTACCCGGAATGGGACAACTGGGCTCCGCCAACTGGGCGCCGGGCCAACTCGGCGCCGCTAACTGGGCGCCGGCCAACTCGGCGCCGGACTAAAATTTTTTGTGCTAGTGTCCTTCGTCATTGGCTAGTTTGAAAATGACGGGGTTTTTGGTAGGCTTACAAACTTGATGCTAGTGGATTTTTTGGTTGAGAGTGTTTTTTATAAATGGGTTTGCATCCTTATTTAAATTTGACCGGGTAAATTTGGTTGGTACTGCGCCCCACTCAAGTTGGGGAAGGGTTTCCGGCATCTTCATTTTTTTTTCTTGACAAAGTGTCATTTCTCTTTTCTAAAGAATTGACTGGGTCGTTGAAAGTAGGTTCTTCCCAAAGACTGTGAAGCGTGAGTCTGTCGTTGGCGTATTTTAAGTGACGGCTCACATCCTCTGATTGAGGGACTCAAGGCGACCTGCGCCATTCCTACAGATAAGCGTTGGTAAGTTCGACTTTTTTTTTATTATTTGAGGATTCTTCAAGATAATATTTGCCTCCCAAATTGTAACTGTTGTTCGTGTGAAATGTAATTTTTCTACAAAAGATGTGGGGAATTTTTGGAGTTTTTTTTTATATTTTTTTTAAACCATGTTTTGGATAAAAACTATATATTGTTTTTCTCCTTTGTCTACAGCACTGTCCACTCCATCAACGGGACGGTTGTGCTGGTTGCTGGTGGAACAAGGTTCGAGCCAGTTGTAACCCTGGGAAAGGTACGTAGGGTTGTTTTAGATCATCTGTTGAAATCTGCTTTATTTTATTGGGGGAAACGCGTGCAAAACCGACGAATTCCAGGAAACTGAAATATTTCATTTTCCACAGGGTTTTACGCTCGGGCAAGGATCCAGCAATCGACTTGAGACCCTGTGCAGCCCCAGCATGATGTGCTAAGCGAGCACTAGGGAAGGCGCGGGCAGAACGAGGCCCGGAGTAACAAGAGATGTCTGAGAACAACACCTTCACGTTTACAACATAGAACACCATTTTATTTATAAAAGAACGACCAAACCAAGGTAGTAGCAAACCATTTAGATATAATTTTTTTCCATATATTTTTTTTTGTTAATTATAACCTTTGCATTTCTTGTAAACGCAAGATAAAGGTATGACGTCATAACCACCATTTTGCGGCGTAACTAATTTAAATTTTACTGTGTAATCAAAAGTGCCTTGCTATTTTATAGGAGTTTTTATTCAACTGCGTCCAAATCATGTTTTTAATTCTTTAAAGTTTTTAGTAGGGAAAACAGGTTTTAATTTTTTTTTAAAGGAAATGAAAACACATTAATGTAAATTTACTTCAATTTTCTTTTTGATTTATAGGTGGAAGGACCTCCAGACATGGTCTTTTTAAGTTTTAAATATGTGACAGAAATAGTGTGTTTTTGTATCAATTTTTTTTTTCCATGGGTTACCTACTACTAATGTTATTTTATTATCTCCTGCTTGTGATAAAATAGAAATTGTTTCGCCAATTAGCTTTTTAGATTTCCTCGTTTTGAATAAAAAGTGCAGTCAATTTATTTTATATAGGTCAACAACATAGTTTTTGTAGGTTTTAATATTTTGTCGGATATCACCACTTGGAAGTTGGAATATTTTTACAGGGTTTCACACAAATTTCTTTTGGCTGGGTTGTTTTAAAGTAAATACAGTCGAACCTCTATAACTCGAACCTAAAGGGACAACCAAAACAGTTCGAGTTATGGAGAGTTCGAGTTATAGAAACTCGAGTTACTTGGGTTAAAATACATGTGAAAAGTGCAGGGACCGCTTAAAAGGTTCGAGTTATAGAGAGGTTCGAGTTATAGAGGTTCGAGTCAGAGAGGTTCGACTGTATAGCCTAACAGCTGGTAATTTTATTTAGTTGAAAGTATAAATTAATAAAAATGAATGAAAAGGAAAATGAGTTTATTCTGCATTGGCATTTTCTTCTCTTGTCTTTTGTGGACGTAACTGTTGATGGCATTTAACATCTACTATAGTTATAGTGTACGTGCGAGCTAATAAAACTAAAACCTGAAATATATTTTATTCAACTCCAGACTAAATTACCTTTTGTTGGATACCACACAAGCCATGTTTTGACTTAAAGTCAAATTTTTGAAATCTACCCCCACCCTTAAAAAAACAAAAACTAAAGTGTATTTTGTTTAACTGCAGACTTAATTACCTTTCGTTTGATATCACACACGCCATATTTTCACGTAAACTCTAATTTTTGAGATCTACCCCCACCCTTTTTGAAGAAAACAAAACTAAAATGTATTTTGTTTAACTCCATACTCAATTACCTTTCGTTTGATATCACACACGCCATATTTTCACATAAACTCTAATTTTTGAAATCTTCCCCCACCCTTTTATTTGGTTTGTGCTCGGTGGATTTTCTTCATTTTTAAATGGGACCATTTCGACCCAAGACCCAGCCCAGGTACTAAATTTCATTAAAATCGGCCTAGCGGTTTTTGAGTTATACGCGTTGGTCGTTACAGACAGACATACAGACATACAGACATACAGACATACAGACATACAGACATACAGACATACAGACATACAGACATACAGACATACAGACATACAGACATACAGACATACAGACATACAGACATACAGACATACAGACATACAGACATACAGACATACAGACATACAGACATACAGACATACAGACATACAGACATACAGACATACAGACATACAGACATACAGACATACAGATATACAGATATACAGACATACAGACATACAGACATACAGACATACAGACATACAGACAGACAGACAGACAGACAGACAGACAGACATACAGACAGACAGACGGCGCGACAAAAAAGTTTCAAAATCATCTGAAACGCAAAGATATATAAAAAAATTTGAAATCGGAGCAACTATTTTTTTCTCGAAAAAATTAGGATCACCATAGCTCACACTACTATAGTATAGTATATGTGTGAGCTAAAACGTTTTGTTTTCGAGGATACTGGTATAATATGAATTATTTTTATTTTTAAGTAAAAATATGACGTGTGTGATATCAAACGAAAGGTAATTGACTCCGGAGTTTAACAAATAACATTTTAGTTTTTGCTTTTTTTAAGGGTGGGAGTAGATTTTAAAAATTTGAGTTTAAGTCAAAACATGGCTTGTGTGGTATCAAACAAAAGGTAATTTAGTCTGGAGTTGAATAAAATATATTTCAGTTTTTAGTTATATTAGCTCACACGTAAACTATAACTATAGTACCTAGTGTGAGATTAGGGGCCCATATATTGGCAGAGTATTTTTATATATCTTTGCGTTTCAGACGATTTTGAAACTTTTTTGTTGCGCCGTCTGTCTGTCTGTCTGTCTGTATGTCTGTCTGTCTGTCTGTATGTATGTCTGTCTGTAAAGACCAACGCGCATAACTCAATAACCGCTTGGCCGATTTTAATGAAATTTGGTACCTGGGCTGGGTCTTAGGTCGAGATGGTCCCATTTCAAAATGAACAAAATCCACCGAACACAAGCCAAATAAAAGGGTGGGGGGGTCGATTTAAAAAATTAGAGTTTATATGAAAATATGGCGTGTGTGATATCAAACGAAAGGTAATTGAGTCTGGAGTAAAACAAAATATATTTCAGTTTTTTTAAGGGTGGGGGTAGATTTCAAAAGTTAGAGTTTACGTCAAAACATGGCTTGTGGGGTCTTAAACGAAAGGTAATTTAGTGATTTAGTCTGGATTTGAATAAAATATATTTCAGTTTTTAGTTATATTAGCAATTAAGTATAACTATAGTACCTAGTGTGAGCTTAGGGGCCCATATATTGGCAGAGTATTAGCTCACACTACTACTATACTATAGTATTGTGAGCTATAGTGATCCTAATTTTTTCGAGAAAAAAAAAGTTGCTCCGATTTCAAATTTTTTTATATATCTTTGCGTTTCAGATGATTTTGAAACTCTGTCTGTCTGTCTGTCTGTCTGTCTGTCTGTCTGTCTGTCTGTCTGTCTGTCTGTCTGTCTGTCTGTCTGTCTGTCTGTCTGTCTGTCTGTCTGTCTGTCTGTCTGTCTGTCTGTCTGTCTGTCTGTCTGTCTGTCTGTCTGTCTGTCTGTCTGTCTGTCTGTCTGTCTGTCTGTCTGTCTGTCTGTCTGTCTGTCTGTCTGTCTGTCTGTCTGTCTGTCTGTCTGTCTGTCTGTCTGTCTGTCTGTCTGTCTGTCTGTCTGTCTGTCTGTCTGTCTGTCTGTCTGTCTGTCTGTCTGTCTGTCTGTCTG
>OY755040.1:73232901-73235401 GCA_963576565.1 Aspidapion aeneum
GTGTCCATTAGATCTTGGACCCCCGTGAGGTTAAGCTTAGCTACCCACGGAAAAATATATGAAAGGAACAAAAACTCCCTTTTGCCCGATTAGCCACGAAACTTGTTTGATATACTGAATAAAATAATAAAAATCAAGATATATTATCAAAATGCAAAACCAAACAGACATTGTTGCCAACATTATCCCATGGCTACCAACTTAATAGAAATTACCAACAACTCTATGATACCAACCAAATTTCACCGCTACCAGTGTTACCAACTTAAAAATTATCAATATATCAATGAGGAACATATTGTTACAAATTTAAGTTATTTAAATTTTATAGTTAGAATTTATTTAGGTTTAGAGTAGTATTAGGTTGTATTCTTAGTCTAGGTTTTAGTTGCGTTATCTGTGACTTGCGGTCGCATTTATACGAGAACTTTCCGGACGTTGAAGACTGATGGAGAGTTCGAGAGAGATGGACGACCCAATATACAGGGCCACTCCCACGCATCGACAGTCAGTCAAAGATAACCAATGGTGGTGATCGCTAGATGTTAACGCGAAGGTAATAGGCGGATTAAAGTAGTGAATTATTAGTAAGTTTAAGTGCGTGTTTTTGTACATAATTTGTCAAAATAAATTGACGTATTATTTTTGACATTTGCGAGTTTTAATTGTTGTGGAGAACCCGTAATCATTGGTGTCAGAAGTGAGATTAAAAGAAATAAATAGTGCAAAGACAGTACCACCGGCTAGGACAATTGAAAAGAAGAACAGTAAGTGATTTTGCCAGAATATCCAGAATTAAATAGTGCAAAGACACCCTTACATAGTAGTGGTGTGGGTTGTTGATATTGCCATGCTCTGATTGATTTTTAGTTGATTTTTAGTCGATTTTTAAATCGATTAAGAGGGTGAGAATCCAACTTCTGCTGCGTCTGCCTCCTCGAGTGGTGGCCAGTTATGGCCATCCGGCACCACTGGATGTCGGTGATATTAAGCGCCTTTTATGGACTTGATATCACCTAACCAAAGACGCCTGGGGTTGGGGGGACCTGGCAGTAGGGATAAAATGCTGGCTAGCCGACTGGCTATCATGAGTGATAAAAATCTTTTTGTACCCCAGGTGAGTACTAATCTCACCGGTAGTTCAGACCGGGTTAAAGCCCTGGTTGCTGCCGCTGGCCCCATGGATTCTGGGGAGGGCTAATCACTCATTAACCCTCATGGAGGAGGTAAAAACTCCGAAGTGCCGAATAGGCCTGCAAGATCCAACCAACAAAGGAGTGCCGAAGAGGCCCCTATGGAGCTGGAGGTCATACCAACTCCAGCTCCAACTCCATCAACAGATCTTGAGTGGAAAAATCAACTGCTCAAAAGCGACGGTGACACCACTGACAAGGGCTCCAATATGAATGCCCGAACTCAGAACATACAAAACCAAAAGTTGTTTGGATCATGGCAGGCGCACAACAACGAGAACATCAAGGCCTGCACTTGATACAAGTAAATCTACGCCATACCAAGACAGCAACGTACACTCTTGGTAGAGTTTTCAAGCAGCAGAGCAAGTCTATGATACCAACCAAATTTCACCACTACCAGTGTTACCAACTTAAAAATTATGTCAATGAGGAACATATTGTTACAAATTTAAATTATTTAAATTTTATAGTTAGAATTTATTTAGGTTTAGAGTAGTATTAGGTTGTATTCTTAGTCTAGGTTTTAGTTGCGTTATCTGTGACTTGCGGTCGCATTAATACGAGAACTTTCCGGACGTCGAAGACTGCTGGAGAGTTCGAGAGACATGGACGCCCCTATATATAGGGCCGGGGCCACGCATCTACAGTCAGTCAAAGATAACCAATGGTAGTGATCGCTAGATGTTAACGCGAAGTTAATAGGCGGATTAAAGTAGTGAATTATTAGCAAGTTATTAGTAAGATTAAGTGCGTGTTTTTGTACATAATTTGTCGAAATAAATTGACGTATTATTTTTGACATTTGCGAGTTTTAATTGTTGTGGAGACCCGTAACAATATATTCAAAAATTATAAAACTAATAAGAACATACTGTTTACAAGATTGCATAATTTTAAAAAACTAAAACAAATAAGAACTATTCATCATGGTCGGGCAGCAAAACGCTATTTCCGTCAATTTTTGGGGGATTTTGATAAACATTGGCACGTTTATACATCGACCCAAGAAAAGTAAAAAACCAAACATTTTTTGGTCGGTTTGTCTCTCTAAGCTGCGTATCAGTGGCCTGAATTTTCGGGTTTGCACCTTTCCACTTTATTCAAAATATCTCAAAATCAAAAACGAACTCAATTTTTATTATCACGGTTTTCGTGAGGTAACATCTGTCTCTATAGGCCTATGTCCCTTAAATTTTAGAAATACTTATCGATTTTAAAAAAAATAATGTGAAAGTCAAAACTTTGACAAATTTACCAAAGTAGTGATTTTTTTAAAACTTGAATTTTTGGACCCTGTCAAGAAA